>JAVSCE010016197.1:0-401114 GCA_032199065.1 Smutsia gigantea | reverse complement strand
GTCCCTTGTGTTGGGAAATCTATGAGCTTCGGTGGACTGCGAGACTACTTCCTTCCCCAGCGAGGGAAAGTTTTCAGCAATTATTTCTTCAAAGACACTTTCTATCCCTTTTTCTCTCTCTTCTTCCTCTGGCACTCCTATAATGCAAATATTGTTCCGTTTGGATTGGTCACACAGTTCTCTTAATATTCTTTCATTCCTAGAAATCCTTTTATCTCTCTCTGCCTCTGCTGCTCTGTACTCCTGTTCTCTGTTTTCTATTCCATTAACAGTCTCTTGCATCTCATCCATTCTGCTGTTAAGCCCGTCAGTCGCTTGTCTGATTTCTGCATTGTCTTTCCTCAGTTCCCTCACTTCCTCCCTCAGCTCTTGCACATTTCTCTGTAGGTCCATCAGCATGGTTATGACTTTTATTCTGAATTCTTTTTTCAGGAAGACTGTGCATTTCCATCCCTTCAGACTCCCTCTCTGGGGTTGTCTGGTTGATTTTGGTCTGAACCATATTCCTCTGTCTTTTCATGGCTATAGAATTGGTCACTGATAGTTGCCACGTATGTCAGCTGGGCTCTTTAAGACCGCCTCTTGGTGTGCCGAGTCCTCTCGGGTGTAGCTGCACCCTGTGCGCTTTCCTGTGTATTCTCATCTCTCTTTTAGGAATAGATGTATTTGCTGTGTTTTCGTAGTTAAATATAGTGTTGGGAGGAGATTTCTGCCACCCTGCTCACACCGCCATCTTCCCAGAAGTCCTATTGATAATCACCCTAAATATAAATTGACCCGGCCTGCAGGTCTGCAACGTGAACAGCTGCCGGTGTCCGGTTCCTCAGCTCCAGGTGGATCCTCCTCTTCATGTTCTAATAATGTGATGTTTACTATACCCCTGTAAGGTATGAAATTACCCCTATTTTAACAGATGAGAAACTCAAATGTTCCAAGGTCACAGAGCTTGCACAAGGCAGAGAAGTTACCGGAACCCAGGTAAAGTCTCATCATGGAGAAGCAGGTCCTTGCAGATGCTGCACAACACTTCCAAATGGCCGTGAACATCCAGCCCCACCCAGGGATGTTGTACACTTCTATTACAGGTGAGGCATATCTCTGCCCAGAGACCCACTCCAATTATATTTCTGTTGACCCACAAACCCTTCACCTCACAGAGGACTATCTTTCTGCTTTTAACTGCTGTCTTCCTAAAATCAAACTCTCTGTGCAAGGCACTGGAAGAATCCTGATTTTGCTTTTTGGGTTTGTTATTTTACGTAATTCTTAATAATGCTATGGCTGGTCTTATAAAGTATAGAGGAGGTGGGGGAGGAAATCCAGTGTGTGTTTAGGGGAAGAAGGTGATGAAGAGAAGTTACTTTGGGAGGCCAGGGAATGTTGGGTGCTGAAGATACTGTTTTCCAAATTTTATGTGTGTACACATTACCTGGGAATATAGATTTTGATTCATTTGTTCCAGAATGGGCCCGTGGACGGTATTTTAAGCAGCACTCATTAGGAGCTCCCAGGGCGTGGAGAGGGTTGGGCGTCATGCAGGGCTTAACCTGAGCTCCAGATGAAACGATAGCTAGAGCTAACTCCTCTCTGGAAGTGCAGTGCCAGAGACCAGACACGAAGCGTGACCCTTGGAATCCCTCTCAGCTGTACTATTCTGACTTTGGATTCAGAGTTTGCAACGGGGGGGGTCTGACACTTTTGGGGTCATAGGCCTCTGTGGGAATGATGAAAGCTAAGTACCCTCCTACGCCCCAAATGCCCACACTGATTCTGCCAGCCGCTGTAGGCCCCACGGGTGCAGGACTCCCGCTGGCCTCTCGGGTGGACCCCGCGACCAGGGTAGTTCGGGTGTTCTGCGGCTCAGCTGCTCTGCGTCTGGGGCAGCTGGGCGTCAGGTCGGACGGGGGCGTGCCGGGGGCGGGCCGGGGGCGGGGCCAAGGCGCTGGGCAGGGCCAAGGGCGCTGGCCGCGCCCCCGGCCGTGCGAGAGGCCGAGCTTGCTGCATTGCAGCCGCCGCGGCGCCGCTCGGCTCCTCACTCCCAACAATGGCGGCTCCGAGCCCGAGCGGCGGCGGCGGCTCCGGGGGCGGCAGCGCCAGCGGCACCCCGGGCCCCGTAGGGTCTCCGGCGCCGGGCCACCCGGCCGTCAGCAGCATGCAGGGTAAGAACGCGGCAGCGCCGCCACCTCGGCCCCTGGCGCGAAGGCCGTCGGCGTCGTCGCGGCCTGTCCCCGCGGCCGCCCCGGAGCCGGCTGAAGCGGCCGCCGGAGTCGCCCGCGCCGGCCGCCCCTCCCTCCCTCCCGGCTTCCCGCCCCGTGCGGCCGCCCGGCTCGGCTCTGATCCCGGCTCCGGTCGGCGGCCTCCTTCGCCTGCGCCCGGCCCCCGGCCTGCCGGGCCGCCCCTCCGGCCTGCGGGGCCCACCTGGCCCGGCCCGCCCCCGCGGCCGCCGCTTACCTGGCGTCCCCCCCGCGTTTCCGGGGACGCGTCGGGCTCGGGCTGCTGCCGGTAGGAGGCGCTGCCCGGCCCGCCGCGGGTGCCCCGGCGATCAGGTAGGCGGCGGCGGCGGCGGCGGCGGCGGCGGCGTCCCGGCCCGGCGCCCCTCGGCCCTGCGCCCCGCCGCCGCCGTCGGCCCCGCTCGGGCCATCTTGGTTCCCTGCAGGGCACGGCTGGAGCCGGACCACGAGATGACCTCCTGGCCCCGCGCTCCTGCTGGACCCCACGGTTCCAAACTTTTGCAGGGTTTCTGTGCTCTGGGAGGGGCGGGGGGTTGCCAGGCCTGTGCCACCTGTAAGGTGCCACACTGCCCTTGGCCTGGGAGAGGCAGTTTGTTCCGGGCCAGGGATTTCTGTGTTAGCATTGCATGCAGGAAAACAAACAAACCAAAAGTGAATTCGGTTTAGATGGAGAGATACGGTAATTATAAAGGCAGGGATCAAAGTGGTCCTGTGTAGTGTTCGGACATCTGAAGCATCTCTCCTAATTAATGGCTTTCTGCATTGGGAATGCTTATTTAGCTCTGCAAGGCTCTGGACCAGGGGTGTTGTGAAAATACCAGGCCCCAGCCCATTAGGGACCATTTCCTTAAGTTGACGGGGGAATTTCGAACAGTAATGTTATTTTTAAAACAGGGAATCTCAGAAATATGTGGACTTTAGACTGCTGATGTTAAATTATTAGTAGAATCATTCAGGGTACCCTTCTGTGGTCAGTGTGACCATGATTACTCTTTGATTAAAATCTTTCTAAAGGGCTCCTGGCCCTGTCCTAATTGTGTGTCTAGTTAGGTTCAACATTTATTGAATGTTTCGTTTTATGAGAGTGTGTGACTCAGGAAGCAGAGACAGGATTTGATTCACTTTTGTATCCTTGTCGCCCTCCCCATAAGATAGATGTGTGTGTGTGTGTGTGTGTGTGTGTGTATAAATATATGTATATATCTATATATGTAGAACGGTGATAGATAATATAGACAGGATGATGTCAGAGCTCAGAAGACACTTTCTGTGCAGGCCCTCAGATAATTAATTCAAATTGAATTAGTTATTGGATGTCACTGTATTACACAGCACAGTGTACAAAGTACAAGATGGGCTTCCTGATCTTACATCTGTAGAGTCTAGTTGATGGTGGGAAAATGAAACAGCAAAATAACAATTTAGGATTGTATTGCCTATCCAAAATGGGCAACTTACAAAGCTTATAAAAATAATCCCAAGATTTTTTGGGGGGGAAGGGGAGCTTCAGGGTGGGAGGCTGATAGTTTGAAAAAGCTGTATAAATTTATTTTTTGTTAAAAAAATACTGAGCATCTGCTGAGTGCCAGACATAGTACTCTAACGCTGGATATACAGAAAAAAGAGAATTGGACAGTCTCATCCTGATAGGATAGGGGAAAGAAGACATTATGCAGGTAAATGAAAATAACTGAGAAAAGTGTTACGAAGGTACCAAGCTGTGTTTTGTGATAGAGTAGAGGAGAGGGCAGTCTGCTTTGATGAGGTGGTCAAAGAAGGCATGTCTGGAAAGGTGACACTCTTAGGCTAAAGAAAAGGATTCTAGGCAGAGTGAACAGTGTGTGAAGGTTCCAAGGAGGGGAAGAGCTTGGAGTGTCCTAGGAACTCAGTGTCGTTGTGGTTGGAACTGTTGTGAGGCTCTCCATTCTGCTTCTCCACTCCTGTGTTTGTGTTTTGATACCTAGTAACCTAAACTTTCTAATCGGAAGCCATTTCAAAAGGGAGGAGGAGGACGTAAGACTTCTGCATGAATTATCGATTGATTTTCTTTTATCAGTACTGTGACTAGCCTTAACTGATTTAGGAACCTGTTCTTCTACCTTGTTCTTGAACCTCTTTTGATTACTCAGAACGAAGAGAAGCACTTGAATTTCTTGCGATGTTGTCCAACACAATCCACGTTATTTATAAAGTACGAGTTTAAGCAGCAATTTAGGATCTTTGTTTTGTAATGTTAGAGCCTAACTTCTCATACATCATCTACCAAAGACTTGTAGCTTTACATCAGACTTCAAATTCTTAGAAATGTTTGGGATATGCCACCCAGTCCCCGAGTCTGCTTCTGCTTGCCAACACAAAACACTGCTTTCCTGGGAGTAGTTACCGACTGTGGTCTTTCAAACTGCAGGATTCAGTTGTGCGAAGTACAAAGGATACATTTCATCTAACACACACGGGATGTTCTTCTGTGTGATAAGCACTGTGCTGGGCACTGGATAACTGCACAGTTTTTCATTCCTTGAGGTTTATGACTCAAAAGTGGTCCAAGTTAGGAGACACTGTTTTCTTGATATTACAATGCTTAAGACCAGAGCTCTGGATTTGGATGTCCTCATCAGGATTTAAGAATTTTCTGACATTGGGTAAGATTCTTAACTTCTCTAGCCTTAGTTTCTCAGTTGGAAAGTAGGAATGCTTTCCTCTCAAGTGTTTTGAGAATGCATTTAAAGCAGGGGCCTGACATATAGTAAACATGTGATACAAGTTAGCCATTGTTAATAGCAACATAATGTTACCTTGTAATGATCTCATTAATGGTCTCTTTCATTATTAGTAGATGAGTCTCTAACCCCTTAAGATCCACCACATAGCCTCTTTAGCTTCATTATTACAGGGTCCTGCCCTTCTTACTAACCTGTTGATTTCCCTTTTTCATTATTGAACATTTCCTTTCAGAATATTCTTGATGAGACTTTACCTGGGTTCAGATAACTTCTCTGCCTTGTGCAAGCTCTGTGACCTTGGAACATTTGAGTTTCTCATCTGTTAAAATAGGGGTAATTTCCTACCTTACAGGGGTGTAGTAAACATCACATTATTAGATTAATGCACATGAACATGCTTGGAAAATTACAAAATATCTATGAGTATATAAGGGTTGTTATTAGACATGGTTTTTTACCTGCTTTAGGTACTAGTCTCTTAAAATGAAATAGATTTAAAAGATCTCATAAACACAAATATATATTGTACAAGACTTAAATAAAACTTTTCCTTAAACTTTACTCTGGTAGCTGAGAACTGTTAATTTTTAAAAGATGGTTAGATTAGTTAGAATCTGTGACTGAAAAACATGGAGGCATTTGTAAAGTACTTGTGACATGAAATAGTTATAAAGTATATGTTGTAGGTGCCTCTGAGTTTCCTAATGTGCTGACCTATGCTGTTTCCCTTTTTCTCTTCTTGGGTCTCAAATAGTGTAGCAGAAAAGTTATAGACTTGTTCAGTTCTTACCTGTTTATCCTTAGCTGAATATTTCATAAATACCAGTTTAAGTAAAAAAGATGATAGCTTGATGCTACTTTTAAAAAACACAAAAAATAATTACAGCGTGGTTAACTATTAAATAGTTAATAATACTGTTTTGTGTATTTGAAAGTCACTAAGAGAGCAAATCTTAAGAGTTCTCATCCCAAGAAAAAAATTCTTTATGAATATATGGTGATGGGTGTTAACTAGGCTTATTGTGGTGATCATTTCACAATATATACAAATGCTGACTCAAGTTGTACACCTGAATCTAATACCTCAAAAAAAAAATTACAAAATAAACCTACACACAAAATTTTCAAACATAATAAAGCATATCTGTTAAAAAGTGAAGATTTAAAATCAATATGCTTTTTTTTCTCCTGGGAATGTTTGAATATATAAAATATATATGAAATGCCCTATTTGTGACTGTATTTGACTGTGTGTATTTACCATTTAGTCTATGGTTTTGAAGAACCATAGGAGAGTGCCTTAATCTTAATTGTAAAGGACTGAATTGTGTGGACAGCAGATAAAGTTCTGTACCCTAGAATTGCTTGCCTTTCCTGGTATGTTGCATACTATTTCTTTTACCATTTATTTGACATAACCTGATAAAAGTCCAGCCCAACAAACTGGGCTCCCCTCAAAGCACACACTGCATTTCTCTATGTTCCCTTTAAAATGAGAACAACCCTAGTATTAAAATTAAAGTAGAAAAACATAATGTTTCAGAGTACTTTCTCATGTTCTCCATTAGTGTACCCTATCAGAGGGAATATGTACTGAACCTTGTTTAAGATAGGAAATTAGTTAACCCTGTATTTTGTGTCATGTTTTCCTTGTCTTTTAAATTTCTCTGTTTTCTTTCCATTTCTTTTATCTAATTTGAGAAACCGGGCTTAACTTAGGTCCATAGAATTGTCCTTATTTTAGGGGTCTGGAGATCATAATTAACATCACACATGATCCAGGTCAATCTCCGTCTCTATGACAGAGATGGCCCAAATTATACAACCTGAGAAACTTTAATTCAGATTTAAAATTAAGAGGGGAAACTAATAATTAACAGAGCTCCTTTTCACTGTCTTTACCTATGTGGATGATTATATAAGCATCCTTTAAGGACAGATGAGCACAGTCCCTTTCATAGATTAGGGAATGGACATTTCAGTCATTTGCCTTCATAGAGGTGGGTTATAATCCACCTTTATGACTGGTAGGCCTTTGTTCTTACTAGTAGAAGGTTCACATGGGTACCCAGAGCTCTCTTTAAGTCATTTCAGCCATTTAGGTCTGAGAGAAGAATTTTTGCCAGAAGTGAGGCAGATTCAGGAATAGAAACGAGAGGTTATATTAGATTTCAGTTGGGTTCAAGCCATGTTTGGGTTGAGTTTGGAGTCTTGGAGCTTCCACTGCTCCTTTATGTTCTGAGTTCTAATGGCATTTTGAACTTGGTGGCTTTGTGATTGGGAATGTACAAGTAAGTAGAAAACTTTTAATTAGCCACTGGCCCAGGAGGCCAGTATATATTTGAAAGGTAATAGAATTCTTTCAATATCACACACAAAATATAAAGTAAACCTGTTTAACTTAAGAGTTAACATATGTTGTCATCCTGGCTGAATTTGTCATCTGGGCAAATTACTGTCCATGCTTTAGACATGGGTTAGCTTCCTTCCTGTTCCCCCCAACACCAGGAAGTTGTCACCTGTTTCTTCATACTCCAGGCAAGGTTGAGAGTAAATGTGTGTACTCACAGAAAGGATTCAAGGACAAGTAGTGCCAAGATTGGCCTAACTTGTGGCTGCACAGTGAAAGCTAGTGCTGACCAGTAGTTAACACATGGGTGGGTTTTCTGAAAGAAGGTACAGTCCTGTCATGCACAACTTGATTCTTGCAGGAAAAACATCATTCCCCACCATGGGGAAAGGTGATTGGAGTGGATACCACAGCAGCTTTTTAAGCCATATTTCTTCTTAGCAAAAGTCACTCAAACAAAATTTGAAAAAGAGGGAAACAATAAAAATATTCCTAAATATATTTCTGATATATATCTGACAAGCCTGTGCTATTCATTGCCCGGCTTTGCTAAAAAATATGGGACATTACGTGGCTCTCCTGATGAGTTTGCCAGTATCCTGTGCTCTGTGATAGGTTACTGCAAGGGGAAAGTATCCCTTTTTGGAGTTGTTGGAGTCCTCAGGACACCAAACTGTCTAGAAATGACTGTAGCAAAGATGTAGAGAGTTGGGTGGGAATCCCCATGCCATCTGGAGTCCTTGACTTTTTTTTTTTCAGGTACCTTAAATTCTTTTTTTAAAAAATTTATTTTGGTATCAGTAATCTACAATTACATGTGCAATATTATGGTTATTAAACTACCCCCTTCATCAGGTCCCCCCCACCAACCCCATTACAGTCACTGTCCATCAGCGTAGTGAGATGCTATAGAATCACTACTTGTCTTCTCTGAGTTGTACAGCCCTCCCCGTGCCCCCCAACATTACATCTGCTAATCGTAATGCCCCTTTTTCCCTCTTATCCCTCCCTTCCCACCCATTTTCCCAGTCCCTTTCCCTTTGGTAACTATTAGTCCGTTCTTGGGTTCTGTGAGTCTGCTGCTGTTTTGTTCCTTCAGTTTTTTTCTTTGTTCTTATATTCCACATATGAGTGAAATCATTTGATACTTGTCTTTTTCGGCTTGGCTTATTTCACTGAGCATAATACCCTCTAGCTCCATCCATGTTGTTGCAAATGGTAGGATTTGTTTTCTTCTTATGGCTGAATAATATTCCATTGTGTATATGTACCACATCTTCTTTATCCATTCATCTACTGATGGACACTTAGGTTGCTTCCATTTCTTGGCTATTGTAAATAGTACTGCGATAAACATAGGGGTGCATCTGTCTTTTTCAAACTGGGCTGCTGCATTCTTAGGGTAAATTCCTAGGAGTGGAATTCCTGGGTCAAATGGTATTTCTATTTTGAGTTTTTTGAGGAACCTCCATACTGCTTTCCACAATGGTTGAACTAATTTGCATTCCCACCAGCAGTGTAGGAACGTTCCCTTTTCTCCACATCCTCGCCAACATTTGTTGTTGTTTGTGTTTTGGATGTTGGCCATCCTCACTGGTGTGGAGTCTTTGACTTTTACCTCTCTCAAGGTGACTGGGAATGAAAGGAGAGTGGCTGGTTTTGGGTAGGTTAAGCTGGTCTGATAGGGAAAGTGGCACAAACATTGCTCACCTGAGGGAGAGACCAGGAACATTGACTATGGTGCTAATAACCTGGTCTATTACAGCCTCTGTGTTGGACATTTCAATCATCACAAAACACCGTTAGGTGCTATTCTATTTTACAGATGAGAAAATAGGGGCTCCTGGAGGTTAGATACTTGCCCACAGTCACATAGTTAATCAGTTGCTCTCCTTGGGTGTACTAGGCTTTTATTAAACAGTCTTGAGATGGTAATACAGCATTTAGTTACATAACTGAAGAGTAAATAAAGTAGTCATTGGCCACAGGGAGGAAAAAGAACTGGCATATGGGAACTGACAAATGTCTGACTTAAAAAAAAATATGGAAAGGATTTGATTAGTCTTTATAAAGTCATGAAGGGTTCTGGATGATGCAAACAATCTAGAATTATTAAATTAAGGTAGCCTTTTATGTGTGAGAGGGTTGAAGTAAGGAAAGCTAAGGGTTATAACAGTAGGAAATAAATCTTGTGGAACTCACTTTAAGTACAGTTAAAATACAAAGTTTGGACAAGCTTAGATAAATCCTTAGATGTTAGAGCCATAATGATGTACTATGAATAATGTGGCTGTAAGTCCAGGGAGAGGAAATCCCGGGGCAAAATACCTCTAAAAACCAAAATCAGTCAATGGGAGAAATAAAGTTTAAAACCCGTTTATTGCTTACAAACTGCAGTTTGGGGCCTTCTCTCTCTCCTGCTCCCGCAGAAGCAAAACCGGCCCTCCCCTCACCTGTCGGATACAGATAAGCCCTCCTTACCCAGGTAATTACCCATTGATACGGAGATGAACTTCTCTCCACCCTTGAGGAATGATGCAAATGCACTAAAGCCATACTTGTTTTCACCTCTGAACACCTATTGATAGGCAGATGTACTAAAGCCAGGCGGGATATTCTGGAAATGTTAGTTTTACTCACAGGCCACCCCTCCAGAAATCTCGCCACACAATTTACTTGTTTCCCCTCTTCTGACCAATCTAATAACATACAATAGCAACAGCAATAAAATCTTGATAATCCTCAAGCCAGAGGATTCAGCCTATGCAGACTGAGTAAATGTACTTTACAGTACAATCTCTCACTAACCACAAAATACGTTTCTACACTTGTTTACTCATTCCTGACAACCATGCTAGACTGCTTACAAAACTTTTACCAAAGTCATGCCTCTTGTTAAGCATTTTTTTCTTGACAGCAGCAATACAATCATGATAATTCTCAAGCCAGAGGATTCAGGTAGGTTCAAAGTCCCATGCAGATTAAGTCCAAAGCTCGTACATTCCAGCCATCACATGGCAGCTGCAGCCAGGGGGCGCATCCAGGACACAAGGACTGTAGAAGCAAATAACTGATTTTGGGGGGCCACTTTGCTGTTATTCCAGGACTACACAGGAGGCCAGCTTCCAGGCGTTTTCCCCAAGGTGCCAGAAGAGTCAGCCATCGCTGGTCCATGTGTTGAAATGTCCAGGGCCACGTCCATTTTATCCTAATTGCTGCACCCATCCTTGCAACACATGTCCAGTAAAGTGGGTGCCTTAATCAGTCTCAATCACCGGCAACCGACCATAGGCTGCAAAGTGACGCTCTAGGCTCCTCTTGGTTTGCTGATCTGCACAATGTTCAGGGCACTTCTTCTGGGCTTGGCTGATTTCTTCAAAGATCAATGGCAAGTCCCATTGATGGGCTACAGCCCACATTATCTTTTGCCCCACGTGCAGCAAACGCTGATGTAGCCATTGGGCAACATAAGAGGCAGGCTTTCCTTCTAGCCAGTGCACCTGGGCCAATGCACCTGCTTCATCATTTCCTGGGGATGCCAAAGGCAAATGGCCAGTCACATGGTATACGGTAGGTGTCTGTGCCACACCACTCTGTGGCCTTTGGGTCCAGTCTGTCACCCACCCCGTGATGGGGTAGGTGGTTATTACCTTGGTCGGAGCTGTTACAGCGATGGGCTCTGAAACCAGCAAGGCGTGGTACACAGCAGCCAGTTGCTTCTCTATCAAGGTGACCACGGACCTCTGCTCCTTTCCATAGTTGTGACCAGGCTCTGGCTGGCAGCAGGAGCAGCAGCAGTGGCAGAAGCAGTAGCCTTAGGCTCGGGCCATGGGCTGGGGTCGGCGCGGTCAGCAGCAGTGGTGGCGCCTCCACCACCACACGAGTGTAGACACATGTCCCTCCGTGCAAGCGCCACTTCTCCCTATCATTTCTAGGGGCGGCCCTCCCAAAGGTCGGACCCATTAAGACAGATTTTGGATTCCAAGGAATCCTGTCGACTATCACCAGAATGTAAGTCCAGGGAGAGGAAATCCTGGGGCAAAATACCTCTAAAAACTGAAATCAGTCAAAGGGAGAAATAAAGTTTAAAACCTGTTTATTGCTTACAAACTGCAGTCTGGGGCCTTCTCTCTCTCCTGCTCCCGCAGAAGCAAAACTGGCCCTTCCCTCCTCACCTCTCGGGTACAGATAAGCCCTCCTTGCCCAGGTAATTACCTACTGGTATGGAGATGAACTGTCCATCCCTGAGGAATGATGCAAATGCACTAAAGCCATACTTCTTTCCACCTCTGAACGCCTATTGATATGCAGATGTACTAAAGCCAGGTGAGATATTCTGGAAATGGTACAATTTTACCCACAGTGACAGTTTAAGGCACACACCAAAATTTCGAGGTGGAAGTTGGAAGGCTGCAAACAACTAGATTCTTCATGCTTGTGTCGGAAGGAAGACTTTGTTAGCTTGCTCTGTGGGCACGACCTAGCAAGGCAGTGCTGATTTTCTTAGGTCAGCTGTGGGTTCCTGCTGAGTTCCTAATCGATTTTCCTCAGTACTAAAACCCAGGCCATCCGGGGAGCTGTAAGAGGAGGAAGTGGGAAACCCCTTGTGCCCCTGCCTTGCTTCTTCCCTGGGTGGAACCAGCTACCCAGAGGAAGGGGCCCAGGAACTGCAAAACCCCATGAGGGCCATTACACTAGGAAAATTAGGTTTAGACACAGTTTCCAGATTCTAAGATACGATTGTCTGATATTACTCTTAATTTTATATGTAAATGATGAACCCGGGGCTCGAGTGAAATGGCTTATTCCAGTTGGGACTAGAACTCTATTCTGACATTCTTCATACCATTTTGTACTTTTCAGATGGTGTCTGCCTTTTGTTTGTATGCACACATACATCCTAACTAGACTTTTAGTCTACTACAGATAAGCTCACTTTATTTCGTGAATACAGCAAATTGTATGTTTTGAGTGATGGCCAGTTAAGCGTTCTCAAGATTGAGAGAAAATGTGGAAAAGAGGGTGAGGAGGGCCCAAGAAAAAGGAGAGGGAAGGCCCCACTTAATTTCTGTATTTCTTTTGTAGGCTTACTAACACTCTGCCCTATGCATCTTGATATTTATTCTTAGGGGTCTAAGATTTCATGAAAATAAACTAGCCTAGGACCACTTAAAATGAAAAAGACTCAAATCTGAAGCAGAGGATCATGTATGTATATATATATATATATAACATATACAGTCTTTTATAAGTCTAGAAAGATTTAGCTACCAGCTTTTTATCTGATGTGACTGATAAGATTAAATGGAATTCCAAGGAAAAGGTGAGCCGTTATGTTCCAGTTAGTTTAGCCCTTGCTTGCTGGTGAACTCTGGGTCAGGTAGCAAGTCTTCTGAATGAGAAATAATGCAGAGAAATAATGCAGAGATGGATGTTGGTATGAGGCCTCAGAGTCCATTCACCTGATTACTTTATCCATCCATAATCAGGTAAAATGAGCAAGTTTTAGTTATGCTTTGAGAATTTCATCCCCCTCTCTTTTTAGCTGTTTACACTGATTCTGTACTGATGACAGAATGTCAAGTTTTGAGAAATTTTTTAGCACTTAAAAATGGGCTCAACTTCCAATGTGTTAGAGCAGTAATTGGTGACATTCTAACATTTTCAGTTCGTATACCTTAAAACTTTTTTTCCTGTATTTTATCCTGTAACTTATTTTTACACAACTGTCTGTACAGAGCCAACTCATTCTTTTTCATCTATCTTTCAAGTTTATATTTCTTACTCCATTCTCCAGTCATACTGTTGTTTTGTTCACCTCTTCTCTCACCTTTTATTTGTGCTACAGAGTTGCAAACCATTGGTCTTTAGATAAGGAGAGAAGGAGTAATGTTGCCTTAAATTGTTTCAGTGTTTCATCAGATTCCTGTCCAGGTGGTCAGGTGACTTTTCCCTTCCCTCTTCCAGTGGGAGCAAGTGGGAGATGGCTGGCTTCGGAACTGTGGCTGAGGCTCCTCTGTGCTATCCCTCTGCTGCTTCCAGAGAGCCGGGTCCCTTACCTCCTGACTTACGCTCTGCTCATTTTGCCTAATGGAAGGCTGGCTGGCTTTTAGTTACTTAGGCTTATAAGACCCACGGATCTGCGGTGCTTTCTTTCTGAAGTCTGTTCCTGCTGCACATCTGGCAGGGCGGCATAGTGAGTGTCACTGGAGAGACGGGTGCCGGTGCTGCCCCCAGGCTTGCCCCCAGTACTGTCCTGTAAAGGGCCTCCAGCCCTGCTTCCTCCCACGTCACCATTTGTGTGATTAGGCAGTAAAGCAGTCCATTACTTTTGTGCACCAGTGGTACCTTCATGGCAGAGTAGATAACACTGCCATTTTTCAGATTTTGTATATCAGGTGATATCTATTTTTTAAAATTTTATATTAAGGTATTATTGATCTAAACTCTTATGAAGGTTTCACATGAAAAAACAATGTGGTTACTACATTTACCCATATTATCAAGTCCCCACCCATACCTCAGTGCAGTCACTGTCCTTCAGTGTAGTAAGATTCCACAGATTCACTATTTTTGCCTTCTCTGTGCTACACTGTTATCCCGGTGACCCCCCACACCATGTGTACTAAATATAATACCCCTCAATCCCCTTCTTCCTCAGTCCCCACCCACCCTCCCACACCTCTCCCCTTTGGTAACCACTAGTTCCATCCTGGAGTCTCCGAGTCTGCCGCTATTTTGTTCCTTCAGTTTTGCTTCGTCGTTATACTCCACAAATGAGGGAAATCATTTGGCACTTGTCTTTCTCTGCCTGGCTTATTTCACGGAGCATAATATCCTCCAGCTCCATCCATGTTGTTGCAAATGTACAATTTGTTTCTTTCCTATGGCTGAATAGTATTCCATTGTGTATATGCACCACCTCTTCTTTATCCATTCATCTACTGATGGACACTTAGGTTACTTCCATATCTTGGCTATTGTAAAAAGTGCTGTGATAAACATAGGGGTGCATGTGTCTTTTTGAATCTGAGACGTTGTATTCTTTGGGTAAATTCCAAGGAATGTGATTCCAGGGTCAAATAGTTATTTCTATTTTTAGTTTTTTGAGGAACCTCCATATTAATTTCCATAGTGGTTGAACTAGCTTACATTCCCACCAGCAGTGTAGGAGGGTTCCCCTTTCTCTGCATCCTCGCCAGCATTTGTTGTTCTTAGTGTTTTGGTTGTTGGCCATCCTTACTGGTGTGAGGTGATATCTCATGGTTTTAATTTGCATTTCCCTGATGATTAGTGATGTGGAGCATCTTTTCATGTGTCTGTTGGCCATCTGAATTTCTTCTTTGGAGAACTGTCTCTTCATATGCTCTGCCCATTTTTTAATTGGGATATTTGTTTTTTGGATGTTGAGGCGTGTAAGTTCTTTATATATTTTGGGTGTTAACCCCTTGTCGGATATGTCATTTACAAATATATTCTACCATACTGTAGGATGCCTTTTTGTTCTGTTGATGGTGTCCTTTGCCGTATAGAAACGTTTTAGTTTAGTTTGATGTAGTCCCATGAGTTCATTTTTGCTTTTGTTTCCCTTGCTCGAGGAGAACCATTCAGGAAGGAGTTGCTCATGCTTCTACTCAGGAGATTTTTCCCTATGTTGTTTTCTAAGAGTTTTATGGTTTCATGACGTACATTCAGGTCTTTGATACATTTTGACTTTACTTTTGGGTATGGGGTTAAACAATAATCCAGTTTCATTCTCTTACATGTAGCTGTCCAGTTTTGCCAACACCAGCTATTGAAGAGGTGTCATTTCCCCATTGTATGTCCATGTCTCCTTTATCATATATTAACTGACCATATATGGTTAGGTTTATATCAGGGCTCTCTAGTCTTTTCCATTGTCTATGGGTCTGTTCTGGTGCCAGTACCAAATTGTGTTGATTACTGTGGCTTTGTAGTAGAGCTTGAGGTTGGGGAGCATAATCCCCCCAGCTTTATTCTTCCTTCTCAGGATTGCTTTGGCTATTTGGGGTCTTTTTTGGGTCCATATGAATTTTAGAACGATTTTCTCTAGTTTGTTGAAAAATGCTGTTGGTATTTTGATAGGAATTGCACTGAATCTGTAGATGGCTTTAGGCAGGATGGTCATTTTGACAATATTAATTCTTCCAATCCATGAGCACGGGATGTGTTTCCATTTATTGATATCTTGTTTAATTTCTCTCATAAGTGTCTTGTAGTTTTCAGAGTATAGGTCTTTCACTTCCTTGGTTAGGTTTATTCCTAGGTATTTTATTCTTTTTTATGCAACTGTGAATGGAATTCTTTTCATGATTTCTCTCTCTGCTTAGTTCATTGTTAGTGTATAGGAATGCCACCGATTTCTGCTTATTAATTTTGTATCCTGCAACATTGCTGAATTCTGATATTAATTAGATCTAGTAGTTGTGGAGTGGATTCTTTAGGGTTTTTTATGTACAATATCATGTCATCTGCAAACAGGGACAGTTTAACTTCTTCCTTGCCAATCTGGATGCCTTGTATTTCTTTGTTTTGTCTGATTGCCATGGCTAGGACCTCCAGTACTATGTTGAATAGAAGTGGGTTGAGTGGGCATCCTTGTCTTGTTCCTGATTTAAAGGAAAAGCTTTCAGCTTCTCGTTGTTAAGTATAATGTTGGCTGTGGGTGTGTCATATATGGCCTTTATTATGTTGAGGTACTTGCCCTCTATACCCATTTTGTTGAGAGTTTTAATCATGAATGGATGCTCAATTTTGTCAAATACTTTTTCAGCATCTATGGAGATGATGATATGGTTTTTGTCCTTCTTTTTGCTGATGTGGTGGATGAAGTTGATGGATTAAAAAATGTTGTACCATCCTTGCATCCCTGGAATAAATCCTACCTGATCGTGACGGATGATCTTTTTGATGTATTTTTGAATTCATTTTGCTAATATTTTGTTGAGTATTTTTGCATCTATGTTCATCAGGGATATTGGTCTGTAATTTTCTTTTTTTGTGGTGTCTTTGCCCAGTTTTGGTATTAGAGTGATTCTGGCTTCATTGAATGAATTTGGAAGTATTTCCTCCTCTTCTACTCCTTGGAAAACTTTAAAGAGGATGGTTATTAGGTCTTCACTAAATGTTTGATAAAATTCAGCAGTGAAGCCATCTGGTTCAGGCGTTTTGTTCTTAGGTAGTTTTTTGATTACCAGTTCAATTTTGTTGCTGGTAATTGGTTTGTTCAGATTTTTGGTTTCTTTCTGGGTCAGCCTTGGAAGGTTGTATTTTTCTAGAAAGTTGTTCGTTTCTTCTAGATTATCCAGTTTGTTAGCATATAATTTTTCATAGTATTTTTGAATAGTTCTTTGTATTTCCGTGGTGTTCGTAGTGATTTTTCCTTTCTTATTTCTGATTCTGTTTATGTGAGTAGACTCTTTTTTTCTTGTTAAGTCTGGCTAGGGGTTTATCTATTTTGTTTATTTTCTCGAACAATCAGCTCTTGCTTTCATTGATCCTTTTTATTGTTTTATTCTTCCTGATTTTATTTATTTCTGCTCAAATCTTTATTATGTCCCTCCTTCTACTGACTTTGGGTCTCATTTGTTCTTCTTTTTCTAGTTTCATTAATTGTGGGTTAAGACTGCTCATATGGATTGTTCTTCTTTCCTGAGGTAGGCCTGTGTTGTAATATACTTTCCTCTTAGCATGGCCTTCGCTGCATCCCACAGATTTTGCAGTGTTGAATATTGTTGTCATTTGTCTCCATATATTGCTTGATCTCTGTTTTTGTTTGGTCATTGATCGATTGGTTATTTAGGAGCATGTTGTGAAGCCTCCATGTGTTTGTGGGCTTTTTCATTTTCTGTGTGTAATTTATTTGTAGTTTCATACCTTCGTGGTCTGAGAAACTGGTTGGTACAGTTTCAGTCTTTTTGAATTTACTGAGGCTCTTTTTTGTGGCCTAGCATATGATCTGTTCTTGAAAAAGTTCCATGTGCACTTGAGAAGAAAGTGTATTCTGTTGCTTTTGGGTGTAGAGTTCTGTAGATGTCTGTTAGGTCCGTCTGTTCTAATGTGTTGTTCAGTGACTCTGTCTCCTTACTTATTTTCTGTCTGGTTGATCTGTCCTTCAGAGTGAGTGGTGGTACTAAATTCTGTTAGTATTTGTTTCACATATGTTGGTGCTCCTGTGTTGGGTGCATAGATGTTTATAATGGTTATATCTTCTTTTTGCGTTGACCCCTTAATCATTATGTAATGTCCTTCTTTGTCTCTTGTGACTTTCTCTGTTTTGAAGTCTATTTTGTCTGATACAAGTACTGCAACTCCTGCTTTTTTCTCCCCATTAGTTGCATGAAATATCTTTTTCCATCCCTTCACTTTTAGTCTGTGTGTGTCTTTGGGTTTAAAATAAGTCTCTTGTAAGCAGCATATGGATGGGTCTTGTTTTTTTATCTATTCAGTGACTCTGTGCATTTTGATTGGTGCATTCAGTCCAATTACATTTAGTGTGATTATGGATAGGTATGCACTTTTTACCATTGCAGGCTTTAGATTTCTGGTTACCAAAGATCAAGGTTAACCTCCTTACTATATAAGAGTCTAATTTAACTCACTTAATATGCTATTACAAACACAATCTAAAGGTTCTTTTTTTTTTCTCTTCCTTTTTCTTCTTCATCCATTCTTTTTCTTAATTTTTTTATTTTGCTATCATTAATCTACAATTACATGTGTAACATCATGGTTACTAGACTCCCACATCATCAAGCTCCCACCACATACCCCATTATAGTCACTGTCCATCAGCATAGTGAGATGCTATAGAATCACTACTTGTCTCCTCTGAGTTGTACAGCTCTCCGTGTGCACCCCCCCCGCCACATTATGTCTGCTAATTGTATTGCCCCTTTTTCCCCCTTGTCTCTCCCTTCCCACCCATCCTCCCCAGTCCCTTTCCCTTGTTAAGTGTTAGGCCATTCTTGGGTTCTGTGAGTCTGCTGCTGTTTATTCCTTCAGTTTTTTTTTTTTTTTTGTTCTTATACTCCATATGAGTGAAATCATTTGGTACTTGTCTTTTTCAGCTGGCTTATTTCACTCAGGCATAATACCCTCTAGCTCCATCCATGTTGTTGCAAATGGTAGGATTTGTTTTCTTCTTATGGCTGAATAATATTCCATTGTGTATATGTACCACATCTTTATCCATTCATCTACTGATGGACACTTAGGTTGCTTCCATTTCTTGTATTGTAAATAGTGCTGCGATAATCATAGGGGTGCATCTGTCTTTTTCAAACTGGGCTCCTGCATTCTTAGGTAAATTCCTAGGAGGGGTTCCTGGGTCAAATGTTATTTCTATTTTGAGTTTGTTGAGGAACCTCCATATTGCTTTCCACAATGGTTGAACTAATTTGCATTCCCACCAGCAGTGTAGGAGGGTTCCGTTTTCCACATCCTCGCCAACATTTGTTGTTGTTTGTGTTTTGGATGTTGGCTATCCTTACTGGTGTGAGGTATCTCTGTGGTTTTAATTTGCATTTGTCTCATGATTAGTGATGTGGAGCATCTTTTCATGTGCCTGTTGGCCATCTGAATTTCTTCTTTGGAGAAGTGTCTATTCATGCTCTGCCCATTTTTAATTTGATTATTTGCTCTTTGTTTGTTGAGGTGCGTGAGTTCTTTATATATTTTGGATGTCCACCCTTTTCGATATGTCCTTTATGATTATATTCTCCCATATTGTAGGATGTCTTTTGTTCTACTGATGGTATCCTTTGTTGTACAGAAAGGTTTTCAGCTTGATATAGTCCCACTTGTTCATTTTTGCTTTTGTTTCCCTTGCCCGGGAGATACGTTAACGAAGAAGTTGCTCATGTTTATGTCCAAGAGATTTTTTACCCATGTTTTTCTAAGAGTTTTATGGTTTCATGACTTACATTCAAGTCTTTGATCCATTTTGAATTTACTTTTTGTGTGTGGGGTTCGACCAATGATCAGTTTTCATTCTCTTACATGTAGCTGTCAGTTTTGCCAACACCAGGTGTTGAGGAGGCTGTCATTTTCCATTGTAGATCCATGGCTCCTTTATCATGTATTAATTGACTATATGTTTGGTTTAATATCTGGACTCTTGATTCTGTTCCATTGTTCTGTGGGTCTGTTCTTTTGCCAGTACCAAATTGTCTTGATTACTGTGGCTTTGTAGTAGAGCTTGAAGTGGTTAGTGAGATTCCCCCTGCTTTATTCTTCCTTCTCAAGTTGCTTTGGCTATTTAGGGTCTTCTGTGGTTCCATATGAATTTTAGAACTGTTGTTCCAGTTTGTTGAATGCTGTTGGTATTTTGATAGGAAGTGCATTGAATCTGTGGATTGCTTTAGGTAGTATAGCCATTTTGACCAATATTTATTCTTCTAGCCAAGAGCATTGGATACATTTTCATTTGTTTAGTGTCCTCTTTAATTTCTCTTTGGAATGTCTTGTAATTTTTCAGGGTATGAACTTTCACTTCCTTGGTTAGGTTTATTCCTGGGCATTTTATTCTTTTTGATGCAATTGTGAATGGAATTTTTCCTCATTTCTCTTTCTGTTAGCTCATCATTAATATATAGGATAGCAGCAGATTTCTGTGTATTGATTTTTGTATCTAATAATTCTTTGTATTTCTGTGGGGTCTGTCATTGATTTTGGTTCTCATTTCTGGTCCTGTTTATGTGTGTATATTCTCTTTTCTCTTAATAAGTCTGGCCCTGGGGTTTATCTATTTTGGTTGTTTTTTTCAAAGAACCGGCTCTTGGTTCATTGATTTTCTATTGTTTTATTCTTCTTAATTTTATTTATTTCTTCTCTGATCTTTATTATGTCCCTCATTCTGGTGACTTTGTGCCTCATTTGTTTTCTTCTTTTTCCAATTTCAATTATTGTGACTTTTAGACTATTTATTTGGGATTGTTCTTCCTTCTTTAAATATGATTGCAATATACTTTCCTCTTCGAACTGGTTTTGCTGCATCGCACAGAAGTTGGGGCTTTGTGCTGTTGTTGTCATTTGTCTCCATGTATTGCTTGATCTCTGTTTTAATTTGGTTATTCATCCATTGATTATTTAGGTGCTATTTAAAGCCTCCATGTAATTTGGTGAGCCTTTTGTTTTCTTTATTTCAAATTTATTTCCTAGTTTTATACCTTTGTGGTCTGGTTGGTTGGTAAATTTCAATATTTTTGAATTTGCTGAGGTTCCTTTGTAGCCTGGTCTAATGGTCTATTCTAGAAAATGTTCCATGTGCACTTGAGAAGAATGTGTATCCTGCTGCTTTTGGGTGTCAAGTTTTGTAGATGTCTTTTAGGTCCATCTATTCTAGTGTGTTGTTCAGTGCCTCTGTGTCCTTACTTATTTTGTGTCTGGTTGATCTGTCCTTTGGAGTGAGCTGTGTGTTGAAATCTCCCAAAATGAATACACTGCATTCTATTTCCTCCTTTAATTCTGTTAGTATTTGTTTCACATGTCAGTCTCCTGTGTTGGGTGCATATATATTTATAATGGTTATATCCTCTTGTTGGACTGTCCCCTTTATCATTATGTAATGTCCTTCTTTATCTCTTGCTACATTCTATGTTTTGAAGCCTATTTTGTCCGGTACAAGTACTGCAACACCTGCTTTTTTCTCCCTGTTGTTTGCCTGAAATATCTTTTTCCATCCCTTCACTTTTATTCTGTGTATATCTTTGGGTTTGAGGTGAGTCTCTTCTTAGCAGCATGTAGATGGATCTTGCTTTTTTATCCATTCTATTACTCTGTGTCTTGATTGGTGCATTCAGTCCTTTTACATTTAGGGTGATTATCGATAGATATGTGTTTATTGCCATTGCAGGCTTTGGATTCGTCGTTACCAAAGGTTCAAGGGTAGGTTCTTTACTATCTAACAGTCTAACTTAACACTCTTATTAAGCTATTATAAGCACAGTCTGATGATTCTTATTTCTGTCCCTTCTTATTCTTCCTCCTCCATTCCTTATATGTTATGTGTTTTATTCTGTACCCTTTTGTGTTTCCTTTGGCTGTTTTTGTGGGTAGTTGATTTTATTTTTTGCCTTTAGTTAGTATTTGGATGGTCTGCTTCTTTGCTGTGATTTTGTTTTTCTCTGGTGACATCTTTTTAGCCTTAGGAGTGGTTCCTTTTAGAGCAGTCCATGTAAAATGTCCTGTAGAGGTTGTTTGTGGGATGCAAATTCCCTCACCTTTTGTTTGTCTGGGAAGTGTTTAATCCCTCCCTCAAATTTAAATGATAATTGTGCTGGATACAGTATTCTTAGTTCAAGGCCCTTCTGTTCCATTGCATTAAATATATCATTCCATTCTCCTCTGGCCTGTAAGGTTTCTGTTGAGAAGTGTGACGATAGCCTGATGGGTTTTCCTTTGTAGTTGATCTTTTTTCTCTCTCTGGCTGCCTTTAATACTCTGTCCTTTTCTTTGATCTTTGACATTTTAATTATTATATGTCTTGGTGTTGTCCTTCTTGGGTCCCTTGTGTTGGGAGATCTGTAGGCTTCCATGGTCTGAGATATTATTTCCTTCCCCAGCTTTGGGAAGTTTTCAGCAATTATTTCTTCAAAGACACTGTCTATCCCTTTTACTCTCTCTTCTTCCTCTGGTACTCCTATAATGCGAATATTGTTCTGTTTGGATTGGTCACACAGTTGTCTTAATGTTATTTCATTCCTAGAGATCCTTTTATCTCTCTCTGCCTCAGCTTCTCTGTACTCCTGTTCTCTGATTTCTATTTTATTAACAGTCTCTTGCACCTCGTCCAGTCTACTCTTAAACCCATCTGTCGATTGTTTCATTTCTGTAAATCCCTCCGGACTTCTACCCATAGCTCTTGCATTTTTCTCTGTAGGTCCATCAGCATGGTTAATGACTTTTATTTTGAATTCTTTTTCAGGAAGATTGGTTTAATCTATCCCACCAGGCCCTCTCTCTGGAGTTGAGTGATTTTTGACTAGACCAGAGCCTTCTTTCTTTTCATGGCGATAGAAGTGGTCGCAGATAGGTGGGACGTGTGTCAGCTGGGAGAACAAAGTCCCTTTCTGCTTCTTGTTCACCTTGCTCTTCTCCGCTGCCTGTGCTGGTTATCTGCACACCTTGCACACCGGGAGGCAGTCTCTGGGATAATCCCCTGGGCTCCGTGGGCGTGGCCGCCCTCAGGCTAGGCTAGAGCACTGCAGGGAGTGGCAGCCATGCTGGGTGCATTCTACTGCACGGACGGGCCCGTTCTCACCTTCCAGACCTTGCTCTGGCTTCTGCAGCGTGTTCCGGTTACCCACACACCAGCACACCGGGAGCCAGTCTCTGGGATAATCCCCTGATCTGCCGTGGGCAGGGCCTCCCTCAGGGTAGCCTATAGCACTGCGGGGGTTGGCAGCCACGCCGGGTGCTTTCTGTTGCCAGGACGGGCCCTTCACGCCTTCCGGTCCTTGCTCCCGCTTCCGCTGCCTGTCCAGGTTGCTGCGCACTGGGAGTAGGCTCTGTGTGGTTGCTGTGGGTGGGGCTGCTCTCTGCCTGCTACACAGCTGTGGCGGTTCAGCCGGTCCATTTGAAGCACTGGCTGGGGGGAATCAATGGCAGTCTGCATATCGCCGTGAGGGGCTTCTGGGCTGCTTTACCCTGCAGCCAGTTAGGGGGCCCAAAATTCCTCAAGATTCCCAGCCTGCTGGGCTGCGTGTGCTGGGACGATTTTGTTCAGCTGGTGGGCCCTTGTCCCTTTAAGACTTTTAGGAAAGCACCCACTCTTCTTTTGTCCCAGGGGAGCTGGCCGTGGGGACCTGCTCGCAGTCTCCGTCTCAGATCGTGCCCTTCCATTTCTCTAATATCTAGTACACCATGCGATGTGTGTCTGTGCTCCTGGTGCAGGTCACCAGGGCTGGTTATTTAGTAGTCCTGTGCTTCTACTCCCTCCCCACTCTGATTCTTTTCCTCCTGCTAGTGAGTTGAGGTGGGAGGAATGCTTGGGTCCCACCACGTCGCGGCTTTGTATCTTACCCACTTCGTGAGGCGCTGAGTTCTCACAGATGTGTCTGTAGCCTGCCTGTTGTACTGTATCTTCTGGTCTCTCTTTTAGTAATAGTTGTATTTGTTGTATTTTCAAAAATTTATATGGTTTTGGGAGGAGATTTCCGCTACCCTGCTCACGCTGCCATCTTGAGCCCTCTCCTGGCTTTGTCCCTCCATTCTTTATATATTAGGTATCATATTCTGTACTCTGTCTATCCCTTGATTGACTTTGAGGATAGTTAATTTAATTTTGCATTTGCTTAATAATTAGCTGTTCTACTTTCTTTACTGTGGTTTTATTACCTCTCGTGACAGCTAGTGAACCGTAGGCATACTTCCATCTCTAGCAGTTCCTTCAAAATACACTGTGGAGATGGTTTGTGGGAGGTAAATTCTCTCAGCTTTTGCTTGTCTCAAAATTGTTTAATCCCTCCTTCAAATTTAAGTGATAGTCTTGCCAGATAAAGTAATCTTGGTTCAAGGCCCTTCTGCCTCATTGCATTAAATACATCATGCAACTCCCTTCTGGCCTGTAAGGTTTCTGTTGAGAAGTCTGATGATAGCCTGATGGGCTTTCCTTTGTATGTGATCTTATTTCTCTCTCTGGCTGCTTTTAATAGTCTCTCCTTATCCTTGATCTTTGCTATTTTAATTACTATGTGTCTTGGTGTTGTCTTCCTTGGGTCTGTTGTGTTTGGAGATCTGTGCACCTCCATGGCCTGAGAGACTATCTCCTTCCCCAGATTGGGGAATTTTTCGGCAATTACCTCCTCAAAGACACTTTCTATCCCTTTTTCTTTCTTTTCTTTTTCTGGTACCCCTATAATGTGAATATTGTTCAGTTTGGATTGGTCACACTGTTTTCTCAATATTCTTTCATTCCTAGAGATCCTTTTTTCTTTCTGTGCCTCAGCTTCTTTGTATTCCTCTTCTCTAGTTTTTATTTCATTTATCGTCTCCTCCACCATATCCAGTCTGCTTTTAATACCCTCCATTGTGCTCTTCAACAATTGGATCTCTGACCGGAGTTTATTACTGAGTTTTTGAATATCTTTCTGTACCTCCATGAGTGTGTTAATGATTTTTATTTTGAACTCCCTTTCAGGGAGAGTCATGAGGTTGATATCATTTAAATCTTTCTCAGGAGTTGTATTAATAATTTTACTCTGGACCAGGTTCCTTTGGCATTTCATATTACATATGGCACCTTCTAGTGCCCAGAAGCTCTACTCTCTGGAGCTGTTCAGCTCCTGAAGCAATGTCGAGGGTCACAGCGGAGTGGTATTCGTGCCTGGGGGGAGAAAAGAGCTGTTTTCTGCTTCCCGGTTGCTATCCCTGCCTCCACTGCCTGAACCAGTGGGCTGAGCACACAGGTATAAGCCTCTACGCTTTGCGTTTGTAGTTGCTGTAGACAGATCTTCCCTCTGGCTGGCCTAATGCCAGGGTAGGGTTTGCTGGTTTGCGAGCCAGGTGGGGCTGACCAGGAGAAAGGCGCAGTAGGCTGCCTATCATGGAGGGGGTTCTTGGAGCTGTGTAGGCAGCAAGGGAGCTGGAGCACCTGAAGATCCTGAAAGCTCCCAACCTGCTGGGCAGAGTGCACCTGGACAATTTTGTCTACCTGCCCTTTCTCCTGAGCAATAAGCTCTGTGCAATCCTTGCCCCTTTCGCAGTCCTCTTGCTAAGGGCTTCCTTGTTAGGAAGTCTCTCAGACTGCCTGCCTTTGTTTTGTCCCAGAGCAGCCGGATATGGATCCCTGTTTTCCATAAGCAGCTGGAATCTTAGTCTCTCCAGGAATTCTGCCTGTCTTAGCTTTCAGACCCCCTAATTATGAGAGTATCATGCAAGCACCATGAAATGTAGGTTTGTGCTCCCAGAGCACATCTCCAGAGTTAGGTATTCAGCAGTCCCAGGTCTTCACTCCCTCCCTGCTCCATTTCGCTTCCTCCCGCAGGTGAGCTGGGGTGGGGGAATAGCTTGGGTCCCACTGGGCCACAGCTTTAGTACGTTACCCTGTTCAGTGAGGCCTGCTCTTTTCTCCAGGTGTATTCAGTTTGGCGCAGTCCTCTTTCCTGTTGTTCTTTCAGGAGTATTTGTATCAGTTATATTTTCGTATTATATGCTCTTTTAGGAGGAAGCCTCTTTCTCACCTTTCACGCCGCCATCTTTAATCTGCATTGTTGATATCTTTATCTTCTTTGACTCCTAAGAATTTTGGTTGCTAGATGGGAAAGACTACTAAGGCACTAAGGCATAGTCTTTCGTTACTCCTGGCCTGTTCTCTTCAAATTTTGTTTTAATTTGTATAAATACAAGCTTGAATGATACTCTTGTAAATTGACTTTCTCCATTTTGTTCCTCAAAACAGTGAGTAAACCCCTAAGAAAGCCAGACATTCACTCAACAAACTAAGGGGTATTTTGAGAATTAAGAGTTTTTTGAGAAGGTTTTTGTTTTAAACAGCTTATTTTACTGGGTGCATTTTACAAAAAATTACATCTGTATACCATGTATGCATAAGGTAAAACCATACCCAGTGGATTTGGAAAAATACATTCATGTTTCTAAGGAGAACTTACAGGTTTTGTTCACATAATTTCTAGATTCTGCCTTATCTTTCTTAGGGACATGGGTATTTTTCAGGTGTAGTTTAGAATAATTTCAGCACCTCTTCAGGAGTTCATTGTCTTACCATTTGAAGTTAGCTAACTGGGTAGAAAATGTTTCTCTGTTTAGGTTTCAATTTCTGAACGACTAAAGCTTTGGAATTGGGTACTAATTAATCATGAGCAGTTCTAAGTGAGTAATTTGAGTTAATGAAACAGCTTATATGTTCTGAATTTGTAGATTGAAAAAATGGACAAAACTATCTTAAAAGTTACTCTTAACTTCAAAGGGCTAACAGTTACTCTTTTTAGTGAACAGATATAGAAAATAAAGGTAAAAACACTGTGCCTCTTAGACTTTAAACTGGATTTCAATTCCATATAATAAAGTACATCTACATCAGAAAGAGCTGAATTTTAAAGAAAGCCCATGTATTATGGTTATCTCTGTGATGATGGGGTTATGTGATACGAACTGTTCTTAAGTTAGTTTTATTCAGACTGTTATAAAAATGCAATATTGTGTTCTAATTTTGGTTTGTTTGATTTACAGTAAATGAACTGGAACTTATCTTTTTTACTTTAGGCTTTCAGATAAACTTCTGTGAAAAGGCACAAAGTAAGCTACAAATTTTATGATATTATGCTACTTATTTTTTTCATATTCATCTTGGTATTGGGAATGTGTCCACTATTGTTTCAACTAACCAACCATGGCAATTTTATGTTAAAAGAGCTTCCATTTTTCATTTTTTTCCAAATTAAAAAAACCTATATTCTTATGTCTTGATTATAAATTGTTCTTGTTTTCACTTGAAATTAAAGTAGATGCATATGGGTATTCAAATGTATATAGGTATAGAAAGATGTATGTAAATATTCAGATATATAAGGTGTAGAAAGATGTACTTAATTTAGAACGAGTCTATAGGTACAGAAAGATAAGTTTAGGTATTCATTTGTTTATAGCTATAGAAAGATGTATATTGGCATGTGGACTAAACTAATTTAAATCACAAGTTGAGGAAAGTTCATTTTTAAGATTGTAGGGAAAAATGTATGTAACTGTACTCAGAGAGCTCATGCTTTAAAGTTGATTTATTTTAAACCATATATTTAAAGCATTTATTTTTTTCCTTTAAAACGAAGCTTGTTTCTTACTCGTGCTTCCCCTAATTTAAGAAAAATGTTGACATTTAAAAAATGTAAAACTGAATCACATTGTTACCCTTTTTTCTAAATTAGTCCTATTGTGGACATAATAAAACAAGAGAAATGTAAGTTTAAAATTGGGTACACAGTGTCTATATATAGCTTTATAGGTAGACAAAATGCCTTTAGGCCATCTGACTGGTCCTGTCCCTTTCCTACTGTAGAAAGGATAGGCTTGTAGTGCTGCCTGCTTTAATGTACATGGAAGAATCTAACAAGAAAGCATATATATTCCCACTTGGATGCTCACTTTTGGTTTCCTCCACTCCCTGTTCACACTGACTGCTTTCTTACATTTCCATTTTTTTTCTTCCTTTGTCTTTGGGAGGTTCTTCTCTTTTTCCAGTTTTGTGACTCAACACAGTTTTTACATTCATTCACGAAGCACATATTGGACACCCAAAAAGAGAGGGGGCGTATTGGTACAGAATTGAATAGAATAGGTCCCTGTCCTTAGCAGGCTTTTACTGTAGTGGTCTAGAGATGACCTGCTTTGATGGTTAGTGATGCTACAGATAAGTAGCTGAAGCCAGGGTGAGGTGGTGCGGGAGCAGCTGTGTCCTGGGCACTTTGCTCCTGCTGTTCTGCCATGAGAGAGCAAGCATGAGCTGTGCTGTGGGTCTTATTAGAGCTGCTTTGTTGGCTGGAGACCCTGGCTCATTGGTCCATCAGTGGGTCTGCCCCACTTCTGATTGTGCTGGCGAGGACCTTAGTGCAGTACTCGCACGTAGCAGAGAGGTTTGGTTGGGTGTTGGTAGGGAAGGCCGGCTCTTGGTTGACAGCATTTATTTTTGTACTGTTGGTAACTATTTTAAGATAAGTTTTCAGTTGCATATACGTACTAGTTTTTCCAAGACTGTTGCTTTGATTTGCATGACTTACAGATTAACAGGGCAATTTTGTAATGTTCACAGATAATCAGTCTTCCACTTTGCTCTGGAATATAGACATTAACTTTAGGTTAATTCATTTCTTTAAAAATAAAGGGCTTAAAATCACCAAAGCACCAAAGCAGTGTTTTCCCACCTATTAAGGCATACTCTAATATCAGCATTTCCAGTTTTATTCTAAGCGTGCTTCAAAATTATCAGAAAAATTCACATTTGATTCATTAAAAATACATATCATACAGTAGCTGTGTGTGTGTGGGGGGATGGGATACAATGAGCACAAAATTAGATATCGTTAAAAGTCCAGTAAGTTTGAATACTACAGCTTCAAATGCTCAATTCTTCATCACAAATCAAAAAGACTATTGTAAGATGATTCTGATGACTAATGGAAGCTCTGAAGGATTAATTTTTTCCCATTGTTTGACTTTCACATAGTTTTGTTTTTTATATTGCTACATCACTATTCCAGTTAGTTTACTACAATTGCCTGTTACAAGTTAGTGGAGTTTTATTGGAGTTGTGTGTGTAAATACCTACACACACAAATAAATAGTGTGAGATTAAATAATTTAATTTTGAAACCAGATTTTTATAGAAATTCAATAAAAATCCACTTTGCACATCATAGTCTTCCTTTTTATCAATTATAGTTTGTGCATTTGCTTTTTGGTTTTCTAAATATATATGTTTAAGATAATATATATTTAAGATAATAAGTAAATAAGTAAAGTTATAATTATTCAAGACAACAGTGTTATATTTTAATTTTTCTGAAGTCGGAATGTGAGACTACTTTAAGGAAAAATACTCTTTTTCAATGTGGAGCACCTACATTTAGAAGCTTGATTAATTCATCATTTAGAGATAATGATTTTGTACTTGTAAATATGTTTATGTGATTTATAACCAAGTTTGAATTATCATAACTCAGAGGCTTTAGTGAGCTAACTTGTCAACACAGTACTTTACAATATGATTTTCTTTGCTTTATAAGACCAGTGTTTTTGGAGGAGGGAGGAGATTTGCTAGATTCAGAGTTTTTGAGAGATGCTTTTATAATTGTGAATTTTACCTTTGTGTATCAGCATTTTGATTTTTTATTTGGGTGAGAATTTTGACCCATTAAGGATTGTGGGGCATAGGGATTTTCCTCAGGAAATGTCTAACAGAATCCTGTGCTAATCAAAGTGGAAGTAATTAGAGTTTGACAAATACTCTCTTAAAAATTCAGTTTTCACACGTGGGCTTTCCCCTCTTGTACTGCAGTGTAAATCCAGCCTATGGCTATGGAGTCCTTGAGTGCCAAAGAAGTTTGGGCATGTTGAGGTTCTGTAGCTTTGCCTTGTATACTTTTGGTAGCCTTAGAAACTGATAGAGGCCTTAAAAATTGTTTTACTTGGGAACATTTGCATAGTGATGGGGTCTTTATTTAGAAAATTATGTACTCCAGAGCTGTTACCCTTTAAATTACTAACAGAAATTAGATTACAGGTAGTTACTGCTTTTGGTAACACTGTACATCAGAGTATTTTGAGAAAAAAAAATGGAGGTGTCCTAAACAGATTATCAGTTGATTGTGAAATTATTCTTTTAAAATAAGCATCTGTAATTGTTTTTAAACTAATAATAATAACAAGGAAACAATAAAGAGGAGGATGTTCAGTGAATCTTTCTAGAAACTTGAGGAAGTTATTAGTAAGTTTATTGACCTGATAAGTGTCTGAAAAGATGATGTTTTTCTCAAGAGAGTATCTGACCTTATTGGAGGTGGAGTATAGAAAACCAGGGGAAGTAAGGAGTGGAGGGAGGGTCAAGCCATCCTGCATTTAAAGCTAAGAGCTTAGAAAATTCAGCTTATTAAATTCTGATTTTCCATTTTATGTAGCAAAAATATACACCCAATGACTATAATTTTATCATTTGGAATTTATTAAACTCAATAAAGTTTTTCTACAATCATGAGAAACAGAATGACCACATTTGTTAACTATTGGAGGTTAACAAGGTTTATTTAAATTTATATAGATGTTGAAGTTAGTTGAAAAACGATGTTTGTGTAGGATTTGTCATAAGCCTGACGGGTGTCCAGTAAATGCATCACTATCTTCGTGGACCATGCTAAGCTGCCAGTGGAAAATCCTTCTGTTTGGAACCCGCTTTTATACTAGTTAAAGCCTAGGAATTGGAGTAGTAGTATAGGCGGAGTCAAGGTTCACATATTCGCTTTATACCTCATACTATTCCAAAAGGAATATTGCTTGATTATCTTTGATCATCAAAGTGGTGGGGACATTAATGACTCCTGCAAACAATTTTTGTTGCTTGAAGAAGGAGGTTTTGAACAGCTTCTGTACCTTAAAAGTCATTTGGAGAAGGTTTATATGTGATATTTCTGAATGAGGAAAAAATTAGTGCTTCTTCCACATTGCAGAAAGTTTCTCTGTTCTGCCAGTTGAACTTTACTTCTAGTAATTAAAGAGATAGATACTTGACAAAACTTCTATAGTTGAACAGATTACAGGGCACAAATTGTGTAGAAAGTTTCTAGAGTATTCCTAACTAAATCTCTGGTTGAGCAAAATGGTTATCAATTCACCTTAGAAATTTAGGGTGCAGATTTTCAAACAAGGTGTAGTAAATATTTGAATTCTCACTACATGATTTTATGAGTGCTTTCAAAACTAGAAGATGTACTAGAAGAAAGTTGCAACTCCCATGTTGGTGTTCATCTTCTCACTAGGTAGAATTAAGTGAACATGAATCAGAAATGAAAATCAAGTGTATATAAGCATATTCATTCTCCTTTAGAGAACCTCTCTTAAGGTGAAATAAACAGAGGCACAAATGTAACATTTAACAAATATCTATGCACTACTAATGTTAAGAAGCACTGGGTTCTTTAAATATAAATCTAGTGCCTACTCTGAAGAAGCTTACATTCTTTGAGAGACTGAGCATGTAGAGACAGACTATGTGGTAGAAATAATATCTCTTGTTTACTGTGAGCCAAACCCTGTTCTAAGCACTTAATATTAACTTCTTTAAGTCTTACAACAACCTTATGAAGTAGGTACAGTAATTATTGTAGATGAGGAAACTAAAGCACAGAAAAGTAAATTTTCCAAAGTCATACAGCTAATGAGTGGCAGAACTCTGTAGCTCTGGTCTGAGCATAGGTTACATGATATATAAACCATTAGTGTTGTATTGATTCTTGAAAGAAAGCATAGGGTGCTCATAGGAATGACTTTTTGAACCATGTATCTTTTGAGGGGGCTTCATTTGCAAATGGTCATGGCATCTGGACTTCACTTAATGTATTTTCTGATTTTCTGGCCCCAGTGAGTTTCATAATGTCTAGTAAGCCTGACTGAACATTAAATGTAAGAATTCCTTCTTGTGGCTCTGAAGTTAGGGATATAAGGGATTTACCAACAGGGAAGAAATGTTTAATAAAAATACAAAATTATTCCAGCCTAGGCAGATGCAGATAATGAATTACTTTGGGTTTCTCAAATGACTTTTGTGTCTGGAGAACAGCTAGCTGCCCAAGAGGGTAGGTTAGGTCAGGAGACTTGGGAGCTGACAAACAAGGTGACATAGTAGTGTCCTATGTGAGGACAAATTTGTATACAGACTCTCTTAACCACCAGGTGATGTTTTTAGCAAAAGATTTATGTCCCTTCCACTTTCCTTTAAAGGTAGAAGAAAGAACATTATTTCATTTAAAAACTTTTAGTGAAAGAAGTTTTCAAACATACAAAAAAATAGACTAGTAAAAGAACCCTTGCACACCCATTAAACAGCATCAATAATTAACATATGGCCATTCTTAATTCATCTGTTCTTCCCTCCATCTGTCTCTGCTGAAATAGCTTAAAGCTAATTCTGATTATTATTTCATCCACATATATGTCAATCACATATCTTTTAAGATACATAACCTCAGTACCATTATCACACTGTTAAATAAGTGAAACAATATTATCAGATAGTAGCCACTCAATGTTCAGTTTTCTTCCAATGCCTTGCAGATGTCTTATTTGCTGTTGATTTAAGTTGAGGTCTCAACAAGGTCCCCACATACATTTGGTTGATATGTCTCTTAAGTTTCTTTGAATCCTGTGTAGTTTCCTCATCTCTCCTTTTTTTCTTGCTATTTATTCACTGAAAAAATTGGGCCATGTATTTTGTAGCATTTTTCAGATTTTGGATTTGGCTGATTACATCCCTTACTAAGTGTTTCACATTTTCCTATTTTCCCTGTATTTCCTCTTAATTGGTAGTTAGATATATTGGCTTGGTCACATAGAGATTCAGATTTTTGGTAAGGACACTTCAAAAGTGGTGCTATGTATTTCTTGTTTTATCACATCAGGAGGCATATGATTTCTGGTTGTAGCTGTTGTTAAGATTGATCAGTGAATTTGGGTGCTGTCAGTGTGATTCGTAACAGGATGAAGTTCACTGTCAGCCTTTCACCTGATAGCTTTGGCCACTTTCACTGATTTTTGTCTAAATTAATTACTTTATTAGGGACTGTATAACTCATGTTTCCAAACATATGTGGACTCTGCAGATAGTAGCTGTAGTCAGCCAGAAACCAGTTTGTGTTTGGGGAACATCATGAAGTGCAATAAATAGTGAAGCATAGATCATCTCTGACTTAACTGCACCAATGTTGAAGGATATGCATGCATATATATATACACACACACACGTACACACACACAAACTCTTACAGTGCTTTTCTGTACTTTGAGAGAATTAAAACTGGACATCTATTTTTCATACCATGGAACATGATTTTATTCCTTAAACAGGGTTCTTTTTTAACTTTTTGAAAATCTCCTGATCTCTGAAGATAATAAAAAAACATTTAAAATAGTAATTCTGGACATGTGGTGAGGTTGTGGAATCTGTGGATATGTGAGACCAGTTCTGTCAAATTAAAATCCATCCCAAAGTGGAGTCTAGCTTTGTTTATTCATTTATGTTCTATGCTTAGAATGCTCAGGTCCTTCAGGGCATTCCCTTTCAGTACTTGGGATCAGAGTTAGTCATTGGAAGGCAGTTTGATGAGATGGAAAGTAAATGAGAGTCATCATCTGGAATAAAAACCTGATGAACTACTTGTGTTCCAGTTAGCAGTTAACCTTTTTGATGACGGGTATATTCTTGTCCATCAGGTGTCAGCTTTCACCCTCCAGTAGGAACAATTTCTTAGCCAGCTTTCCTTTTTTACCATTCCCGTTCAGCCACTCAACTTGTAACTAAATTATTAAAGTCTCTTCTTCATAATGTTCTAAAACTGAGTTGACCTAGCGCACATCTTAAATAGAATAGTACGTAAAAATAGAAATTTCAGTCAGAATACTCATGTGGCATATATTCATGAAGTAGATAGAATGCAACATATCCTCTTTGAGTGCCGTTTACTCTCTTGATTAGTACTCCTTTTTTCTAGCCTTTTCAAAACCTCAATTTTTAGAATACCTTTATGGGCAACCAATAAATAGTACTTAATCACGTCCATTAAGGAATCCAAGTGTTACTCACATCTTAATATTTTTTAAATCAGGAGGTATTATACAGTGGAATCCTAGGAAGCTACGCAGATGCTGGTGAGGAGTATAAGAGTGCCGTAGTTATTGCTTATGCATGTGCACTATTAGCTTCGTGTAGAAGGTGCTTGTTCATTTTCGCCCTCTGTTACTTGCTTTGATAGTAACAGGGTTGGATTTAATTTAAATTTGCATTGTGAATTATTACTTAAAATTTCTTTAAGAAGATATATAGTGTCATGCAGCACTGAGCTGGGAAAAGTCAGATGGCTGTACAAAAGATTGTCACATGTTGTGCGAGTCAAGGCTGTTAAAAATGCCAAATATCTTAAAGCTGGGAGATGGCTGACTAATTCATGGATCATGAAGTTCTGTCAGCCTTTCCCTAGTTAAAACTTCTGGCTTCCTTGTTCACAGAACCTACTTGACTTCTAGTTTCATGTATTTTGATGAATGAGAAAAAAACATGAAACAAAACTTGAGTGTGGGTTATTCATTTATTCAAGAAATATTTGAGTTCCTCTGATAATATCAGGTGCTGTTCTGAAAAGTACTGAGTCATTGGAGTGCTATATCTAATTTCCAGTGGTCAAAACTCATCCAGATGAATATTTAGGTTCTGAAGGTGAAGAATGCTTATGTTCAAATGTTGCTGTGTTCCTGAAATAGAGAGGTTAAGTAGGTAAATGTAGTATGCTGTTGAAGACTAGCTGAAGTTTATTAGTGTGATATTATTTACCCCTTGTCAGTAGTTATTAAATTATTACTAAACTGTTGATGGTCCTTTAGAATTGGGGAAATCGTCTTTGAAAGTAAAGCTTTCCTTTGGCTTTAGGAAGTGTAAGCTACTGAAAAAAGCTTACATTCCACTGCCTCACAGCAGCAAGTAGCTCACATGTTTGTTTTGAGTACAGGTCCTCTGCAACCATGAATAGAAATGGTCAGTAAAATTTAGCCTTATTGTTATTTAGGTACTATTTAGTGGTAAAAGGTTACCTGAAGGCTTTTCAAATGATCTTAATTGACTTAGGATATATGCAAAATTATGTATATGAACAAAGTTGATTGCTGTTGCCTATGTGGATTAGGACTTAACGGTGAAAAACAGTTATCACAGGTAAAGTTTTATGTAGTGATGTGAATTTTTTTGCTTTGGGGTAAGCTAATTCGTGGGCAGTGGGTAAGGCAGTCAGGTGTTTCCCTGGAGAGCAAGAGAAGTCAGCTTGGAATAGAAAGTTAACTGTGAACCTATTAATGGAGCCAAATAAAAAGGAAGAAGAAGTGAGTAGGACCCTCTACCTGGTTTTCCTGAGCTAACATGGTGTGGTCATGTATGTTGATTCTTTGCTCTAAGAAGACCGCTCAGAGTTTGCTGGGTATTTGAAGGATTCCTGGCTTGATAATCCTTGATAATATTGTATGTCATTATTTTATAAATTGGCTGTTCATATGTGATAAAGAAAAATATATTCATAAACCATATCTTGCCACTTTATCTCTAATAGAATAGCGATGATCACCCTTTGTTAGGCATGGTTATAGATTTAGATAGCACAAAAAAAGTGTTAATGGAAATAAAAGATTTATTTCTTGAAACTGACTTTGTGGCTTTTAGAAAAATCTTAATATTTCTCACTTTGCAATGTTTCCACTTTTGACTCTCTCAGGTGTTTTCTGACACCAACAGATTCTCCAAATCTCTTAATCCAATGGCGTTTCCAACAATTCAGTTCAATTCTGACACTATCTATCTGGAGTTAGCATCAGTAAGTTAAAGAGTTTAGCCCCACAAAACTGCCTACACTTAAGATCTAGCTACAGAGGGGGTCCCAGGCTCCTGCACTTGTTTGTCTGACTACAAATTAGAGGGTTCCCTTGACCCCCCCCCCCCCCATCCCCACCCTGCAATTCAATTATTTGGTAGAATGGCTAACAGAACTCAGGAAAACACTTATATTTTCCAGTTAAAGGTGCACCTCAGCCAAATGGAAGAGGTGCATAGGGCAAGGTATGGAGAGAGGTGGTGCAGAGCTTCCCTGTCTTCTCTGGGCTTGTCATCCTCCTGGTTCTTCCTAGAACCAGGAAGCTCCCTGAACTTGAGTTGCTTGGGGGTTTTTATGGAGGTTTCATTACATAGTCACAGTTGATTCGATCATTGGCCATTGGTGATTATTCAATCTTCAGCCCCTCTACCCTTCATGGAGGTTAGGGTGTGGGGCTGAAAGTTGTAACCCTCTAATCACTTGCATGGTTTTTCTGCAGACCAGCCCTCATCCTGAAGTTATGTATATCCCCCCACTTCCCAGTCACTCTATTAGTATGAACTCTGGTATGGTTTAAAGGGGCTTATTATGAATAACAAAACACACTCCTGTCACTTAGAAAATTACAAGGGTTGTAAGAACTTTGTGCCTGGAATATATATTTATAATTATTATGTATATATATATGTAATTATTTTCCTTCACTCATTTGACCCATTCACCCATCTCCTTCCATTGTAGCAGCCACCCGTCTGTACTCTGTGTCTATGAGTCTATTTGTCATTTGTTTTGTTTATTTTGTTGGTTAAATTCCACATGTAAGTGAAATCATATGGTTTTTGTCTTTCTCTGTCAGACTTACTTCACTTAGCATAATTAACTCTAGGCCCATCCATGTTGTTGCAAATGGCCAAGATTTCATTATTTCTTATGGTTGAACAATAGTCCATTGTATAGATGTTCCATATTTTATTTATTCATTCATCTATTGATGAACATTTAAGTTGCTTCCATATCTTGACCATTGTAAATAATGCTTGTGGTAAGCATTGACATACATATGTCTTTTCAAATTAGTGATTCTGTTTTTTTCAGGTAAATTTCCAGAAATGGAATTACTGGGTTGTATGGTATTTCTATTTTTAAATTTTTGAGAAGCCTCCATACTGCTTTCCATAGTGGCTGCACCATTTTACATTCCTAGCTGCAAGTGTATGAGGTTCCCTTTTTTCCACATCCTCAAAACACTTTTTATTTCTTACCTTTTTGATACAAGCCATTCTGACTGGTGTGAAGTGATATTTCATTGTGATTTTGATTTACATTTCCCTAATGGTTAGTGATGTTAAACATCTTTTCAGGTGCCCATTGGCCATCTGTATGTCATCTTTGGAAAAATGTCTATTCAGGCTCTCTGCCCATTTTTAAATTGGATTATTTATTTTTTGGGTGTTGAGTTGTATGAATTCTTTATATATTTTAAATGTTAGCTACTTATCAGGTATCATTTGGAAATGCATTCTTTCCTTCAGTAGGTTGCCGTTTTGTTTTGTAGATAGTTTCCTTTACTGTACAGAAGCTTTGTAGTTTGATACAGTCCCACTTGTTTGTTTTTGCTTTTGTTTCCCTTGCCTGGGGGGAAATATCCAGAGAAAAATTACTAATGCTGATGTTCCAAGAGTTTACAGCCTATGTTTTATTCCAGGAGTTTTATGGTTTCAGGTCTTATATTTAGATCTTCAATTCATTTCAAGTTTACTTTTGTATATGGTATAAGATTTATCCAGTTCCATTCTTTTCTGTGTTGCTGTCCAGTTTTCCCAGCACTATTTATTGGATACTGTCTTTTCCCCATTGTATGTCCTTGCCTCTTTTTATTAGACAACCCTTTGTCATTAGATTAACTGGCCATATAAGTGTAGGTTTATTTTTGGGCTCTCTCTTCTGTTCCATTGATCTATGTGTCTGTTTTGGTGCCAGTACTATACTATTTTGATTCCTGTAGCTTTATAGTATAGTTTAAAATTAGAACATGTGATACCTCCAGCTTTGTTCCTCTTTCTCAAAATTGCTTTTGTTATTTATGGTATTTTGTGGCTTCATACAAATTTTAGTATTATTTGTTCTCTTTCTGTGTAAAATGCCATTGGTACTTTGATAGGGATTGCATCAAATCTGTAGATAACTTTGGATGGTATGGCCATTTAATAATATTCTTCCCGTCCTTGAGCATGGGTATACATTAATTTCAGCATTGTTTTACAGTTTTCAGAGTACAGACCTTTCACCTCCTTGGTTAGATTTATTCCTAGGTATTTTATTCTTTTTGATGCAGTTGTAAATGGGATTATTTTCTTAATTTTTCTTTCTACTAATTCATTATTTTTATAGAGAAACACAAAATCAATCTGTATTTTGATTTTGTGCCCTGCAACTTTACTGAATTCATTTATTTTATTTTTTTTGGTGGAGTCTTGAGGGTTTTCTATGTCTGCAAATAGTGACAGTTTTACTTCCTTACCAACTTGGGTGTCTTTTATTTCTTTTTCTTGTCTGATTGCCGTGGCTCGGACTTCCAATACTATGTTGAATAAAAATAGTGAATGGGCTTCCTTGTCTTGTTCCTGATATTAGAGGAAAAGCTTTTAGCTTTTCACCATTGAGTATGTTAGCTGTGGGTTTGTCATATATGGCCTTTATTATGTTGAGGTATATTCCCTCTGTACTCACTTTGTAGAGAATTTTTATCATGAATTGGTGTTGAATTGTGTCAGATGCTTTTTCAGCATCTATTGAGATGAGCATATGGTTTTTATCCTTCTTTTCATTAATGTGGTATAACACATTGATTGATTTGTGGATATTGAACCATCCTTTCATTCCTGGAATAAATCTCACTTGGTCATGGTGAATGATCCTTTTAATGTATTTTTGAATTTGGTTTGTTAAAGTTTTGTTGAGGATTTTTGCATCTGTGTTTATCAGGGATATTGGTCTCTGATTTTCTACCCCCCCTTTTTTTTTCTTTGTCATGTCTGATTTGGTATCAGGGTGCTGCTGGCCTCATAGAATGAATTTGGAAGCTTTCCTTCCTTTTCAATATTTTGGATAGCTTGAGAAGGATAGGTATTAACTCTTTAAATGTTTGGTAGAATTCTCCTGTGAAGTGATCTGGTTCTGGACTTCTGTTGGGAGTTTTTGATTACCAATTCAATTTCATTATTAGTAATTATTCTGTTCAGATATTCTATTTCTTCTTGGTTTAGTCTTGGAGTATTGCATATTTCTTGAAACATCCATTTCTTCTATGTTGTCCAATTTGTTGACATACAGTTTTTCGTAAGTAATCTTTTATGATCATTTGTATTTCTGTGGTATCAGTTGTAACTTCATTTCTGATTTTCCTGACTCCTCTTTTTTTCTTGATGAGTCTAGCAAACAGTTTCTTTTCAAAGAACCAGCTCTTTTTTTCATTGATCTTTTCTATTATTTTTGATTTCATTTTTTTTCCATTCTGATCTTTATTATTTTTCCTTAATTTCTACCAATTTTGGGCTTTGTTCTTCTTTTCCTAGTTTATTTAGGTGTAGGGTTAGATTGAGATATTTCCTATTTCCTGAGGTAGGCCTTTTATTAAGTTTCCCTCTTAGAACTGCTTTTATTGTGTCTCAAATATTTTGAACTGTTGTGTTTCTATTTTCATTATTCTCTAAGTATTTTTTGATGCTCTCTGTGATTTCTTTATTGATTTATAGATTGTTTAGTAGCATGCTGCATATAGTTTTCATTGTATCATCACAGACACTGTTTGTAGCAAAACTATCTTGTTCACAGTGAAGTAAACCCATAGCTTTGAATCTGCAAGGTTTCTAGGAGGGCTGATTACAGTTACCTGGAAAGAAAAGTGGGGACCCAATATTATTTTGGCTAGTGGTTGGTGATTTCTGTTATGTAAAGTAACAACATGCCTTATCTTCTAGGACCAAAGTTGGCAGGGCTGGTGGGGTACCTTCACTGTGATGCTAAATTAAACTGTATCTTACAGCTTTTATCCTAGTCTACTTGCTAATGAAGTTCATGTAGAATGAGTCTAGAGGAGTCAATTATTTATCACTGGTTGGGAATCCTTAATAGTATTTTGGGAAGATACAGGAAGAAATTAATGGCTGACATAAATGTGGCTTTGTTGTATGGTTATTAATATTATTCAAAGTAAACTGTTCAAGGAGAAGTCATATCTGTTTTTTTGTAGCTCCTCAATTCAGATGCTGCTGTGAGCATTACCTGTCAGCTGAAATCATGATTTCCTTAGCCTGTGGCCTGGAATCACTTATTAGAGCTCTAGTCGGTGGCTTTTACCCAAGAACAAACTTGTTTTTCCTTCATTGTGTTGTACAGGTGTTCTTTTCTTCACATCATGGCATATATAAAAAAGATTTGAAGCTTTGATTGAAAAAATACTGATTAGAAAATAATGGTTAATGTACTTATGGCATTTATGGTTGGCAGAAGGTTAAAATGGTGATAAGATATGTGGAGTTTATCAAGCAGGAAAAATAAATGTGACCTAAGACCAGTGGGCACTCTGGTTCCTTGTTAGAGTTCAAGCAAGCCATTCTGAGAATATCTTCTGTGTGATACATACCTCTCCCTAGACAGTGGGGTGGGTTGGAAACCACTCTAATGGGCTCTGGGCTATTAATGAAAACCTGAATAAGGCTTGTGACTTTTAGTGACACGGTTTCCCTAAGTTTGCATATTATATGCTTGCCCCACTAGGAGGATGAGTACAGAAAAGTAAGCATCAGTTTGTGGATGGTTTTCTAGAAATCCTAATATCTTGCTATTGCTGCATGGTGAGACAGTGACTTAAAACTTTGGAGAGCTGATGAGGAGCTTAACTATATGTTGAGGGGTCTGACTGGAGGGCAGGTGTCACTGTATGGCCTACATATAACAGAAGAAGCTATCACTTTGACCAGTTTGCATAGAAGGTTTTGTTGGAGCTGATCAACATGGCGTTTGTTATTTCGGAAGGAAGTGGCTTCAGCTGGGGCCGTGTAGTTCGGACAGGGGTATTTTCCTTTTGCTCCTCCGTGAGCCTGGGGACCTCACAAGAGACCTGGGGACCATGAAGATCCAAAGCCAAGATTTTGCTCAACTGAATCTGTTTGATTCCATTTACATGGCAATGTGGAGAAACATCTCAAGTTCCATTTATTTCAATAAAACCTTGACATTTGTGCTGTGTTGGTAAATCCCAGTAGGGTCTTCCTGAATTAGCCAGCTGCCTGGGTATTTCTGAGGGGTTTGGACTAGTCAGGACTTGCCCAGTTTAGTCTGAGAAATTATATTTGGTTGCTGGTAGCAGACTTCTGGGTCAGAGTCTGATCAAAAGTGATGGTACTGTTTGCTTTAAATAAGTGCTAGCTCAAAGGTGTGGCTACCTGTAGGAATCTATGATAATGATATTGTGCATGATTGAGGTAAAATTACTGGTGATCATAGAGGGGCTCATGTAATCAATGTTAGAGTTGATGGTTAGCTGAATCAGAGAATGAAGAATCAATTATGAGTTTCTGTTAATAGGTTTGGAAGGATTTTAGGACATACTGTGGGTTTCATTTCATGAAACTGGATAAACTCTCTGTTTTCCTGTAGTAGAAAATGAGTTTTAATTTTGTTTTTCCTTGTTGAATAATCAACTTGAGAGCAAGTTTGGGACTTTTAAAGCCTTCAGCCTTCTCCTGAAGACTTGTTGACCAAACAAGGGCCTCATAGTAAAATAATGTGTATGAAAGTGAAATATTTCTTTTGCCTTTGTCTGGAGTTCTAAGAATCTGCTAGAATTTTTCATGCCTTTGTGTCAGAGCAGTATGCCTTCAGGGACTGAAAAAGGAATAATAGAATCCTTGATATTCCAGGTTAAAAAAAGAATATTTCTACCTAATGAGAGGACTGAGTCATCTGCCAAAGGTCGGGAATGCTGAGAGTGAATTATTTCATTTCTTTCTTTGGCAACACAGCCTCTGAGGCCCAAGCTTGTGAAATGAGAGAAATGTTTAACATTAGGAAGCATTGTTGTTAGTGATCTACCACGCTAATTCAGGACCTTGCCATCATAAACCTAGATAAAGTTCATAATAAAAGCTGGGGAAAAAAGCTTGAGTGATGATGTGGTATTTATACATAGTAACCTTTACTCATACCAACGCCCCTCTGAGGAAGGTAATATTAATCCCATTTGGCAGGATGGGACTGAGGCAGAGAGGTGACATCACTTGCCCAAGAGTTTATGGCTAATAAGTAGCAGAGCTGAGTTTCAGAAGTAGGGTGGCTCTACCACTCCATATTGGTTTTTCCAGTTTCTCTGATTGAGCACACCTGAGCTGCTGGATTTGGCTAGGAATAGGGATTTTGATGGGATAGTAGTTTAAACAAATCAGTAAAACAAGCTGAATTTCTGTGTTCATGTATTTTATTGATTTACTTTGTTAAAGTTTTTCTAGTTATTTTTTTCTCTTTTAGCAAATTTAATAATTAACTTCCCAGTAGGTTTTAATACTTACAATTAATAGCATAGTAGCTGCCATTTTTTCATAGCTACTGTTTGCTAGCCATCACATTTTTAAGGTGTTTTAGTCCTCACCACAGCAGTGCTTCAGGGTAAGGTGCTGTTTTTATCTTGGTTTTACAAATGTGTAAATTACTAGACTAAAGAAATATCCCTGTTTATATTTACCAGTATTTCGGTGGAGATCCATTTAGCATCTAGCAAAAGTAGTTTTCTTCCCTATACCTACCTGTTAGCTTCCTCCTACCACATTCTTTTTTAATTTTGGTAGGATGCCAAAAAAAACAGTCCATGTGGATAGGTCAGGCACATTATCTATCTTTTTGTCTCCACTGGCTGGCACAGTAGTCTTTGTATAATTATGATATTTCTGCTCCTGTGACTATGTAAATTATTTACATCAGACTTCCCCCAAATCCATCTTACACAGTAAAGTGTTGAAATGTGCTAAAAGGCCTATTGATATATTTATTTGGCTTGTTAAACAAACTCAGAACAACCCAGTTTCCAAAATGCTTAGCTGAGTGGATGAATAATAGTGTTTTTTAATTGATGGAGTTCAAAGTTCTAAGTGAGATTCTATGAATTTTTGGAAATGAATGGAGGCAGAGAGGGGCAATATAGTATTAGGTAGCAGTAGCTGATTTATTATTTGGAATGCCTGATCTGACAAGTCTGGGATCCAAGTGACAAAGTTGCCCATTTCTTCTCACTTCAAGTCTATAACATCTTTTCTTTTATTTTCTTGAGTTTATGAACTAAGGGCTTCTTCGCTGTAGTACTAGTTTAGACAGAAGAGGGAACGGAAGTAAGTTCTTGCCTACTCCTTCATTTCCTCATTTCTGAAATTGTTTGAATATAATGTTGTGTAGTTGGAATTGTGTGTTCCTCATTTAATGACCAGTGATTACAAATAATTTAAAAAGAGTTATTCTGTTTACTCTGTTTGAAAAATGAGGTGTTAGGAATTAGAGCCAAGGGAGAAATGAGAATTAAAGGCAGTCCTTTCCTCCCACCCCAGTTGACCGCTCTGAATACTTGTAGGCCAACCACCAACATTCTTGATGGTAATACAAGCTCTCATTTTCCTTGTTTCTATGTAATTCCCTGTGGTGGCAGTGGCTGTTCGTGAAGAGGGACTGATTCTGATTGCTGTTTGCTTATTCCTACCTAGCTTCTTTGGCCTGTAGTAGTAGTGGTTTAAAAGACCAACTGTTTAATTTTCATAATTCTTTTCACTAGTTGGGTGGTAGTTCTTTTGGTCTCTCCTGAACTCAGTCATGTGTCTGCATTCAGCTAGTAGGTCTGTTGAGGTGGACTAAGCTCAGCTGGGACAGTTGGGGCTTCTGGACGTCTAGCTCCATGGCTTTCATCATCAAGGAAGCTAGACTGAACTGCTTTATGTTTAGACTTAGTAGTTTCCCTGGGGAGGGGAAGTGAAAACTGCAAGCCTCATAAGGCTTAGCTTTGGAAATCAAAAGCATCCCTTCTGCTTTTTTATCTGGTCACAGTGAGTCCCAAGGGCAGCCTGGATTCAGGAGGTAGGGAAGTAGACTCCACCATTGATGGGAGGAGCAGCAAAGTCAGTTGCAAAGAGGTGTGGACAGAGGGAGTTATGATTCATTGGTGGCTGTAACAATTTACCATATACCCCACAGTAATTCTTCAGTATTGTATCAAAAAAGCCGTCCTCTAGAGGCAGCTGTTACAGGTCCTTCAATGATCTTTATTGCCATCAACAATAACGTTGCTATAACAATTTCAAATTTGGTGAAATCACTGCCTTTGAAGATATGTAGACTGAATAAAACATTTTAAAGATGGTCTCCATTCTTACAGGTTGGGTGGGAGTATTCTGGTTCTCTTATTATGACCACAAGGGTAACATACTTGCTTTCCTAGGATACAGTAAAAGAAAATAAGTCCACTAGGTTGTGTGAGAGGCTACTGCAATGTTGATAAAAAGCAGTCTAATAATTTTTATTTTATTTTATTTATAATTTATTTTGGTATCATTAGTCTACAATTACATGTGCAATATTATGGTTAATAAAATACCCCCTTCATCAGGTCCACCCCACCAACCGCATTACAGTCACTGTCCATCAGTGTAGTGAGATGCTATACAATCACTACTTGTCTTCTCTGTGTTGTACAGCCCTCCCCATGCTCCCCCCTACATTATGTCTGCTAATCGTAATGCTCCTTTTTCCCCCTTGTCCCTCCCTTCCCACCCATCCTCCCCAGTCCCTTTCCCTTGGTAAGTGTTAGTCCATTCTTGGGTGCTGTGAGTCAGCTGCTGTTTTGTTCCTTCAGTTTTTTTTTTTTTTTGTTCTTATACTCCACATATGAGTGAAATCATTTGATACCTGTCTTTTTCTGCCTGGCTTATTTCGCTGAGCATAATACCCTCCAGCTCCATCCATGTTGTTGCAAATGGTAGGGTTTGTTTTGTTCTTATGGCTGAATAATATTCCATTGTGTATATGTACCACATCTTCTTTATCCATTCATTTACTGATGGACACTTAGGTTGCTTCCATTTCTTGGCTATTGTAAATAGTGCTGCGATAAACATAGAGGTGCATCCGTCTTTTTCAAACTGGGCTGCTGCATTCTTAGGGTAAATTCCTAGGAGTGGAATTCCTGGGTCAAATGGTATTTCTATTTTGAGTTTTTTGAGGAGCCTCCATACTGCTTTCCACATGGTTGAACTAATTAGCATTCCCACCAGCAGTGTAGGAGGGTTCCCCTTTCTCCACATCCTCGCCAACATTTGTTGTTGTTTGTGTTTTGGATGTTGGCCATCCTCACTTGTGTGAGGTGATATCTCATTGTGGTTTTAATTTGCATTTGTCTGATGATTACTGATGTGGAGCATCTTTTCATTGCTTGTTGGCCACCTGAATTTCTTCTTTGGAGAAGTGTCTGTTCATGTCCTCTGCCCATTTCTTAATTGGATCATTTACTTTTTGTTTGTTGAGGTGCATGAGTTCTTTATATATTTTGGATGTCAACCCCTTATCAGATACGTCATTTATGAATATTTCTCCCATACTGTAGGATGTCTTTTTGTCCTACTGATGGTGTCCTTTGCTGTACAGAAGGTTTTCAGCTTGATATAGTTGCACTTGTTCATTTTTGCTTTTGTTTCCCTTGCCCAGGAGATATATTCATGAAGAAGTTGCTCATGTTTATCTCCAAGAGATTTTTGCCTATGTTTTTTTCTAAGAGTTTTATGGTTTCATGACTTACATTCAGGTCTTTGATCCATTTTGAGTTTATTTTTGTGTATGGGGTTAGACAGTAGTCCAGTTTCATTCTCTTACATGTAGCTGTCCAGTTTTTCCAACACCAGCTGCTGAAAAGGCTGTCATCTCCCCATTGTATATCCAAGGCTCTTTTATCATATATTAGTTGATGTATATGTTTGGGTTAATGTTTGGATTTTCTATTCTGTTCCACTGGTCTGTGGGTCTGTTCTTGTGCCAGTACCAAATTGTCTTGATTACTGTGGCTTTGTAGTAGAGCTTGAAGTTGGTTAGCGAGATTCCCCCTGCTTTATTCTTCCTTCTCAGGATTGCTTTGGCTATTTGGGGTCCTCTTTGGTTCCATATGAATTGTAGAACTGTTTGTTCCAGTTTGTTGAAGAATGCTGTTGGTATTTTGATAGGAATTGCGTTGAATCTGGATTGCTTTAGGTAGTATAGCCATTTTGACAATATTTATTCTTCCTAGCCAAGAGCATGGGATGAATTTCCATTTGTTAGTGTCCTCTTTAATTTCTCTCATGAGTGTCTTGTAGTTTTCAGGGTATAGGTCTTTCACTTCCTTCGTTAGATTTATTCCTAGGTATTTTATTCTTTTTGATGCAATTGTGAATGGAATTGTTTTCCTGGTTTCTCTTTCTGATAGCTCATCATTAGTGTATAGGAAAGCAACAGATTTCTGTGTGTTAATTTTATATCCTGCCACTTTGCTGAATTCAGATATTCTAGTAGTTTTAGAGTGAAGTCTCCAGGGTTTATTATGTACAATATCATGTCATCTGCAAATAGTGACAATTTGACTTCTTCTTTACCAATCTGGATGCCTTGTATGTCTTTGTTTTGTCTGATTGCCGTGGCTAGGACCTCCAGTACTATGTTGAATAACAGTGGAGAGAGTGGGTATCTGTGTTGCTCCCGATCTTAGATGAAAAGCTTTCAGCTTCTCGCTGCTAAGTATGATGTTAGCTGTGGGTTTGTCATATATGGCCTTCATGGTGTTGAAGTATTTGCCCTTTATACCCATTTGGTTGAGAGTTTTTATCATGAATGGATGTTGAATTTTGTCAAATGCTTTTTCAGCATCTATGGAGATGATCATGTGGTTTTTGTTCTTCTTTTTGTTGATGTGGTGGATGATGTTGATAGATATTCGAATGTTGTGCCATCCTTGCATCCTGAGATGAATCCCACTTGATCATGGTGTATGATCCTCTTGATGTATTTTTGAATACGGATTGCTAATATTTTGTTGAGTATTTTTGCATCTACGTTGATCAGGGATATTGGTCTGTAATTTTCTTTTTTGGTGAGGTCTTTGCCTGGTTTTGGTATTAGAGTGATGCTGGCTTCATAGAATGAGTTTGGAAATATTCCCTCCTCTTCTATTTTTTGAAAAACTTTAAGGAGATTGGGTGTTATTTCTTCTCTATATGTCTTGTGGAATTCAGAGGTGAATCGATCTGGCCCGGGGGTTTTCTTCTTGGGTAGTTTTTTGATTACCGATTCAATTTCGTTGCTGGTGATTGGTCTGTTTAGTTTTTCTGTTTCTTGCTTGGTCAGTCTTGGAAGGTTGTATTTTTCTAAGAAGTTGTCCAATTTTCTAGGTTTTCCTGCTTGTTAGCATATAGATTCTCATAGTATTCTCTTATAATTCTTTGTATTTCTGTGGGTTCTGTTGTTATTTTTCCTTTCTCATTTCTGATTCTGTTTATGTGTGTAGATTCTCTTTTTCTCTTAATAAGTCTGGCTAGGGGTTTATCTATTTTGTTTATTTTTTCAAAGAACCAGCTCTTGGTTTCATTGATTTTTTTCTGTTGTTTTAGTCTTCTCAATTTTATTTATTTCTTCTCTGATCTTTATTATGTCCCTCCTTCTGGCGACTTTGGGCCCATTTGTTCTTCTTTTTCCAATTTCAGTAATTGTGTCTTTAGACTATTCATTTGGGATTGTTCTTCCTTCTTTAAATAGACCTGGATTGCAATATACTTTCCTCTTAGAAATGCCTTTGCTGCGTCCCACAGAAGTTGTGGCTTTGTGTTATTGTTGTCATTGGTCTCCATATATTGTTTGATCTCTGTTGTAATTTGGTTGTTGACCCATTGATTATTTAGGAGAATGTTGTAAGTCTCCATGTATTTGTGAGCCTTTTTGTTTTCTTTGTACAATTTATTTCTAGATTTACACCTTTGTGATCTGAGAAGTTGGTTGGTAGAATTTCAGTATTTTTGAATTTACTGAGGTTTTTTTTGTGGCCTAGTATGTGGTCTATTCTGGAAAATGTTCCATGTGCACTTGAGAAGAATGTGTATCCTGCTGGTTTTGGGTGTTGAGTTCTGTAGATGTCTGTTAGGTCCATCTGTTCTAGTGTGTTGTTCAGTGTCTCTGTGTCTTTACTTATTTTGTGTCTGGTTGATCTGTCCTTTGAAGTGAGTGGTATGTTGATGTCTCCTAAAATGAATGCATTGCTTTCTATTTTCCTCCCTTAATTCTGTTAGAATTTGTTTCACATATGCCGGCGCTCCTGCGTTGGGTGCATATTTCTTTAAAATGGTTATATCGTCTTGTTGGACTGACCCCTTTATCATTATGTAATGTCCTTCTTTAACTCTTGCTACTTTCTTTGTTTTGAAGTCTTATTTTGTCTGATACAAGTACTGCAACACCTGTTTTTTTCTCCTTGTTGTTTGCATGAAATATCTTTTCCATCCATTCACCTTTAGTCTGTGTATATCTTTGGGTTTGAGGTGAGTCTCTTGTAAGCAGCATATAGATGGGTGTTGCTTTTTAATCCTTTCTATTACTCTGTGTCTTTTGATTGGTACATTTAGTCCAAGTACATTTAGGGTGATTATTGATAGATATGTACTTATTACCATTGCTGGCTTTAGATTCGTGGTTACCAAAGGTTCAATGATAGCTTCTTCAGTGTCTAAGAGTTTAACTTTCTTGTTAAGTTATTGTAAACAGAGTCTGATGATTCTTATTTCTCTCCCTTCTTATTCTTCCTCCTCCATTCTTTATATACTTGGTGTTTTCTTCTTTGCCTTCAGTTAGTATTTGGATTGTCTGCTTTCTTTGCTCTGATTTTATTTTCTTTGGTGACCTCTTTTTAGCCTTAGGAGTGCTTCCATCTAGAGCAGTCCCTTTAAGATATCCTGTGTGGTTTATGGGAGGCAAATTCCCTCAGCTTTCGCTTGTCTGGGCATTGTTTAAACCCTTCCTCAAATTTAAATGGTAATTGTTCTGGATACGGTATTCTTGGTTCGAAGCCCTTCTGTTTCATTGCATTAAATATATCATGCCATTCTCTTCTGGCCTGTAAGGTTTCTGTTGAGAAGTCTGATGATAGTCTGATGGGTTTTCCTTTGTAGGTGATCTTTTTTCTCTCTCTGGCTGACTTTAATACTCTTTCCTTTTCTTTGATCTTTGCCATTTTAATTATTATGTATCTTTGTGTTGTCTTCCTTGGGTCCCTTGTGTTGGGAAATCTGTAGGCTTCCATGGTCTGAGAGACTGTTTCTTTCCCCAGGCTGGGGAAGTTTTCAACAATTATTTCTTCAAAGACACTTTCTATCCCTTTTTCTCTCTCTTCTTCCTGTTGTACTCCTGTAATGCGAATATTGTTCCGTTTGGTTTGGTCACACAGTTGTCTTAAAATTCTTTCATTCCTAGAGATCCTTTTATCTCTCTCTGCCTCAGCTTGTCTGTATTCCTGTTCTCTGATTTCTATTCCATTAACAGTCTCTTGCTTCTCTTCCAGTCTGCTGCTAAGCCCGTCGATTGCTTGTCTCATTTCTGCATTGTCTTTCCTCACTTCCCTTACTTCCTGCCTTAGCTCTTGCATATTTCTCTGTAGATCCATCAGTATGGTTATGACTTTTATTCTGAATTCTTTTTCAGAAAGATTGTGCATGTCCATCCCATCAGGCTCCCTCTCTGGGGTTGTCTGGCTAAGTTTTGTTTGTATCATATTCCTCTGTCTTTTCATGGCGATAGAAGTGGTCAGAAAAAGAAAAAAAAGAAAAAAAGAAAGAAAAGAAAAGAAAAAAACAAACGCCCGCTGGTATAAATTCTGTGAGGCTGCTGTTGGTGGTGCTGCTGCTACAGTTCTGCAGCCGTGGCCACTCCGCCAGGCCCTTTGAGACTCTGGCTGGGGAGGGAACGAATGGGAGGCGGCTGGCTTTTCCCAGCTTCCCGCCAAGGGGTCATAAATTCCCCAGGATTCCCAGCCTTTTTGGCTGAGTGTGCTCGGAGGATCCTGCTCTTCAATTGGGCCCCTGTCTCTTTAAGACCCCTAAAAAAAATTGTGCACTTTTCTTTTGTCCCGCTGAGCCGGCTGAGAGGGCCCGCTTGCGTTCTCCTTCTCAGATCCTGCACCTCTGTTTCTCCAATCTCCGATACACCGCGCCATGTGTGTTGTGCTTCCGGTGCAGATCACCGGGGCTGGTTATTTGTGGGGCCTGTGCTTCCACTCCCTCCCCGCTTTGATTCCTCTGTTCCTGCCTGTGCGCTGGGGTTGGGGAGTGCTTGGTTCCCACCGGGTCGCGGCTCCGTATCTTACCCGCTTCGCGAGGTGCGGAGTCCTCTCAAGTGTAGCTGCAGGTTGAGTGTTGTGTTGTATCTTCTGGTCTATCTTTTAGGAATAGTTGTATTTGTTGTATTTTCATAAATACATATGGTTTTGGGAGGAGATTCTGCCACCCTGCTCATGCCGCCATCTTCCCAGAAGTCCACAGTCTAATAATTTTAATTCAAGAAATATGTGTTGAACTGCTATTTTGTTTTAGTTACCTATTACAGGTGATTTGCAGGGTTCATAGATCACTTCCATAGTTGAATGTTTAGAACAGAAAATTGCTCCCAATTTGATGATGGGCATAGGCTTTAGATGGATGGGAGAGGGTGACAGGATGGACTGACTATAAATCCAGTATCTCTCTGAGGACAGACTGCGTTTGATGTTTTTGGAAACTGTAAGTAATGCTGCATATCATGAATGAATAATGAGGAATTGGCACCTTTTTTATCATTGTGGACGGTGAAGGAGAGATACTTTTGGTAACGTAGACTGCAGAGGGTGGTCATCTTCTGTATTTGAGTAGTGGACTCTCAACTGCCTTTTGTGGTACTTTGGCCAACGTTGAACTCAAATACTGGGTCATCTTAGTTGATTTATGGAAAGTGATGTTAAAGGTTTATGTTGCTTGAGAAGTTAGAAGAGGAAGAATATTTGGGGCTGTTCATCATCTTGATTAAAGACAAAGCTGAAAGATGTCTTCCTTCCAACTTTAATATTCTGTGAGTTGCTCTGTTATCAGAATCAGGGAAAAAGATATTCATAGGCCTTAGTGAGAATGGGTATGTTTGGACAAATCCTTGTTCTTCAGAATGTAGTTGAATTTTATTGACAATCCCAGAAAATGAGAGAGGCCGATCTAGGAGGTTTGGCAGCCACAGGCCCCACTCAGCCACTCTGAGGACTGAGGGGATCAATCTCTCTGCACCACCCTTGAAATTCTGGTTTCAAAGCTCTTCCTAAAAAGAATACCTGGTACTATTTAAACAACCCATTCCATGTCATCTGTATACAATTTCATTCCTAAGCAGGGGAATTGTCATTTTCCCATCGTGTTGAACAAGTGTCTTTGTTTTCTATATAAGCTGTGGATTATCATTTTCTCATTGTGTTGAACAAGTGTCCTTATTTTCTGTGTAAGCTGTGACAGGAAAAAAGGTAGGCAATGTTGCCCTAAAGGATATAGTAGTGCTTTGGAAATGTGATGGGATGAGGTCAGGTACTGTTGTCCCTATCAGTTAGTGTTCTTCATTGCAAACAACAGAAACTTATTCTAGCTAATTTAACTTGCATCGGATGTCTGGGGCTGTCCATCTCAAATTTACTCCCAGATCAATAAACATTTGAAAGCATTTTGTATATCAGGCAGTGAGCTTAGGTTTTAAGAATACAAAGGCAGTCTTTTCTCAGGAAACTCCTTTCATATAAATAATTTAACATTAACATATAAATAATTTAAGATGTTTGATCACACCTGGTTTCTATCCTGCTGTAGATAAAGGGGAAGCTCTTTTTACCTCTCTTGACTAGTTAGGAATTGATTATTTGGTGACAGTCTCACCAAACGGGGAATTATGGTCAAATTTATAATCTTTCTGGATCATTTACTTTAAATACTGTTGTACAAATAATTTAATCCCTGTTAGCTTCTAAAAATCTCCACAGGCCATTTGTAATATTTCCTTATGTACTTTTCTCCCTGTGGGAGTCGCAGGCTTAAAAAAACAAACAAACCCATATTGATCTGATGTCCTATTTGTAGTTTTGTCATTAAAAATATCTGAATACATGGTGACAGGTTGCCTTTAGGTTTTAGTTTCTTGGAGCCCTTGAGAAAGAGAAATAAAGATGAGAAGGACCAGCCCTAGTAGAGGTTCTTGCTTAGAGAAAGTGAATGGGAGAGGAAGAGGTGCCCTTCCTGCTCCCCAAAAAGCTCATACTTACAGATAGCCAGAACTAGCCTCTTTAAAATACTACAAAAACTGCCTCTTTCTTCCTTTCCCCGAATCTCTCCTTCAAATGACTTTCTGGGATGTTCCTTCCTAAGACTGCCTTATGAGTTCATCTTAAACTGATCTCATCATTTGGAGAGTTGGGGAGCACTACTGAGAACACGCCAGTAACTTGATCATACCCTAGACCCCAGTTTAGGCTCTGAGTCATCTCTGCTTAGAGATGCTTTGAACATTTACGGAATTATTTAATGTATTTTGTTAGTGAAAGATCAGAATATATACTTAGATAGTTTTCAAGATAGTTGTGGGTATTTCTGAAGTGTAGAGTGTGTTTAAATTAATTTATGTACGTGAAGGTACTTTCTGCTACATTTGTGTGCTTGTCCATTTGTGCAGTAGATATCCTTTAAAGACCCCAATTTATTTTTGTTTAAATATGAGTGCAGTGCTAAAAAAGAATCTCTGTGTATGTATGTGTGTGTATTATGTATATTTATTTTCAAGAACAGTTTGAGTAAGTTTTAATTGTAGTAATATGTTTTATTTGCCTGCAAAGGTTAGCTACTATCCCCTCAAATTGGGCTTTTGAAGAAATGGCTAGTTTTGGTGTTTTTATTTGGGTAGTTTTCACAGTGATTCTTTGTTCTGTTATTGTCCTGCATTTTATCTTAGTCTTTTATCAGTTTTGCATCATATAGAGATCACGGATGATGTTACCACATGGTTTCAGACATAGCACATTACAGACAGTGTTTAGTTTTTGACTTGGGGTTTTTGGGCATTGAGCTCATTGAAATTTATGATAGCAAAAGTCCTTAACTTAATCTTATACAGAAATTTTGTCATATAAAGTAACTTTCATAGACTTCAGAGATTATGACCTGGTTATCTTTGGGGGCCACCCGTCAGTCCACTCAAGTCTGCCTTCCAGCCCTCAAATATTCATATCTGCCCCATGTGCAAGATACATTAACCCTACTCCAACATTTCCCAAAGTCTTAACTCATGACAGCGTCAGGTCAAATCCAGATCTCATCTAGACATCATCAGCTCAACAGGCCCCAATTTTTTCATCAGAACCATCTAAATCAGGTATGGGTGAGACTCTGAGTATGATCCATTGTGACAAAATTCCTCTCCACCTGTGGACTTTGAAACTAGAAGACAGGTTATATGCTTCCAAAATACAGTGGTGGGTCAGGCATTGGATAATAGTTACAGAGATTCCCACTCAAAAAAGGAGAAAACTGAAGGAAGAAAGGAGTCAGTAGTCCCAAGCAATTTCAAATCCCAGAAGGACAAATTCCATCAAGTTTCGAGGCCTGGGAATAATCCTCTGCCTTTAAATATTTCCAAAAGACAAATTTCCAGGAAGTTAAAGAGTATATTCATTAAAACATTTTCTTACACATTGCTGAGAAGTTGTATCAGTTTCCTTACCAGCAGTGTATTGCACTGGGGATTCTTTTACCTGGTCACTCTGATCAACATGTTATCATTAAAAAAAAGTTATATGTATAAAATAAAACCTCTAAACTTTGCCAATTTCACATGAACAAAAGTTCTAAGTGCCTTTCAAAAATTTTCTATCAGTTTTGCTTTACTATTCATACCCTTGCCAGTTTTCCTATTTTTCCTGGTTTGTGTAATGTCTTTATATATTCAGAATTTCTGATCTTGTATTGCAAGGATTTTCCTTTTAATTTTTAGTTTTATTTTTTTTTGTAATATACACAGTTTGCTTTTCAATACAGCCATTTGCTAATTTTCATAGAGTTCCTTTTGCATATATAGTTTGAATATCCTTCCTCTACTTGCTGTCAAATAAAAATTATTTTAAAATAAATGTTTGGTACACCTGAGAGGGCAAATTATGTGGAAAAGTCATGCTGTACTATGCTTATTTCTGAAAATGATGTGTCTAGTTGGCTTGGAAATTCACATTATCCTTTGGAAAAGCCCATCCCTGTGAGCTGAGCCCAGAGCTACGCCCAGGAGCTACATGCTCATGGTCCTGTCCAGCTGATGTGGCACACCTGAGCCTTCAGATCTTTCAGCATGAGGCTGAGCAGGTTGAGCCCTCTAGTACGTCTTCTGAATCTACTGAGGTGGGAAAGTGTCTGAATTGTAGAGATGTTATTTGGTTAGGTAGATACATGTACAATAAACTGTGAAGAGTAAGTGCTGGGAAAAGTATCCTAACAGGAACATGAAACCCAAGATGTGCTACAGAGGCTTAGAAACCCAACTGTGTTACAGTGTTTCCACATAGTAGAGCCCTAAAGGAGTAATTTTGTAAGATTTATTGACATAGAAAGAAATGTCAGTAAGGAATGTAATGTAAAAGTATTGTGGTTTGACTCTATTTGTGGAGAAAAAAATAATGTCTTTGTATAGAAAATAGTCTGCAATAGATTATGGTTATTTAGGGTAATTGAACTTAATCAGTATATATAAAGTTTTTGAAAAACCCTATATATTTTATAGGTGTTTATGTAATATTTTATATATTTTTGTTTATCTTTTCTGAATTTTCTGGCTTCTCTATATGGGCATATTTTGTTTGTATGCTATAAAGCATTGACAATCTTCCTCCTCTCCACCCCAAAGAAATTGTTTCACATAAATGATTATTTAGAGTACCTGTGTTACTAACTGGAAGTTGACTGTATCATGCTGTTTCTTAACCTCTTAATGGTGCAGAATGCTTCGGATTCTTCAGTTGTTGATTTTACATGTAAGGGAAAATGATTTTTACTAAGGCATTAAAGTGTAACACTGGAAAGGTGGTACCATTTTAGGATTTTTCAATGTAACTGTTGGGATAAATGATTCTCACAGTGGTTTTTTCCTTGCAAAACTGTTAGCATCTGTGAGCAACATAGACTTGAAGCACTGAGCATTGGTTTCTGTTGTATTGGACCATAATGACTGATTTGTGGTTAGCCAAAACTTGAGATCATTTTCATTTACTTTTTCTTAATTCTGAGAAATTCTTTGTTGCCTTCAAAGTATTACATTAACCATATGTTAAAGCAAAATTTTCTGTCTTTTCATGTGAATTTCTTATTCCCTCAGAATAGTACCTGTTTTATAGTACTTGAAACTTTTACTTTTTATTTGTTATTTCTTAGGTAAACGCAAAGCACTGAAGTTGAATTTTGCAAATCCACCTTTCAAATCTACAGCAAGGTTTACTCTGAATCCCAATCCTACAGGAGTTCAAAACCCACACATGTGAGTATTTCTGGTAACAAATAAAAGGCTCGACTCAAGCAAAGATTTTAAAGTTAATTGTATTTCATGAATTTTTTCAAGTTGAGGGGTTGGTATTTCCATTATCTTATGAGCCATTTGAAATATTACCATTTGAACTAACAGAAAGCTAGTGACTGAAGTAGGTGAACACAATTTTCTAAAGTTTACTTGAAGGCAAAAAGGAACTGAAGATCCAAATACATTTATAACTTTTAATTTCTTTCTTACTGAACTCTCTGACAGTGATATTGTTTATGCCTTTCCTTCTGGATTTCCAGTTTTCCAAGTTTTCAATAATTCCTTACTTTATATTCAAATCTTATTTAAGGGAAATAAGTGGTATGTAGGAAACTTAACTCTTCCCTGTAGATCAACACAAATCATTCCCACTTACTAGGTGGCAAAATAGATTCCTAACTTAATATACTAAATTCTTGTAATATTTTCATGTCACAGTAAATTGAAAGAATGTGTACATCTCAGTGTACAGGTGTCAGTGATTTTTAAAAAAATTATTCCTTTAATATTTTTTATTAAAAAGTAGAAATGATATTGTAGCATCTCACTGAAAGTGTTAAAAAGATCTGCTAGTTAATTTAAAATAATACCTTCAAGTAGTATTTTATAGAAACTTTTAATTGAATCAAAGTGAAGTGATGTATTGAACAATAACTTCTTCCCCTTCAAAACCTATGATGAACATGAAGGGTCAGAACAGTGACCTTACATTTATACACGTGTCCATAAAAATAATTTTCACCTAGTTCTAGTATTAAGAACTATAAAGAAGTGGTTGGAGGTAAGGTCAAAACAGCTGTCAGAATACATTATCTTATAGTTTTCAATAATTCCTTGATTTATATCCAAACCTCATTAGATTGCAAATAATTTATTCTTCCCAAAGAGGCACATTTATCACTGGTTTCTTTTCTTTTGATGTTTGGTATGCATTATATTTGTAAATAGTAATAAACTGGTAGAAGGTAGAGTGTCTTGCAATAGGAATACTGAAACATTTTGTTATTTTTAAAACAGCAGTGTCTAGAAGGGAGCATTGTGTATGTGTGTGTATATGCTTTTAAGGTTTCACCTGCAACCTTAAAGGGAATGAAAGATATATATATATATTTTAAAATAATTTTTCTTCATTAAACCCTCCCCACTTCCCCCTCTTCCAGGTTTCAGGCACAATTGTGGTTAAGAACTCCTTGTGTATCTTCTTGAAAAAATGATTATTGTAATCATGCATATAGATGTGTATCCAAACTTAAAACACCATTTGGCAACTTGCTTTTCCTCACTTGATGGCCTTAGACATGACATGGAAAGATCTTGGAGCATATATAGAGGGACCTCATGTCTTGTTGGCAGCATAAGGTAGCATTCCTTTGAGTGTACCATCTGTGACCAGTTTTATCTTGAAAGGCATGTAAGTTGTTTTCAGTTTTTCCCAGTCCTTGGAATTTGTCCCCAAGAGTCTTTCCAGGAAAGTGACTGGCGCACCTGATGGTGCCTTAGGGATTCCTCATGAGGACAGGCGATGTATACCCGATAATACTCCCCAAAGAACCCGAGCTTGTTTCACATTTGCCTAATGGAGCACAGTAGGTGCTGAAGAAATAGTCGTTTTGCCTGAGTGACTGGTTATAGCTTGTCTGGTCACTTGCTTCACAAGTGCCCCCTGGTGCCCCCATGGGACCCTTTTGCCTGCCTGATTCTCCCCGTGCACCTGTCAGGTGTTTGCAGTGTGGCGCTGGCCCTATTCACAGGTTGGCCTCTCCTGAAGCACTGCCCTGCTGTCTGCATGTGTGTTTGGCTTGTTTGGGTCTTGGGTGTTTTCCCAGTTTACTTAATGAGATAGAGGCCAGGCTGAATGCTTCCTTCTGCATTTTTCCACTATCTTGAGAGTTGGCCTCACCATCTGTGAGCAAAAGGTCTCATCTTTTTATTATTCTCCCATGGCATGTTGCAAAACATTAATGTGAGCTGGTTCCCTGTGGCAAAAAGTTGACTTTGATTTGTTCTTTTTGAGGTTACTGTGGGCTTATCATAACAGGAGTGCTAAAAATATTAGGTCTAGTATGGAAACAGCATTCACATATTAGCATGAACAATAATGTGCAGGTTTAGTCCAGAGCAGGAAGAAATGGTCTTCATCACAAGGTGAGAATTACTTAGCAGAGAATCCTTGGCAATCTTAACTTTCTCAGTCTCTGTTGTTGAGTCATGGAAAAGTACCTAGGGCATATTGAGCCACAGAATTAGAGCTGAAGAAAATCACAGACCAAACTTTTTTTGAGCACCTACTATGTGCCAGATCCTGTGCCTGGGAATCACTACCAGAGGAAGAATCCTTCTTGCCAATGGAAAAGAGAAACACAAATCATTCTACTTCTTGTGAGGAGAGTGTTACAAGGCTATTGCAAAAGCTGTCGTGTTGCACTGTTCTGTTTTTCAGTATGTGTAAATCATTCCGTTATAATGAAAAGCAAACATGGCAGCTCAGGGCACTGAGGGTGTGGCCATTTTTGGGGACTTGCACAGTCTTCACAGAGGAGACATCTGAGCTGGATTTTGAAGAATAGGTATTTGCTAGGTGGTAGAGGGGTGCAGGTGGAGCAGCAGTGCCTGCAAACCACCAGCAGCGTAAAGATGATGTCACGGTGAGGCTGCAGCGTGGTGGGAACAGGCCATAGCTGTAGCCATCAAGACCCTGCTTTTTAGGCTTTTATTCTTAGAGCCAGAGGTTCCCCAACTGAGGGTGTCAGAATCGCTCAGGGAACATTTGAAAAATGCAGATTTTCTGCTTCTAGCTTAGATTTGCTGAATCAAAATAATGTGGAGTAGCTGGCATCTGCATTTTTTTTATTTTGCTATTATTAATGTACAATTACATGAGCAATATTATAGTTACAAGACTCCCCCTTTTATCAAGTCCCAACCATAATACCCCATTACAGTCACTGTCCATCAGTGTAGTAAGATGCTATAGAATCACTACTTGTCTTCTCTGTGTTACACTGCCTTCCCTGTATACCCCCCCCACTAGATTATGTGTGCTAATCGTAATACCCCCTTTTTCCCCTTATCCCTCCCTTCCCACCCATCTTCCCCAGTCCCTTTCCCTTTGGTAACTGTTACTCTATTCTTGGGTTCTGTGAGTCTGCTGCTGTTTTGTTCCTTCAGTTTTTTCTTTGTTCTTATACTCCACAGATGAGTGAAATCATTGGATACTTGTCTTTCTCCGCCTGGCTTATTTCACTGAGCATAATATCCTCTAGCTCCATCCATGTTGTTGCAAATGGTAGGCTTTGTTTTCTTCTTATGACTGAATAATATTCCATTGTGTATATGTACCACATCTTCTTTATCCATTCATCTACTGATGGACACTTAGGTTGCTTCCATTTCTTGGCTATTGTAAATAGTGCTGCGATAAACATGGGGGTGCATCTGTCTTTCAAACTGGGCTGCTGCATTTTTAGGGTAAATTCCTAGGAGTGGAATTCCTGGGTCAAATGGTATTTCTATTTTGATTTGTTTGAGGAACCCTTCCATACTGCTTTCCACAATGGTTGAACTAGTTTACATTCCCACCAGCAGTGTAGGAGGGTTCCCCTTTCTCCACATCCTCACCAACATTTGTTGTTGTTTGTGTTTTGGATGTTGGCCATCCTTACTGGTGTGAGGTGATATCTCATTGTGGTTTTAATTTGCATATCTCTGATGATTAGCGATGTGGAGCATCTTTTCATGTGTCTGTTGGCCACTTGAATTTCTTCTTTGGAAAAGTGTCTGTTCAGCTCCTGTGCCCATTTTTTAATTGGCTTATTTGCTTTTTGTTTGTTGAGGTGTGTAAGCTCTTTATATAATTTGGAATGTCAGCCCCTTATCAGATATGTCATTTATGAATATATTCTCTCATACTGTAGGATGTCTTTTTATTCTGTTGATGGTGTCCTTTGCTGTACAGAAGCTTTTTTTAGTTTGATATGGTCCCACTTGTTCATTTTTGCTTTTCTTTCCCATGCCCAGGGAGATATGTTAATGAAGAAGTTGCTCATATTTATATCCAAGAGATTTTTGTCTATGTTTTTTTCTAAGAGTTTTATGATTTCATGATTTACATTCAGGTTTTTGATCCATTTTGAGTTTACTTTTGTGAATGGGGTTAGACAGTAGTCCAGTTTCATTCTCTTACATGTAGCTGTCCAGTTTTGCCAACACCAGCTGTTGAAGAGGCTTTCATGTCCCCATTTTATATCCATGGCTCCTTTATCATATATTAATTGACCATATATGCTTGGGTTTATATCTGGGCTCTCTAGTTTGTTCCACTGGTCTATGCATCTGTTCTTGTGCCAGTACCAAATTGTCTTGATTACTGTGGCTTTGTAGTATAGAGCTTGAAGTCAGGGAGTGTAATTCCCCTGCTTTATTCTTCCTTCTCAGGATTGCTTTGGCTGTTTGTGGTCTTTTGTGGTTCCATATGAATTTTAGAACTATTTGCTCTTGTTCATTGAAGAATGCTATTGGTATTTTGATAGGGATTGCACTGAATCTGTAGATTGCTTTAGGCAGGATGGCCATTTTCACAATATTAATTCTTCCTCTCCATGAGCACGGGATGTGTTTCCATTTATTGGTATCTTCTTTAATTTCACTCATGAGTGTCTTGTAGTTTTCAGAGTATAAGTCTTTCACTTCCTTGGTTAGGTTTACTCCTAGGTATTTTATTCTTTTTGATGCAACTGTGAATGGAATTCTTTTCTGATTTCTCTTTCTGCTAGTTCATCGTTAGTGTACAGGAATGCAACAGATTTATCTGTATTAATTTTGTATCCCACAACTTTGCTGAATTCAGATATTAGATCTAGTAGTTTTGGAGTGGATTCTTTAGGATTTTTTATGTACAATATCATGTCATCTGCAAACAGGGACAGTTTCACTTCTTTCCTACCAATATGGATGCCTTTTTTCTTTGTGTTTTCAGATTGCCGTGGCCAGGATCTCTAGAACTATGTTGAATATAAGTGGGGAGAGTGAGCATCCTTGTCTTGTTCCTGATTTAAAGGAAAAGCTTTCAGCTTCTCGCTGTTAAGTATAATGTTGGCTGTGGGTGTGTCATATATGGTTTTTATTATGTTGAGGTACTTGCCCTCTATATCCATTTTGTTGAGTTTTTATCATGAATGGATGTTGAATTTTGTCGAATGCTTTTTCAGCATCTATGGAGGTGATCATGTGGTTTTTGTCCTTTTTCTTGATGTAGTGGATGATGTTGATGGATTTTCGAATGTTGTACCATCCTTGCATCCCTGGGATGAATCACTCTTGATCATGATGGATAATCTTTTTGATGTATTTTTGAATTTGGTTTGGTAATACTTTCTTGAGTATTTTTGCATCTATGTTCTTCAGGGATATTGGTCTGTAATTTTCCTTTTTGTGGTGTCATTGCCTGGTTTTGGTATTAGAGTGATGTTGGCCTTGTAGAATGAGTTTGGGAGTATTCCCTCCTCTTCTACTTTTTGGAGAACTTTAAGGAGGATGGGTATTAGTTCTTCACTAAATGTTTGATAAAATTCAGCAGTGAAACCATCTAGGCCAGGCCTTTTGTTCTTAGGTAGTTTTTTGATGACTAATTCCATTTCTTTGCTGCTAATTGGTCTATTCAGATATTCTGTTTCTTCCTGGGGTCAGCCTTGGTACGTGTATTTTTCTAGAAAGTTGTCCATTTCTTCTAGGTTATCCAGTTTGTTAGCATATATGCTTTCATAGTATTCTCTCATAATTCTTTGTATTTCTGTGGTGTTCATAGTAATTTTTCCTTTCTCATTTCTGATTCTGTTTATGTATTGTAGACTCTTTTTTTCTTGATAAGTCTGGCTAGGGGTTTATCTATTTTGTTTATTTTCTCGAAGAACCAGCTCCTGCTTTCATTGATTCTATTGTTTTATTCTTCTGAATTTTATTTATTTCTGTTTTAATCTTTATTATGTCCCTCCTTCTACTGACTTTGGGCCTCATTTGTTCTTCCTTTATTAGTTTCATTAATTGTGAGTTTAGGCTGTTCATTTGGGATTGTTCTTCTTTCCTGAGGTAGGCCTGTATTGCAGTATATTTCCCTCTTAGCACGGCCTTCACTGCATCCCACAGATATTGTGGTATTGAATTATTGTTGTCATTTGTCTCCATATATTGCTTGATCTCTGTTTTTATTTGATCATTGATCCATTGATTATTTAGGAGCATGTTATTAAGCCTCTATGTGTTTGTGGCCTTTTGAATGAAAGATATTTTAAATGAAAACTTGATTAATGGTTTATTTGACTGGGAATGGTGTTTATAAATTTTATTAGACTGGTGTTCATAATGAGATTTCTTGCTAGAGTTTGGCTTAGAGTCCCAGCCTTTTTAAGCGATGAAACATTAAGTGGGGGCTACAGTGTGGAAGGAAACTCTAAGTACTTAATTAGGCAGAGCTCTGGCTGTAAGGCAATACCCTTAAAGGAACCTCTTCCTCATTCCCTAGAATTTCTGGTGAACGCTAGTGCAAAACTGTTTCTTGAACATAGTCCATTTCTTTTATCTTAGATGTTAGCCTAACCACATTATTTGAATTCTCAGAAAGAAAGGATATGTAGTAATTGCCAAGCTTAACAGATACTTCCTTTTCTTTGTTTTTTTAAAGCTTTCTTTGTACTAAGAAGACAAACCTAACTTAGGTTTAGAACTGGAAAAATACGTATTTGTATTCCCTTCCCTTAAGAGTTTCTTCATGTATAGGGAATTCATACACAACATCCTTTTTTTTTTCCCCCTAACAGTACACAGTGAAATAAAAGCTGTTCTCCAAAATTTGAGTCAATCAGGTTTTCTTTTTCAAAACAAAAAAAACAAAAATCCTGGTACTTCATTGTAATCCTATAGCCAGTTTGGTTTTTTATCCTTTGTCTCTTCCCAGCAGGTGTTTGAGAGGACATGGTAAAAGGAATTTTTATTTTATGATAGATTTTTTAGAATTTGAATTCTGGTATGTAAAGATTTTAGACTGAGACTTTAAATTTTGTTATTATATTGATCTTTTGATCAGGAATAGGCAACTGCCAGTATTGGAAACTGGTCAAGGACAGTTTCACTATCCGGGACAGAGTATCTTTAGCTCGCTACCCTCTTTCATGAGGGATCTTCCTCTTTCTTTTGTGTTCTTCCTCTGAGTTGTGTACTATAAGACACTAAAAACCACTGTTCATTACTGTTTAGATTAAGTAGTTTGCAACTAGAAAATACTATAATTGGGGGGTTTGAAAAGGATACCTCTGTGCCATTTTTATGTGTTTTCTCCTACAGTTCCCTTGAACTCAGTTTTCCTTGTTACAGATACACGTATAGAACTTTTTCATGAATTTAGGTTAAAGATGAAATATAAGTAACTAATGAAGCTTAAGATATGTCCCAGGAACTAGTTTTAGAACCATCTGGCATTCTGTGTCTCCTGGGTGTAGGATTCTGTAGAAGATTAAAAAAAAAAAATGAAGACAGTGTTCTTATTTTCTAAGAACCAGAAGTTTAAATAAAATTCCAAGAAATGACAGTTGGCTACAGCAATTCAAGAAATAAGGCATAAGGTAATACAGATTGAATGGCTAGTTCAATGCATGAGTGGGTAAGATAACTTTGGATAAACAAGGTGGTGAAAACTTTCACAAAGGGACAAGATTGGGATTGGATTTTGAAAGCCAGAGAAGGATAGATAGAGGGATGGGAGAGTGGCATTTTGTTGAGTGTCTAAGTACAAGATAAGTTTTGGGGACCACATGTAGATCTGTTTAATTGTAGTAGAGAGGTTCCTGATACACTGATTACCTATTTCTATCTCTCACTGGAAACTTTAAGCATTTTTTAAAATTCTTGGTGTTCTATAATTACATGAGGATATGCATTGAACAATCTTTCCTTGTACTGGATGAATTGTTTTAGTTTGAAGATTCCAGTGTCTGTTTCTGATGAAACGTATGCTGCTTTTTTTTGTTTTGATGGATTTCTTCATGTTTTTCTTATTCTCTCTTCCTGAAATGTGTGTTGTTTGGAAGTTGGACCTTCTGAATTCCCTGGGTCTCTATTTCTTTCATATTTTCCATCTCTTTATTTTCTTGCTCTGTATCCTAGGAGATTTCCTTTATTTTCTGACCCTTCAATGGAATATTCTATTTTGGCAATTGATTTTAATTTTCAAAGATTTAGTGTGGCTTTTTCTTAATATCATTCCTAATTTGTGGATGTAAAATCTGAAATTTTACAGTTGTTTTCTATCCTCTATGTAATCTATTTCCTCAAAGTTCAGTTTTTCTTTTATCCTTTTTTTTCCTCCCTCTTTTTTTTCTACGTGTCTTATAATTTTTGATGGTCCATTGATAGTTGAAAATGTGGAAATTAGAAGGCTGATTGGAAGCTCTGATTATAGGTGTTTAACTGGTGGGCTTTACTTTTCTGTGACCTGTTTGACAGCTGGCTGTTAGAGCAGGAATATTCTAGATGGCAGAATGAGTAGGGCCAACATTCACCATGAGAGGCCTAATTTTCTCCAAATAGTATGGTTACTTTCTTTAGAGACCTGCTCTTTTTTCATTTTGGTGGGGAGGGTGGAGAGAAAAGGGGGAGCTGACTAGACCTTTGCTCTAGAAAGAAAGTTAATTAACTCTTCTGTTTCTATGCCTTCATACCTTCTAACCGTGGATCTTCTCTGTAGTTCTCTTGGGACCATTACCTACTGTTATCTCTACTGCATGCTGCCTTCCCACCATTGGTTATGGATGGTAGTTTCTCTATTACCATTTTTTTTCTTAACCCCTTGCTAGGGAAAGTTGCACATCCCTTCAACAACATGGGTTTGAACCATGGATTTTTTTCAATAAATATATTGGAAAATGTTTTTGGAGATTTGTGACAATTTGAAAAAACATTTTTTTCCTCTCTAGTTTACTTTATTGTAAGAATACAACATATAATAAACATAGTATACAAAATATATGTTAATTGACTGTTTATTTTATTGATAAGGCTCTGGCCAACAGCAGGCTATTAGTATTTAAGTTTTTTTAATTTACTTTATCTTTTTTATTAAGGTATCATTGATATACACTCTTATGAAGGTTTCACATTAAAAACAATGTGGTTACTACATTCGCCCATACTATCAAGTCCCCTCTGTACCCCATTGCAGTCACTGTCCATCAGTGTAGTAAGATGCCAAGGAGTCACTACTTGTCTCCTCTGTGCTACACTGTGCTCCCCATGAACCCCCACACACCATGTGCCCTAATCATAATACCCCTCAGTCCCTTTCTCCCTCCCTCCCCCACCCCTCCCTTTGGGTAACCCCTTAGTCCCTTCTTGGAGTCTGTGAGTCTGCTGCTGTTTTGTTCCTTCAGTTTTGCTTTGTCGTTATAGTATTTAAGTTTTTGGGGAGTCAGAAGTTAATACAGATTTTTGACTGTGCATGGGCTTGGTGCCCCTGACTTCTGTGTTGTTCAAGGGTCAGCTGTTATGTCCAAAACTGGAGAGTAGTTGATGAATTGGTATGTATTTATCAATCTGTTTTACAGCTTCAACAATGAATGTGGCCAATATTGTTTTTATCTATTCCTCTGCCCTCCTTAGTTGTAACTAAACCTGAGACATGCCATTCCATTTCTAAATATTTCAGTATGTATTTTTAAAGGATAAGGACTCCTTTTTAAAAACATAGTCAGAATACCATTATATCTAGTAGAATAAATCTTTCATATTATCAAGGTCACTTCATTAGTTTTTTTTAAAAAACAGTTTGAAGCAGGATCTAAACAAGGTCTTGCACTGCAGCTGGCTGGAAACCATGGAGTCCCTCCTTCTGGAATGGATTAGTTTTGCTTTGTCTACACATTTTCATCTGCTTTCAGCATTCAGAAATTTGTTTAAATCTCTCAGTTTCTTCATTGTTTATTTCCTTTGTTGAAAACCATTCTTTCCATGTGAGTCCTTGGAGAGTGAGGAACAACCTGAACAGGAAACCTTGGTTTTTAATTATCATTGGTTAAAATTACAGGGATTTCCAGTGCATTAAAAGTGACTTTTATAATAGAGATTTTTTACCTACTACCTAGCTGTAACATATGTTTACATTTTGCCTTTTGGCTCTTCAATGAGAGATTAAGTGTAAAACTAAAGAATACAAGGGAAAAACAAAAGGAAAAATGTGTGGATACTGTATAGCTCCATCAGGATTGGGTTATACTATGCACTATAAGTCTTTGATACCCCAGGGGTATTTTTTTTTTTACTTTTTTAAAAATTTAATTTATTTTATTATCATTAATCTACAATTACATGTGCAATATTACAGTTATTAAACTACCCTTCATCAGGTCCCCCCCACCAACCCCCAGGGGTATTTTTATAAAAATGACAAGCTTGTGCTAAAATCATGTTCTGTATATGAATTTGATATGAACAAGTAGATATTGTACTGGTATATTCTATGCTGAATATAATGTGTGAGCACTCTCAGTTCAGAAAGCACCAAATACAACTGTTTTCTTAAAGAACAACCCTTTTATCTTCACCAGGAGAACGATATCAACATACCAGAAGTATACAAGAGAAACACTACCTTAAAAGCTAACATTAGAAATACATAATCATTCCTGGAATAAATCCTACTTGATCATGATGGATGATCCTTTTGATGTATTTTTGAATTGGGTTTGCTAATATTTTGTTGAGTGTTTTTACATCTGTATTCATCAGGGATATTGGTCTGTAATTTTCTTTTTTTGTGGTGTCTTTGCCTGGTTTTGGTATTAGAGTGATTCTGGCTTCATAGAATGAGTTTGGAAATACTCCCTCTTCTTTTACTCCTTGGAAAACTTTAAGGAGGATGGGTATTAGGTCTTCACTAAATGTTTGATAAAATTCAGCGGTGAAGCCATTTGGTCCAGGTGTTTTGTTCTTAGGTAGGTTTTTGATTACCAGTTCAATTTCGTTGCTGGTAATTGGTCTGTTCAGATTTTCTGTTTCTTTCTGGGTCAGCCTTGGAAGGTTGTATTTTTCTAGAAAGTTGTCCATTTCTTCTAGGTTATCCAGTTTGTTAGCATATAATTTTTCATAGTATTCTCTCATAATTCTTTGTATTTCTGTGGTATCTGTAGTTATTTTTCCTTTCTCATTTCTGATTCTGTTGATGTGAATAGACTCTCTTTCTTTCTTAAGCCTGGCTAGGGGTTTATCTATTTTGTTTATTTTCTCGAAGAACCAGTTCCTGCTTTCATTGATTCTTTCTATTGTTTTATTCTTCTCAATTTTATTTATTTCTGCTTTAATCTTTATTATGTCCATCCTTCTACTGACTTTGGGCCTCATTTGTTCTTCTTTTTCTAGTTTTGTTAATTGTGAGTTTAGACTGCTCACATGGGATTGTTCTTCTTTCCTGAGGTCGGCCTGTATTGCAATATACTTTCCTCTTAGCACGGCCTTAGCGGCATCCCACAGAGTTTGCGGTGTTGAATTATTGTTGTCATTTGTCTCCATATATTGCTTGATCTCTGTTTTTATTTGGTCATTGATCCATTGGTTATTTAGGAGCATGTTGTGAAGCCTCCATGTGTTCGTGGGCTTTTTCATTTTCTGTGTGTAATTTATTTCTAGTTTCATACCTTTGTGGTCTTAGAAGCTGGTTGGTACAGTTTCAATCTTTTTGAATTTACCGACGCTCTTTTTGTGGCCTAGTATATGATCTATTCTTGAAAATGTTCCATGTACACTTGAGAAGAATGTGTATTCTGCTGCTTTTGGGTGTAAAGTTCTGTAGATGTCTGATAGGTCCATCTGTTCTAATATGTTGTTCAGTGCCTCTGTCTCTTTACTTATTTTCTGTCTGGTTGATCTGTCCTTTGAAGTGGTTGGTGTGTTGAAGTCTCCCAAAATGAATGCATTGCATTCTATTTCCCCCTTTAATTCTGTTAGTATTTGTTTCACATATGTAGGTGATCCTGTATTGGGTGCATAGATATTTATAATAGTTATATCCTCTTGTTGGACTGACCCTTTTATCATTATGTAATGTCCTTCTTTGTCTCTTGTGACTTTCTTTGTTTTGAAGTCTATTTTATCTGATACAAGTACTGCAACTCCTGCTTTTTTTCTCCATTAGTTGCATGAAATATCTTTTTCCATCCCTTCACTTTTAGTCTGTGTATGTCTCTGGGTTTAAAGTGAGTCTCTCGTAGGCAGCATATAGATGGATCTTGTCTTTTTATCTATTCAGTGACTATGTCTTTTGATTGATGCATTCAGTCCATTTACATTTAGGGTGATTATCGATAGGGTATGTACTTACTGCCATTGGAGCTTTAGATTCGTGCTTATCAAAGGTTCAAGGTTAACTTTCCTACTATCTTGAGAGTCTAATTTAACTCTCTTAGTATGCTATTACAAAGACAATCTTAAAGTTCTTTTTTTCTCCTCCTTTTTCTTCCTCCTCCATTCTTTATATATTAGGTATCATATTCTGTACTCTTTGTTTCTCCCTTGATTGACTTTAGGGATAGTTGATTTAACCATATTTGCTTAGTAATTAACTTTTCTATTTTCTTTACTCTGGTTTTATTACCTCTGGGGACAGCTGTTAAGCCTTAGGAACACTTCCATATATAGCAGTCCCTCCAAAATATAATGTAGGGATGGTTTGTGGGAGGTAAATTATCTCAGTTTTTGCTTATCTGGAAATTGTTTAATCCCTCCTTAAAATTTAAAATATAATCTTGCCAGATAAAGTATTCTTGATTGGAGACCCTTCTGTTTCATTGCATTAAATACATCATGACACTCCCTTCTGGCCTGTAAGGTTTCTGCTGAGAAGTCTGATGATAGCCTGATGGGCTTTCCTTTGTGTGTGATCTTATTTCTCTCTCTGGCTGCTTTTAGTCTGTCCTTCTCTTTGATCTTTGCCATTTTAATTACTATATGTCTTGCTGTTGTCTTCCTTGGGTCCCTTGTGTTGGGAGATCTGTGTACCTCTATGGCCTGAGAGAGTATCTCCTCCCCCAAATTGGGGAAGTTTTCAGCAATTACCTCCTCAAAGACACTTTCTATCCCTTTCTGTGTTCTTCTTCTGGTACCCCTATAATGCGAATATTGTTCTGTTTGGATTGGTCACACAGTTCTCTCAATATTTTTTCATTCTTAGAGATCCTTTTTTCTTTCCGTGCCTCGGCTTCTTTGTTTTCCTCTTCTTTAATTTCTCTTTCATTTATTGTGTCCTATATCGTAGCTAATCTGCTTTTAATACCCTCCATTGTGCTCTTGAATGATTGGACCTCTGACCAGAATGAATTTCTGAGTTCTTGAATTTTTTTCTGTACCTTCATCAGTATGTTAATGATTTTTATTTTGAAATTCCTTTCAGGATGATTCATGAGGTCGATTTCGTTTGAATCATTTTCAGGGGTTGTATTCTAATTTTACTTTGAACCAGGTTTCTTTGGCATTTCATATTTGTATGTGGCACCCTCTAGTGCCCAGAAGCTCTACTCTTTGGAGCTGCCCAGGCCCTGAAGCAATGTTGGGGTTCGCAGGGGAGTGGTATTGTTACCTGGGGGAAGGAAAGAGCTGTTTCCTGCTTCCCAGCTGCTATGCCTGCCTCCACTGCCAGAACAAGTGGGCCGAGCACACAGGTCTAAGCCTGTATGCTTTGCGTTTGTAGTTGTTGCAGATGGCGCTTCCCTCTGGCTGGCCTAACGCTGGGGTAGGGTTTGCCGGTTTGAGAGCCAGGTGGGCTTGGCCTGGAGAAAGGTGCAGTAGGCTGTGTATCACGGAGGGTGTCCTTCGAGCCGCTTACGCAGCTAAAGAGCTGGAGCACCTGAATATTGTGAAAGTTCCCAACCTGCTGGGCAGAGTGCACCCAGACAGAATTGTCTACCTGTGCTTTCTCCTGGGCAGTAAGCTCTGTGTAATCCTTGCCTCTTTAGCAGCCCTCTTGCTGTTAGGAAGTCTCTCAGACTGCCCGCCTTTTTTATGTCCTAGAGCAGCTGCATATGGATCCCTGCTTTCCACAAGTGGGTAAAATCTCAGTCTCTCCAGGAATTCTGCCTGTCTTAGCTTTCCAACCCCCTAATCATGAGAATACCATGAAAGCACCATGAAATGTTTATTTGTGCTCCCAGAGCAGATCTCTAGAGTTAGGTATTCAGCAGTCTGAGGCCTCCACTCCCTCCCTGCTCCGTTTTTCTTCCTTCTGCTGGTGAGCTGGGGTGGTGGAAGGGCTTGGTTCCCACCGGGCCATGGCTTTGATAGATTAACCTGTTCTGTGAGGTATATTCTTTTCTCCAGGTGCATGCAGTTTGGTGCAGCCCTCTTTCCTGTTGCTCTTTCAGGATTAGTCGTATTAATTATATTTTCATATTATATGTGGTTTTAGGAGGAAGCCTCTGTCTCATCTCCCACGACGTCATCTTTCAAGGTTGACTAATATTTTACTGTATGTGTTTTATTATAATAATACCTTATTATCCTCTAATCTATTGATGGACCTTTGGGTATTTCTACCTTTTTACTGTAGTGAATAATGCTCCTGTATGAGATAAGCTTTTAATGCTTGCATCATTGTACTTAAAGTTCAGAGATACTTAATCTTTTTCCTCATTCCCACTTTCTACCTCAGTGCATCTGATAGTTGTGGTATGTTTCCTTGAGTTAGAGATTAACTGGAGATGTGGTTCTCAAGAGAGGGTAGTGGTTGTAGACGTGGTTGAACTGATTCTCTGTGGGGTCCCCCACCCCTGGAGATGTACTAGTATGATTTTCCTCAAATTTCTTGTTTGTAACAGAGGTATTGGATATTAACTGTGGAATATTTACTTATAGAAATTAATGACAAATGCTGTTGAGTTGCTTGTCTTCTATAAATGAATTTAATTTTGGCGTTTTAAATCATCTTTGTTCTTGAGTCAGAGACTTAGGCAGGCATTAAAAGATGTCCCTGGTTCTTTAACCCATGTTGCCACAAAGTTCTCCTTAAACGTCTGGTTTCTTTGTTTTCAGTGGGTTTTCCAACCATTTCTAATCAGGCAGCAAGTTTTTGAGTTCTGATTTAGTTTAGAATATTATAGAGGTCTTTTGCCTTTGTACTGTAGTCATGTTTCTGGAAACTTTTATCTACTAATAAGGAATTATACAATTTAAAGGAAACATTTTCAGAGTGTTCTTTATTATTATTATTTACAGCTTAGTCACAGTATGATCACATTAATGTTGTTAAACATACTTGTTTTCCCCAGAGTTAATAATCACTTAATTTATTGAATGTTTCACTGTGAATTTTTTCTCGATGTGATTAAATACATCAGGTGGTCACTCAGTTCTGGTGTTCTGGTTACCTATCCATCCATACTTTTGCTGTGATCTTGGAGCAGTTGCTCTTCAGGCCTGCTCCATGGCTATTATCATTGCTCTACAAATGCCTGTGTTACTCTTGATTTTGGTTCCCTATTTCTGAGACTTCAGGATTTTTTTTCCCTCCACACTTTGAGGGAGTATTTGATCTAGTAGTTTCCTGAGCTAAATGTTCGTTTTTATTAGTAAGTATTGTTTTTTGGGTCTTTGCATCTGTTAAAATGCCCTCATCTAACCCTCTTAATAAATTAGTAGCTTTTGTACCTGTAAAATCTCGGGAGAAGCTTTTCTTCATGATTTTGTTGCATGGTCCGGTGTTTGCACTGTTCCGGGATTACTGGTAGAAAGTCATATGCCATTTAATTTTCTGAACTTTGTAATGTGACCTGTTTTTTTCTTTGTGGATGGTTGTAGGGTTTTGTCTTTTCCTGCAGTGTCTGAAATCACACCGTCTCTGCTTTGGTTTTATTTCACTTTGCTTTTCTCTTATCCTGCTTTTCCTCTTCTGCTGAGCTCTTGGTGAATTCTCTCAGTCTTGAAACTTCTGTCTTTCATTCTAGGATACATGATTTATTTTTTTTTCTTTTGATTTTTTTTTCTTCTCTTATTAACTCTTCTAATGAAACTCCAATTTAGGTTTTGAACCTTTTTGTTAGAGTCCCTATTTAAAAATTTTTTTTTCCCTTCAACTTCATATGTATTTTTATTTTTCTGTTCTTTGGTTGATCTTGGTTGTCTCTCTCACACACATGCATATATGAAAGGAGGCAACAAAAAGTTGGTTGGAAGCTTTGTGATTTGACTGGTAGGATTCTCAGTGAGGTGAAAGAGAGTTGCCTGAATTTTTTTCTTGGAGGACTCCCAAATGTCAGTTATCTGGATGTCTTTTCCTCCTTTCTCTTGGGTAAATCTCTTTTTTTTTTTTTTTTACACTTCCAGGACCCGGAAATGTATTTCCTTTAAGGAGGGATGGGGTGGGATTAGACTGGGTTTCTGAGAGATTTTGTATGTCAGGCTGCTACAATTCTGCAGTAGATTTATGTAAAGGAGGCTAGGTATACCTCTGTTGTATAGGCTTTTCTTTAATCCACCATACTGTATTTCTTTTCTGTGCCTGGTGCCTTTCTGGTAGTTTCTCCAGAATATACAGCCTGGGGTCACCTGCTGAGGCAGAGGAGGAATTGTCCCATGGTTGGGGGATCTAGGGATCTAATTGCTCCTTATTTAGACTTTTAATATTGCCTATGGATTTAACCCCCACCCCTCATTCTTAACTGATACTTCCCATTCTTGAACTTTTCTGGGCTTCTGTGGTATAAGTTAATTTCCTGTTTTTGGTACCCCCTTCTGGAGGCAGTTCTTAGTTTCACCTGTCTCTGTCTTGCTTAATCTGTTATTGCTTGTTCATTTCCTTCTGATCTTCCAAAAATGTGTTGCTATTTTTCACCTAGTATGGTCTCTCCTAGTCTCTGACATTGTGAGTTTGTGTATTTAAACTTCTCTGTTGTTCCATTGGTGCTTCAGGAGGGAGGGGGATTAATGAGTGTTTATCTGAAAATCTCTTCATTAAGTGGGCTTTTCAAATTAAGCTTCTTCACATAATAAGGATTATGTCAAGCATTATATGCTTTAACAACTGATCATCTAAATATTTATTTAAAAAAATTTTGATATCATTATTGTACACTTACATGAGCAACATTGTGGTTACTAGACTCCCCCCCCCATTACAAGTCCCCACCACATACCCAATTACAGTTACTGTCCATTAGTGTAGTAAGATGCTATAGAATCACTACTTCTCTGTGTTATACTGCCTTCCCTGTGCCCCCCCACCCTACTGTTTGTTTCTTAATTTAGAGATTACAAAGAAAAGAAAGGGGCATGCATTAAACTCATTGAGGGAATGATTACAGATTCTAAATGAATCAGAAAGTGTGATGATAATGTTGCCAAATATTTAAATACCTATGCAAGCCACAAACATAGGATCACTATAAAGAGTAATGAATAACATTAAGGAGCTGGGAAAAGAAAATCGGATGATATCTAAAGAAAGTAGAAGGAAGAAAATAATAAGAACAGAAATCAGTGAAATGGAAAATGGGCAAATAATTTAGAAAATCAACAAATTCAAAAGTTGTTTCTTGGAAAGAGCAATAAAAGCGATGAACCCCTAACAAGACAGATCAGAGAAAAGAGGAAGCCCAAGTTATTACTGTCAGGAATGAAAGAGGGGATATCACTACAGATTCCATAGACAATAAAAACAAAAGGAAATGTAACAATAACTTTATGGCAATAAATTCAATAACCTGAATCATATAGACATTTCTTGAAAGACATAATAAAAACTGACTCAAGAAGAAATGGAAAATGTGAATATATGTATCTGTTAAAAAATTGAGATCGTAATTAAGAACTTCCCCACAAAGGAAACTTAGGGCCCCAGAAGGTTTTGTGGTAAATTTTATCAAATACTAAAAGAAGAAATAAGGCTAAGCTTCCACACACTTTTTCAGAAAATAGAGGAGTATAAAACATTTCCCAACTCACTTTATGAGTAAGCATACCCTGATATGAAAACTAGACAAGGACATTATAAAAGAAAGACTACTATAGGCTATTATCCATCATGCACATACACTCAAAATCCTCAATAAAATATTAGCAAATTGAATGAGCAATATATAGAAAGGACAGTACATCACAACCAAATGGCATTCATCTTATCTGGCATTTGAAAATTTTTAGTATACCTAATTGTATTAATAAGGTAAAGGAGAAAAATCATTAATCATTTCAGTAGATGCAGAAAATCTTTTGAGAATATCAGTATCCATCCATTATAGAATTTCTCATTATATTGGGAAAAGAGGCAGAACTTCCTTAGCCTTTTCAAAGGACATTTATGAAAAACCTACAGCTAATATAATAATAATGAAAGACTTAATGCTTTCTCCATATGGTTGGTAATAATACAAGAATATCTGCACTTATCAGTTGTGTTTATCATTATACCAGCGGCCCTCGCCAGTGCAATAAAGTAAGAAAAAGAAATAAAAGACATAAATATCAGAAATAAAGAAGCAAAGTAGTCTTTTTTGCTGATGATATCATAGTATATGTATAAAACACTAATTTACAAAGTATTACTAGAATTATTAATTGATTTTAGCAAGGTCACAGGATACACGCTCATATTCCAAAATCAATTAAAAAATATTTGCGGGGGATTCAAGATGGCCACATGAGAAGTGAGACAGAGAACTCCTCCCAAAACGACAAATAGTACAAAAATATAGTTAATTAATACAACTAACCCAAAAACAGCAACAGGAAAGAAGGCTGAACCAGACTGCATACAGACATCATGAACAGAGCAGATCTGATGAACCAGGGTAACATATGAAAGCCTTGATCCATTGGGACCCAAGCCGTTCCCCCACCCTAGCTTACTGGCAGGAGGAAGAGAAACAGAGGGGGTGGGGGGTAGAAGCTTGGGACTACTGAACACATAGCCCTGGAGATCTGCTTTGCTAGCAGAAACCTACTCTCTGTGGTGCACTGGAGGTTGGGGAGTTGGGACAGGTGAAGTGCCTGAGAGACTGACATTCCGGCTGTTTGTGGAGGACGGGATCCACATCTGGCCGTTCTGTGATAGAGGAAAGGCATGCAGTCTGAGAAGCTTCCTAGCAGTGAGAGGGCTGCTGAGGGGGCGGGGGTGGCACAGAGCTTGCTGCGCGGGAGAAGGGAGAGCTGGACAAGGTTGTCTGAGTACGCTCTGCCCAGCAGGTTGAGAACTTTGAGGAGCTTCAGGCACTCCATCCCCCTGGCTGGCTGCTCAGCCCCGAGGCCCCCCACTGTGACACACAGCCTGCCTAGCCTTCCTCCTGTCCTGACAGCACCGGCTCGCACAGCGGCAGTCACAGTGTTGGCGTCAGGCCAGCCAGAGGGAGGCCCCGCCTACATCAGCTAGAGACACTGAGCACAGAGGCTTACACCTGTGTGCTCGGCCCACTGGCTGTGATACTGGAGACAGGCACCGTAGACGGAAATCAGGAAGTAGATCTTTCCTCCCCCCAGGCACCAGCTCTGCTCCCCAATGACACCCTACCTCACTCTAAGGGCTGAGCAGCTCCAGAGACTGGAGCTTCTGGGCACTAGAGGGCACCACATAGAAAGAAATATGAAATGTCAAAAGAACCTGGTTCAGACCAAAATCTCAGAAACCCCAGAAAAAGGGCCAAATGAAATGAACTCACCAATCTTCCTGAAAGAGAGTTCAAAATAAAAATCATAAACATGCTTATGGAGGTACAGAAAAATATTCAAGAACTCAGAAACGAATTTAAGATGGAGATTAAATCATTAAATTCCATATCTGAAATGAAAAATACAATGGAGAGATTCAAAAGCAGATTAGATGTAGCAGAAGAGAAGGTAAATGGAATAGAAATTAGAGAAGAGGAATGCAAAGAAACTGAGGCACAGAGAGAAAAAAGAATCTCTAAGAATGAAAGAATATTGAGAGAACTGTGTGACCAATCCACACAGAACAATATTTGCATTATAGGGGTACCAGAAGAAGAAGAAGAGAGAGAAAAAGGGATAGAAAGTGTCATTGAGGAGGTAATTGCTGAAAACTTCCCTAATCTGGGGAAGGAGATAGTCTCTCAGGCCATGGAGGTGCACAGTTCTCCCAACACAAGGGACCCAAGGAAGACTACATCAAGACATATAATAATTAAAATGACAAAGATCAAGGATAAAGACAGACTTTTAAAAGCAGGTAGAGAGAGAAAAAGTTCACATACAAAGGAAAACCAGTCAGGTTCTCATCAGATTTCTCAGCAGAGACCTTACAGGCCAGAACGGAGTGGCATGATATATTTAGTGCAGTGAAGCAGAAGGGCCTTGAACCAAGAATACTCTATCTGGAAAGATTATCATTTAAATTTGAAGGAGGGATTAAACAATTTTGAGATAAGCAAAAGCTGAGAGAATTTACCTCCCACAAACCACCTCTACAGTGCATTTTGGAGAGACTCCTATAGATAGAAGTATTCCTAAGGCTAAATAGATGTCACTGAAGGGATAGACAAAGAGTACAGAATATGATTCATAAAATACAAAGAATAGAGGAGGAAGAAAAAGGAGGAAAAAAAAAGAACCTTTAGATTGTGTTTGTAATGGCATAGGAAGTGAGTTAAATTTGACTGTTAGATAGTAATGGAATTACCCTTGAACCTTTGGTAACCACGAATCTAAAGCCTGCAATGGCATTAAGTACATACCCATCAATAACCACCCTAAATGTAAATGGTCTGAATGCACCAATCAAAAGACATAGAGTCACTGAATGGATAAAAAAACAAGACCCATCTGTATGCTGCCTACAAGAGACTCACTGCAAACCCAAAGACATACACAGACTGAAAGTAAGGGATGGAAAAAGATATTTCATGCAACTAATGGAGAAAAAAAGCAGGAGTTGCAGTACTTGTATCAGATAAAATAGACTTCAAAACAAAGAAAGTCACAAGAGACAAAGAAGGACATTACATAATGATAAAAGGGTCAGTCCAACAAGAGGATATAACTATTATAAATATCTATGCACCCAATACAGGATCACCTACATATGTGAAACAAATACTAACAGAATTAAAGGGGGAAATAGAATGCAATGCATTCATTTTGGGGGACTTCAACACACCACCCACTCCAAAGGACAGATCAACCATACAGAAAACAAGAGACAGAGGCACTGAACAACATATTAGAACAGATGGAACTAACGGACACCTACAGAATACTCCATCCAAAAGCAACAGGATACACATTCTTCTCAAGTGTACATGGAACATTTTCAAGAATAGATCATATATTAGGCCACAAAAAGAACCTCAGTAAATTCAAAATGATTGAAATTGTACAAACCAGCTTCTCAGATCACAAAGGTATGAAACTAGAAATAAATTACACAAAGAAAACGAAAAATCCCACAAACACATGGAGGCTTAATAACATGCTCCTAAATAATCAATGAATCAATGACCAAATCAAAACAGAGATCAAGCAATATATGGAGACAAATGACAACAATAGTTCAACACCACAAAATTTGCAGGATGCAGCAAAGGCCGTGCGAAGAGGAAAATACACTGCAATACAGGCCTACCTCAGGAAAGAAGAACAATCCCAAATGAACAGTCTAAACTCACAATTAATGAAACTAGTAAAGGAAGAAAAAATGAGTCCCAAAGTCAGTAGAAGGAGGGACATAATAAAGATTAGAGCAGAAATAAATAAAATTGAGCAGAATAAAACAATAGAAGGAATCAATGAAAGCAGGAGCTGGTTCTTCGGGAAAATAAACATATACATAAACCCCTAGCCAGACTTAACAAGATAAAAAGTCTACACACATAAACAGATTCAGAAATGAGAAAGGAAAATCACTACGAACACCGCAGAAATACAATAATTAAGAGAGTACTATGAAAAATTATATGCTGACAAACTGGATAACCTAGAAGAAATGGACAACTTTCTAGAAAAATACAACCTACCAAGGCTGACCCAAGAAGAAACAGAAAAATGAACAGACGAATTGCCAGCAAAGAAATTGAATTGGTAATTAAAAAACTACCTAAGAACAAAACTCCTTGACCAGATGGTTTCACTGCTGAATTTCATCAAACATTTAATGAAGACCTAATACCCATCCTCCTTAAAGTTTTCCAAGGAGTGGAAGAAGAGGGAATACTCCCAAACTCATTGTACGAGGCCAGGATCACTCTAACACCAAAACCAGGCAAAGACACCACAAAAAAAGAAACTTAGAGACCTATTGTCCCTGATGAACATAGATGCAAAAATACTCAACAAAATATTAGCAAACCAAATTAAAAAATAAATCAAAAAGATCATCCATCAGGATCAAGTGTGATTCATCCCAGGGATGCAAGGATGGTACAACATTTGAAAATCCATCAACATCATCCACTACATCAAGAAAAAGAAGGACAAAGACAAAAACCACATGATCACCTCCACAGATGCTGAAAAAGCTTTCAACCAAATTCAGCATCCATTTATGATAAAAACTCTCAACAAAATGGGTATAGAGGGCAAGTACCTCAACATTATAAAGGCCATATATGACAAACCCACAGCTAACATTATTCTTAACAGCGAGAAGCTGAAAGCTTTTCCTTTAAGATTGGGAATAAGACAAGGATGCCCACTCTCACCACTTTTACTCAACATATTTCTGGAGTTCCTAGCCACAGCAATCAGAAAACATAAAGAAATAAAAGGCATCCAGATTGGCAAGAAAGAAGTTAAACTGTCCCTGCTTGCAGATGACATGATATTGTACATAAAAAGCCCAAAGAATCCACTCCAAAACTACTACTAGATCTAATATCTGAATTCAGCAAAGTTGTGGGATACAAAATTAATACAGATAAATCTGTTGCATTCCTGTACACTAACGATGAACTAGCAGAAAGAGAAATCAGGAAAACAATTCCATTCACAATTGCATCAAAAAGAATAAAATACCTAGGAATAAACCTAACCAAGGAATTGAAAGACTTATACTCTGAAAACTACAAGACACCCATGAGAGAAATTAAAGAAGAAAGCAATAAATGGAAACACATCCCGTCCTAATGGATAGGAAGACTTAATATTGTCAAAACAGCCATCCTGCCCAAAGCAATCTACAGATTCAATGCAATCCCTTTCAAAATACCAATAGCATTCTTCAATGAACGAGAGCAAATAGTTATAAAATTCATATGGAACCACAAAAGACCACAAATAGCCAAAGCAATCCTGAGAAGGAAGAATAAAGCAGGGGAATTAATGCTCCCTGACTTCAAGCTCTACTACAAAGCCACAGTAATCAAGACAATTTGGGACTGGCACAAGAACAGACCCATAGACCAATGGAACAGACTAGATAGCCCAGATATAAACCCAAGCATATATGGTCCATTAATATACGATAAAGGAGCCATGGATATACAATGGGGAAATGACAGCCTGTTCAACAGCTGATGTTGGCAACACTGGGCAGCTACATGTAAGAGAATGAAACTCGATTACTGTCTAACCCCATACACAAAAGTAAACTCAAAATGTATCAAAGACCGGAATGTAAGTCATGAAATTGGAAAAGTCTTAGAAAAAAACATAGAGAAAAATCTTTTGTATAGAAACATGAGCAACTTCTTCATTAACATATCTCCCCGGGCAAGGGAAACAAAAGCAAAAATGAACAAGTGGGACCATATCAAACTAAAAAGTTTCTATACAGCAGAGGATACCATCAGTAGAACAAAAAGACATCCTACAGTATGGGAGAATATATTCATAAATGACATATCTGATAAGAGGTTGACATTCCAAATTATATACAGAGCTCACCACCTCAACATACAAAAAGCAATTAAGCCTATTAAAAAATGGGCAGAGGAGGTGAACAGACACTTCTCCAAAGATGAAATTCAGATGACCAACAGATAAATGAAAGATGCTCCACATCACTAATCAGAGAAATGCAAATTCAAACTACAGTGAGATATCACATCACACCAGTTAGGATGGCTAACATCCAAAAGACAAATAAAACAAATGTTGGTGAGGATGTGGAGAAAGGGGAACCCTCCTACACTGCTGGTGGGAATGTAAACTAGTTCAACCATTGTGGACAGCAGTATGGAGGTTCCTCAAAAAACTCAAAATAGAAATACCATTTGACCCAGGAATTCCACTCCTAGGAATTTACCCTAAGAATGCAGCAGCCCAGTTTGAAAAAGACATACGCACCCCTATGTTTATCGCAGCACTATTTACAATAGCCATGAAATGGAAACAACCTAAGTGTCAGTCAGTTGATGAATGGATAAAGAAGATCTGGTACATATATGCAACACAATACTGTTCAGTCATAAGAAGAAAACAAATCCTACCATTTGCAACAACATGGATGGAGCTAGAGGGTATTATGCTCAGTGAAATAAGCCAAGCGGAAAAAGACAAATATCAAATGATTTCACTCATCTGTGGAGTATAAGAACAAAGAAAAAGTGAAGGAACAAAACAGCAGTAGACTCACAGAACCCAAGAATGGTCTATCAGTTACCAAAGGAAAGGGATTCGGGAGGATGGGTGGGAAGGGAACAGAGGAATAAGGGGGAAAAATGCTCAATACGATTAGCACGTATAATGTAGGGGGTGCAGACTGGAGAACGCAGTATAACACAGAGCAGACAAATAGTGATTTTATAGCCTCTTAGTGCGGTGATGGACTATGAATGTAATGGGGTATGTGGTGGGGACTTGATAATTGGGGAGTCTAGTAACCATTATGTTTCCATGTAATTGTACATGAATGATTCCAAAAAAAAATATTCGTAAAAAACACTTAGAAGTGAATTTGAAGCCATGATTATAGTAGCATGAAAAAAATATCAAATATTTAGTAAGGTTAAATTTAATGAAAGATGAATAAGACTTCTATGCTGAAATCTACAAAACATTGCTGAGTGAAAGACCTAAATGCATGGATCAAGGTGCCATGCTCGTGGATTGGAAAGTACAATGTTACTAGGCTGCCTGTTCTTCCTGTACTGATCTGTTAATTCAGTGTTCTCCCAATGAAATCCCAGCAAACTTTAAAAATATGTATAAATTGACATACTGATCCTAAACTTTATATCAAAATGCAAAGAACCTAGAATAGCCAAAAGCAATTTTGTGAAAGATTAACTAAGTTAGAGGACTTAAATGAAAGATTTACTATAAAGCTACAGCAATTAAAGCTTTGTGGAGCTACAGTAATTAAGGCTTTGTGGAAAAATATTGAAGATAGACAAATAGATTAATGGAATAGAATAGAAAGGCCAGTAGATGAACACATACAATCAATTGATTTTTAAGCAAGACGTCTTCTGTACAGTTAAGTAGGGAAAAGGATAGACTTTTCATGGTGATGGAACATCTGGAGAAAGGTATGGGATAGAGTAAATCTTGACTCTGACTTCACACCATGTGCAAAAATTAGTTTGAAATGTATTGTAGACCTAAAATAAAAAATGCTATAAAGCTTCTAAAAGAAAATATCCAAATAAGTTTTCTATCTGGCATAGGCAGATTTTTCTTTGACAGGACAAAGAAGTAACCACTAAAAATGATAAACTGGATTTCACCAAACTAGAAATTTCTGTTCATCAGAAGTTTCATAGGGAAATTACTAGGCAAGCTACATCCTGGGAGAAAATACTCAGAGTTTATATATCTGACAAAGGACTGTAGTGTATATTAAAACATGAAACAACCGATTAAAAATACGGGTTAAAGACTTGATCAAACATTTCACAAAGGTGGTATAGGAATAGATAGTAAGTATATGAAAAATGTGCTTAACATTAGTAATTAGAGAAATGCAAATTAAAATCACAAGGAGATATCATTTATAAAGGAAAAAACTCAGATTTTTCACCTGTGTAGATTGGAACTGTTTCTTTCCTGTGAGTCTCCTTTACTCCTCACACAGAACACTTCATTTCTGACACCTGTGGTCACCAAATGTGTGGGGTTTTTTCCCATAAGAAGTTAATATCTGACACCAGCTGAGTATTCTACAGTTTCACTCAATTTTGACATGAACCACCTAGACACAGTGTCAGATCTCACAGGTAAGGGCTCTGCCCTACAAGACTGCTCCTCCTAGTCCTCTTCAGACACCCTTTGGGAGCTCAGGTAATCTCCTGTGCGTCTGACAGGCCAGTAGAACTTAAGTTCAATTAACTTGCTAGCAGCTCACAGAACTCAGGCAAACACTAACTGACGCTTACCACTTTATTAAAGGATGTGATAAAGTACACAGTTGAACAGTCAGTTGAAGAAATACATGTGGCACATTCTGGGAGGGTCCCAAGTGCAGGAACATCTGTCCTTGTGGAGTTGAGGTACATTACCCTCCCAGTACATGGATGTGTTCACCAACCTAGAAGCCTTCCTAGCCCTCTACTGTTGGGCTCTTGTAGGCATGATTGATAGTTAACTCCATTTCCAGCCCCTCTCCCCTCTCTGGTGGTTATGGGTTGGGGCTGAAAACTCTTAAGCTTTTAATCATGGCTTTCTGGTGACCAACCCTCATCCAGGAGCCATCCAGAAGCCCACCCAGGGTCACCTCATTAGAACAAAAGATGCTCCTGATGATCTTATCATTTAAGGATTTACAAGAGTTTTAGGAGCTCTGTGTCAAGGGTGGGGTCAAAAACAATTAGTACAAGCTCCTAGTGTTCTTACCACTTAGGAAATTATACAGGTTTCAGGAGCTCTGTGCCAGGATCTGGGGGCAGAGTCACATATACACATTTTCTTTTATTTCACACCATTACACACCCACCAGAATGGAAAAAACTTGAAAGACCACATATCATATTGGCAAGTATATGGTGTTAGAATCTTCGTATGTTGTTGGGGAAGTAGAAAAATGGTACCACCACTTTAGAAAGCTCTTTAATAGCTTCTTGTAAAGTTAAACATGCAATTATGCCATGACTCAGCAATTCATTCCTTTTTATTTACCCAAGGTGAAGATGTCCTCAGACAGTCTTGCTTATGAATGTTCATAAAAACTATTCATAATAGCCTCCAAACTAGAAACAACCCATCTATGTGGTGATGGAAGAATGGATAAATTGTGGCATATTGTTCAGTGAAGTACTCCTCAACAATAAACAACAACAAAATACTGATGCCTGCAATCACACTGATCTCCAGAAATGCTGAGCAGAAGCCAGATATGAGAATACACTGCTTGCTCTTACCTGTATGAAATTCTAATGTAGGCAAAACCAATCAAAACCAGAACAGTATATGTCTCTGGAAGGGACTGAGAAGAATGGCACGAGCGAGCATTCTGGGGTGATGGAATGATTTACATCTTGTTAGGGCTGTGACATGCAAGGGCGTACATGTTTGTTAATGTGTCCAACTCTATACTTAGGATTTGTGCATTTCACTGTATGAAAATGATACTTCAATTTAGAAAAGCCAGAACACTAACAAAAATGAAGAGTATATTATTCACCCTTGCTAAGCAGTACTTGTGGTGTTCTGTCCTTATGTGTTTCGACTTGGTAAATATACAAATACTATGTTTTTATTGAATTCAGCTCTTATGCCTCTGGAACAATATTGTGACTTTTATTTTTATCCATTTGGTTTCCTTTGTCATGTTGTTTGAAAGAAACCTAAAGTGAACATCTTAAGACGTTTGTCTTTTGAGGATTAATCCAAAACAACTGATGAGTCACATCAGGTGTGGTACACCCTTAGTAGTTGGGTTCCCCTAGGAAATGTGTGGGGACGTGTTGTCTTCATTATGCTTTAAAAAGAATATTTACTAGTGTTTTCTCCTTTCTTTCCCTTTTCTCTTTTTCTTTCTGTCTACCACTTTCTTTCCTTTCCCCTCTCCTCCTTTCCACAAAAATGGCCCCATAGTCTTACCATCCAGATAATTCATGTTCCCCTTTAAAAAATGAGTAATAGATGCTTCTGGTAGGAGATTTCAGTTAGCATAGAAAATAGAAAGTAAGCTTCATGTCCTTAATATTTCTCTCTAAAGATAAAACCCTATTAAGTTGCAGAAAAACTTGTTTAGATACCAAAATAAATAATTTATATAAATCCTTAAAATATTTATACAAAGAGCAGTTTTATTGTACATTGCTTTGTAGCTTGATTTTTTTCACTTAGTACATCCTTGAAGATATTTCTAAATTAGTACATATCCTAATCTTTTTAGTTTATATATATTTTACTACATTGCGTAGGTGTATTATATTTTTAGTTTGTTCCTTACGTACAGCCATTTGGATTATTTCATTTTTCTAATTAAAAACTGTTTTAAAGAGCAACTTTGTGCTGGTATAGTTTTTTGATTAAAATGTGTTTAATCCTTTACAGATTGGCAGTTTTTGGCTCTTCTACTCTCTTAGGAGGCTGTGGAAAGGGCTGTGTCTTCTCAGCCTTGGCACTGTTGAGTTTAGGCTGGGTAATTCTTGTTATGGGGGCTGTATTGCAGGATGTTTGGCAGCATCTCTGGACTTTACTCACTAGGTGCTGGTAGCTCCCCAAGTTATAAGAACCAAAATTATCTCCAGACATTGCCAAGTGACCCTTAAGGTGCAAAATTGCCTGTGATTGAGGACCTTTGGTAAAAAGAGCGTTGCTGGTTCACACAGATTGTCACTATTGCCTCTCTGCTGACTGAAGAGCTGCCCAAGTCAGATGTAAGACATGTGTTCCTCCTTATTGTGGGGTTTGAATGGATGCAAAAAAAGGGCAGTTTGGGGAATGGCTGTAGGGGTATTTCAGAGTCCAGGGAGTGCATCAAAGCTTTGTGAGTAACTGATAGCTGTGAGAAATCAAAGCAACCCAGTACGTGTTCTATCATACATTCAGCAAGTGTATGTTGAATGACTAACTTATATTAGGTACCGTGGTGAGGACTTCATGTCAAAAAAAAGAGATTTGATTGCTACTTTGTAAAGTGTAAGGGTTAGAGGTAGGAACAGACATTGAGACATTTACAGAGTGAAAAAGTGGCCTAATTTGGAGTGGAGATGGTGAAGAGGGAGTAACTGAAGGCTTTTCAACCTGTTTAGGTTTTTCCTAGGTTTGGGAAAGGGACCAGTAAGAGTGTTCCAAGTGGAGGGAATAGCATGTGTTTGGAGTTGCAAGATAACAAGGCGGGAAAGATGCAGCTTTCCCTGGAACTGAAGAATGACAGTTTCACAATGATTGAATGAGAAGGAAAAGTGGATTTAAAATAAGGGTGCAGAGGCAGTCATGGGCCAGATAATGTAGGGCTTGAAGATAGGGTTGGGATGACATCCAAAGTGCTGGGGGAGCTATGGATGGATTGAAAGCAGGTGAGTGACCTGATCTGATTTATATTCTAAAGTGATTATTCTGGCTGCTCTGTGGAGTATGTATTGGAGTCAGGTTAGAATGCATGTGGCGAGTCCTGTAAAGCTGTGGTGGTGTAGCTGCAGCATATGGGTGATAATGATATTAGGTTGATAGTGGAGATGGAGGGCAACTGAGAGATTCCAAGGAAATTTTGAAGGTAACATTAACAAAAATGTGGGTGATAAAGAGGGAAAGGTGTTCTTAGTGACTTCCAAACTATTCGGCAAAATAAGGGGTTCAGTAGCTGTTACAGAGGTGAGGGCACAGGGAATGGAGAATCTGTGGGTGAGGGAGCATTGAAGAGCAAGAGTTCTGCTTTAGATGCATTAAGTTTGACATGCTGGTGAAGTATATACTATTGGAGATATCAAGGAGAAACATAACACATGCTGTGGTGTTGAAAATACGAATCTGGTTCCCAATGAGAGGGTACAGATTGGAGATTAAAGGTTGAGAATTGTCAGCATGTAGATGATAACATGGTCTAGGAAGAGACTATCTTGATGAGAGAGTTGGATCCAGTCTGGGCCCTGAGAAAATCTAACATTTAGAGATTGGATAGAAGAGAAGTGGCAGCCCAAGATAGGAAGACGCTTGAGAGGTAGGAAGCAAATGAAAAGAGTGTGACTTCACAGAAACCAAGTTTTGTTTCACAGGGCATGTGGGAGGGAATCATGGCCAGCTTTGTCTAATATTCTGAGAGCACCAGTAAGGCTGCTGCTGTGGTGACGACTCCTGTGATTTCTTCTGTATTGTGGGGAAGAGGCCCAAACAGGTAAAGGATCTCAAGAAAACTTATAACCATAACCTGTTGGTTTAGGGCAGCTTTCCTGACTTTTGTATAAGAAATACAGCTGAGAAAAGCTATTCTAATGGGAAGTTCTAAGTATAGCTGACACATGATCAGCTCTTAGGGAATTTGCTGTCTATACAGCAAGATGTAAACATGAATGTTTATCTTATTCTCTTTTATGCTGCTGTTTTCCATGATGATAAAATAATTGCTTACTGCTTCATACGTCAGTACTACTTCAAAATACTGCAGATTTGTATAATTAATACCTATGTTCACTGAATATGAATATCAGAATTTGAAAATTTATATTTGGAGTGTTGGAGCAGTTTTTTTTCTGGACAGCTTTTCTTCAGTTTTTCATTCTGCCTTATCTTACTTAGATTTAGCCAAGATACTCAAATTTTGTTAGTAGTGCTAGGAAGCCGGCAGTTTCCATGGCAACTGACAGACCGAGTTTACTGTGGAAATTTCCGGAATTAACAGAGCTGCATTGCAGAAGGGTGTATAAAGCAGTATTTATCTAGAGATCCTAAATATGGACACAGAAGAACAGTAGCAGTGGTGTGCAGGGTATGTGTTATGTTTATTTTCCTATCTAAGGAGGATTACTAGTTCTATATATATATTTACTGTGGAGAGAGTAAAACAGCTTGAGGTATTTTAGTATATGGTGGCTCGATAAAATGAAATCAAGGATGCTTAGGGGAAAAGAATGAAGAAATGATTTGGGAAGAAATTTATTTGTGATAGCATTGGAAGTAAGTCACAAGATAAATGAAGTAGAAGAATGATAATGAAGTAAGGAAAAAACACACTTCAAACTAATTAGATAATAAAAGGTTCTTACTGATGATAGTTTTCGGAACAAGAAGGTATTTATTTATCAAAGGAAAATTAGTAGATAAGGCAGGTTTGAAGAGCCAACTTCTCATGGCTAGGAAAAGACCTCTATTCAGTAGTTTGTACTTGCTGGAGGGAACATGGACAGGAGAGATGCCCAAGGTGTTACAGAGGTTTGCTGCCTTCCTAGTGCACTTAAGTGGTAGAATCGGGAAGGGTTATCAGACCCCTAGTCCCACCTCCTATTGATTTGTAGGGGGTTTTAAAGAAAAAGCCTGAAATGTATTTCAAGATTAATTCTGGAGATAAAACTGTAGGACTTGGGTAGATAATTGGAGTTTCTTAGCTTCCAGAGAATAATTGTAAATTTGAAAGAGAAGGGAAATAAAAACCGAATAGATATGATTTAAATCATTTAAATAATAGGTATCATGTAGTCAGCAAACTACAGCTCATAAGCCAAATGTGGCCTGCTGCTGGTTTTTGTAAATAAAGTTTCACTGTAACATAGCCACACCCATTCAGTTGCATTGTTGCAACAGAGATTGTAAAGCTGAAAATATTTACTATCTGTTCCTTTACAGAAAAAGTTCAGTGACTTGTGTTTAGATGGTATATTGGATTCCTAGGGCTTCCATAATAAATTACTATGGTCTTGCTGATTTGAAAAACAGAAATTTATTCTCTCATGGTTCCAGAGGCCAAAAATCTGAAGTCAAGATGTTGGCAGAGCCATGATTTTTCCAGAGGCCCTAGAGGAGGGTCCTTCCCTCTTCCAGCTCTGGCAGCTCCTAACATTTCTTGTGCTGTGGTGGCATAGCTCCAGTCATTGCCTCACTTGGCCTTCTGTCTTGTGTCTCTTAGTGTGTCTCTGTCTTCTCCTTTTCTGTCTCTTATAAGGACACTCACCATTGTATTTAGGGCACGCCCTAATCCAGGATGGTCTTTTCTCAAGATCCTCATTTTAGTTGTATCTGTAAAGGTAAGATCACCTGCAGATGTTCCAGGTGGACACATCTGTTTTTGGGGACCACAGTTCAGCCCACTGCATAGGGTATTAAAGAACTGGGTTTTGGCTTCTTAGAGCACATCCTATGTTCAGAATAGCTAGCTCCTGGTAAGCTTACTTTGAAGACTGCAGAATATACTCCACAATAGACTTGACCTGTGGAAAGGATATTACACACTCACTGTTTGACAGGGTAATACGGGTATAGTTTAAAATCATAGAAGACAGTCTCTGTGATGTGAACATAAGCAGCAAAGCAGAGGTAGTACTAGAATATTCACAAGAGAAAAAGTACTGAGATATTCACAGAAAACCAGTGAACAGCACTGTCTGATGCTTCGTATCTCCGTCAGTCTCTCAATCCCCCCAGTCCCCCAAACAGCCAGCACAGTGAATTTAGAATTTAATGAAGTATAGTTGGCACCAAAATAAGAATCAGTTCTGAGGGATTAGACTTGTGACCACATTATGACAATGGGAAATGTATATATGACCCAGAATAAGCAGATTTCATAAATGAGCAGAGGAATGGCCATGTGGAATGTATACACCAGTGTACAGAACCATGAGTGTGAGACTTAATGCTGTTTGCAGAAGCTCTGTACCATTATGGGAGTATAAGACTATTGGCATAGGCAGGGAAGGTCTGTGATGTTTTCCTCTTAACAAATCTGAACACACTTGTGAGCCATAGTAATAGTAATGGCAGTAGATGCCTATCCCTGCATCCTTTGGGAGTTGCCTTTGGCATATTTGAGTTTATTTGGAAATGTTTAAGAAATGATACATGTCCATGGTGAAGAATCAAATAGTAGATGGGATTCCAGTGTGGATGTTGGAGCTGCAGAAAAACCCTTCTCGTTCTGTAATTTGAGGCACCGTAGCCTAAAGCCTATATCCTTACTTGTGCACTTTAAAATGAAACCTCTGCTTTAGACTTTGAGAGATAATCATCAAAAGAATTAAGCAAAAATGGTTAGAAATGGATCCAAATTAGGGCTCACCAAGAATAAGCAGTACCAAACTAGCCTAATATGTTACTGGGACTGTAGATCAGAAATTTGCTGTGGACTGGGTGTTTCCTGATTTCAGATACATGGTTTCAGAGGAAGAACACTAAACTCTATCCAGGACCTTCAGGCAGAGTTTCCTGAAGGACAAGATTGAATGAAGAATGTATTTACTTTCTAACAGAACTCTAATAGAATTCCTTTGTAACAGAATTCAGTCAGAGTTCTTTGACTGTATATATCCCGAACACCACATTGAGACATTAGGAGGCTGTGGAATGAACATTTTCTTCCTTTCGTTCTTTTAACAAAGTATTTTGTGCTTTAATTGCCACCCATGTTGAACTGTATGCTACTTAAGCTTAAATAGCTTCACAGGAAGATACAAGTTGAACTACAATTAGACCTTTAACTTTTAATTTTTTCATTGGCACATAGAGTATAATAAGGAAATAGAATGAGATAAGGTTTATAGCATAGATTGAGATTAAATTAAACTGGTTGGTCATAGGTCATACAAGCTAAAATTTCAGCACTTTAAGGGGTTCAAAAATAGCCTCGATTTCAAATATGTGTATTATATAAAATACATGTGTTCCTAAATGTGTGTGTTAATAAAATTTATTATTTTTTTCTCATTGACTTGCCTGGATAAATGTCTCTGCAAAATAATAAAAGTAAGCTTGAGAATGTAGTTTCATAGTTACATGTCTAAAAGACAATTCACATAATAGTATTAAAAATTAGCTACAGATTATGAATGAAAAGTAGTTAAAACTTGATTTTTATTTGTTTTAGGAACTAAAGTTCTGACTTAGTAAAAGCAATTTCAGATTTGTAGTACAAAGTGATGTATGAGTAGCATAATTCTAAAATATTTATTAGGAAACAAAGATGAAAATAGGAATCACAGAAAATTCAGACAATGCTAAATACTATAGAGGTTCTCTAATAATAGGAACATCCAGAATTCAAAAAAAAGTTACCCAGGGTTTCTCTTTCCCCATTCCTGCAGAGACTACCTGAGGAAAGGTGGCCTCTTCTGACCCACTAGTCTCAAAGGCAGAGCATCTCCATTCCCTCTCTTGTGCTTCCCCATCTTGGTAACTACCAGAAAATAATTGGGGGATGAGAGGAAGGAGGAGAAATGGATGCAGGCACATTCTGTCTGGGGAGTGTGGTCATTCTGAGTAGTGCTATAGGTGGTTGAAAAGAAAGATTGTAGTAGCAATATAGAATGAGAATTCTATTTTTATATTTGTGACTGTCAGTTTAGAGTACAGTGTTAGAACAAGGAGGATTTGCTAATGGAACAACAAGTGCTCTAATTGGTAATACACTGAGCCATGGGTGCTTCAAACTTAGACATACTTTGAACTGTGGCCATGTTGAGACAGGGACTGGGTGTAGTCAGAGTAGGGTGAGGGCCTCGGGAAAAAGCAAGGCAGAGTATTTGCAGTCAGAGCCATGTAACTACGTGCAAGGTAACCCCCTACTAAAATTATGTGTTAAATATTCAGCTCTAGAGTCATTCTTCAGTGATATCAGTTACTATTCCCCAGATAAAGAAGAGTAGCACATGTTTATATTATGCTAATCATTTATAATCATGTGTAAGATTCACTTTAACATGCTAAAAGGCCCAGGCCTATGTGCTGTCTTTCCTCCTTCAGATCTAATGAAGTGATTTTGCAAACCGGGTAAACTAATTTAGTATGCAGGCCCAGCCATAAACAACACAGTAAAAGGCAAGAAGGATTCCACCTTAAAGATAAGATTGCATTTTAATACCCAAGAAGTTAAGACGATAGAAATTCTTAACTTACTCTTTAGCAAACAATACCTCAGCCCACCTTGGGGGCTGAGAAGGTGGCCTTGTTTCATATGCCCCCTAGACCAAGGTGCTGGTATCTCAGGGAGAAATCATCAGAGCAGGAAGTTGCTTGGGTTAAGTTAATTCTAAATATTCATGGACCACTTAATAATAAGTCCGCACCCCTAAGCTTTTTTTACATGTTCTCAAAAAATCCTCAACTGCCTCTAAAACCCCTAGACAACGCACTACCCCGGACTCTCTTGTCCCCTCCTGGTGTGAGCCAGGAGCTCTGTCCTTTCACTTTATCTCTAAACAAAAGCCTGTACCTTGCTCTCCTACCTTGAGTGTTTGTGGAGCTCATTCTTTGGCTTCATGAACAAGAACCCTGGCATCAATGTGAGGCAAATCCCTTTGACATGAGGAGAGCAGGGCACAAGGACAATCTTCTCTCTCTCCCTTAACAATTGTATTGAGGTGTAATTGACAATTCATTAACTGCACATACTTAAAGTGTATAATTTGGTAAGTTTTGACATGTACATACATCTGTAGAGCCATCACCACAGCTAAGACAGTGAACATATCTGTCATCCCCCAGTTTCCTCCTGCCCCATTATTGTTTTTCTATCTATTTTTGGTGGGGCGGGGGTAGGGTACGGACGCCAGGCTAATTCAAAAAGACCCCTTCTTTTCCCAGAGAAAAGGGAACTGGGTGTCGCTGTGCCTGGGCGCTTCCGGGGATTGGAGACATCCGGGAGGGGTAGTGGGGCCACAGTGTCGGTTTTCGGTTTTCCTAGAGCTGGAGATCCCAGAGGGGTGGGCAGCAGGAGGAAGATGGGAATGTCCCCGGCCTCTCGGGACCTCCCGGTCCGCGAAGCCCCTCCTGCCTCCGCTGCCCGGGCCCGCACAGAGCCGCCCTGCGGATCCAGTGGGCCGTGGAAAATTGGATTCTACTCACGAACCCGGCCTTAAGGATGGGGGTTGGGGCGGGTTCCTGGGAAGGGGCCCGCCCGAGTGTGTGCTGTTCCGCACTGTACTATAGCTTGTAGGGATACCTGATTTACAGAAGTCTTTGGGGACCTGATGCAGCCGCAGAAGTCATGGATTCCGATTTCAACCTATTTCTAAGAGACTGGCCGTGTCCTTTTATTGTATGGCTATTGTCTTGTACCATTACGGTTTGATATCGGTACGTCGTTAGCCGGAATTTGAGAATACTTAAACATTGAGATTCCGAAATACAGCTGTGTCCATGTCAGAGACTGTCCTTCGATAAGGGATTTCACATTGGCCAAGGAAAGGGAAGAGCTGGTTGATAAAATTAAAAAAGCAAAAAAATCTAACCATTGTGCCAGGAGTGGAGGGGGGAAAACAGTGCATTAGAATTAATGAGCAGTTTTAAAAGGACTCCCGGAAATGGGGGTGGGGGTCTCAGAACCGGACTTTCGCAAGTCCTTTCTTTGTGTTTTCCTCTTTCTCGAGTATAAGCAAAACCTTGGAATTGCCTTAACATCATTCTTTCATTTCAGTTACCCGTGTCTTTGGGCTTTATTTCCTCCTTTTCCCTGCATATCTATAATACAGATTTCAGCTCTCATCCTCACACACCAAGATTCCCGCAGTTGCCAGCCCAGCTCTCCCAAGCACTATATCCTCACCCATGTTCACTTCTTTATCCTGGCATTCTTAGGATTTACCAACTATAACCATATCTTACCTAGGCAGTCTTTTAGACATTTTTTCCTGAAAGTATGCTTTTGCTCCTTTTCCACACCTGGCTGTAATGTATCCTTGCCTTCCATCATGATTTCTTGTATTTGCTAATCCAAATACAGTCATTTTTTAAAGTCTCCCGTCCATTACCTGACTAACCCTGCTCCATAAGGAACTGTTCTATTTTAAATTACCCTGACCATGTAATGTTGCAAAGCCTTATGTACTGAATGAAACAATGTTTGCAAAAGTTCTTTATAAAGAGCTCTTTAAAAGCAGGGGGCATAAATGTACACTTGAAGTGATGTTTTATTCTTCCATTGCTCCTGCAAATAAATAGCCAAGGATGGTCATACAATCTTTCTGGATCTCTTTTCTGCAAAATGGAATTAATGTTTGTCCTGTCTATCTTTATGGCTTTTATGTAAATGTTTTTATAAAAAACATTTCAGTTTTTTACTTCCAGTACTACCCTCTAGCTAGTTCTGTGGTAGTTCACATTATAGGAAATACTTAATAAATAGTATTGAACTTGAAGTGTCAATATGGCAGAGTGGTATAATAGAGTCACTTTTTATCTTAAAATTGAATTTTTGCATACTACCTTCATGCAAACTACCTTCTTGGTCATTTATGTTAAGCTTTTATGTTAAATATTTAAAATACTCATTTATAAACATTAATCCATGCTTATTGGAATGTGATTTTGTCATGAAAGAAAGTTATCAGTGATTAATTAGTTGATGCTTTGGCTTAAGTGAAAGATGCCTTCTGGATTAAAAAGGAGTAATGGGGAGGAAATATTAGTCATTATACAAATAAAGAAAGGTAACTAGCAAGTGAATTTAAAAATCAGTATTTTATAACCTAGTTGTTATCTCAAGGGTTGTAAAGTTCTCAAACTGTTTTTACTTCAAAAAAAAAAGATACAGTGGAAAGGGCCTGTAAGATCAAGTTATTGCTTAAATGAGCTGGATGGATACCAGGTATAGAAGGAGGTTGTTGACCTCAGGGAGGTATTTATAAACATGGAATGAGTCTAGATGCAAAGCAATTAATTGATCATGACTGGAGGGTTGGGGAGTAACTTCCAGATTGAGGTAGCATTTTAGCTGGGTCTTGAATAATGTTGGAGGTAGTGATACAGCCCCATTTCAAGCAAAAGGAAGCTGCTTGAGCAAAGGCCAGAAAACCGTAAATTAAGGAAAGGATTGTTTAGTGCAGCTAGGTTGTAATGGGACATGGAACTGGAAAAAATAACTCTAGGCCAAGCAATGGAAAGCATGGAATGCTATGTTTAATAGTTTGAATTTTGATCTATAGCATCTAGGCACCATTGTTGAAGTTTGAGGATGGGGTTAGTCTGATTTAACCTGGAAGCACCTCAAATAATGGTGGAGGCAAGGATTAAAATTATTATCCACTGAAAAAAGAAATGGGCATTTTTCTTTTTTAAAAAATGCCCTTTCCCCTTTTATGTGGCCTTATTGGGAAGAAAATCACTCATACTTACTTTTTTTTCCTCCTGTGCATACCGTGTTTAGATTTTTGGACTTGCTAGTCCTCAAAGTTGTATCTTTCCATTTTGTTCACTTTGCCATGCATAAGGCAGTTAGAGGTTTACAAAGACCTTCTGTTCTCATGAGCATTGTCCTCATACTTGTCCTTTCTTGTTTCAAGTCTTTGCAGTTCCTTACATCCCTGTATTGAATCTGGCAAGTATGTGCTTGGAGAATAAGACATTTTAAAGATGAAGTGAAGACTTCATGAATTCAGGGATCTTAAAATAGGAACTTTAATAGCATTCTGAAAGGGAAGCTTTGCTAATCTTACATTGTTGCAGTGTTTAGAGTGAGTGAGATGGAGTTCAGCTATGTTTGGAGCTACTTTGAGTTCGTATCAGTTTGTGGGTATTACTACCATATTTTAATTTCACAACTTTGTAAGGTAGGCATTTAACATTTATATTGAACTAGGCTAAAGATCCTCAGTGACTTCCCAAGGTCATAGTCACACAGCCAGTAAGAAGCAAAATGGCACTACTAATAATTGTCCCTATTAAAAAAATATGGTTATAGCAAAGTAGTAAACATTGAGATGGGGGTAATAATTTTCTAGTTTTTGTTTTTGATTAGGCAGCTTTATTATGTGGAAAATGAACACATATTCTACCACAGAAACAAAAACTTTGAAAACCACATCCTTGCAGATTCTGTGGTGTTTCTGGAAGTATACTTCAAGGTGGATTTATGTGTCCGGGACTCCCTTTAGTAAGTAGCGTTAGCAAATTTGGTTTATGATTACCTTGACTCAGAATAGTAATCTGAATCCTGATTACTGCCTTTTGCAGGATCAGAAAATACTTTTCTAAGCCCTGATCATCGTTTCCAAGCAAAAATTCTTGGGTCTTGCTCCCTGCCCCATCAAGTCCAGGCTATGAACAGAATTTCTGCTGTCCTCTTCCCCAAAGATTTTGAGTTCTAAATGGGACAAGAGCTTCATTGTTAGGCCTTGGGTGGTAGGAGAATCACCCCTAATACCATAGTTTGTGAAATTTTGCAACTTAAAGGAGGTCAAAAATAGTTCCCTATTATATATAAGATGAAGGACATATTTTTTTAAGTTGTACTAGTTAATCCTACAACAGACAGTGGACAGGGTCTTCATTGTCACAGGAAAGCAAGCAAAGGGAACCATCTGGGTGGCTTACACCAAAATAGCTGCTATTCTCTGTGCTGTTGAAATAGAAAGAAGAGAGACACGCTTTGGGGGAATAACATGGGGAGGGACAAGAAGTCTGAAGAAATAAGACAGAGAATGCTCAAGTATGTTTCTTTTTTATTAGAGCAAATTTTTCAGAACATAAAGCAAGAATATAGTCGTTATCAGAGGTGGAGACATTTAGAAGTTGTTCTTAATCAGAGTGAAGCTTGTACTTCAGAAAGTCAGCCTCACTCCTCAGCACTCACAGCACCAAGTTCTCCAGGTAAGCATACAGTTAGTGTGCATAGTCCATTTAAGAGTTGGTAAATGGTACTTAAAATGGTGGTTTCCTAATCCAGAATTTGTTTATCTAAACTAGTAAATTCGTAAAGTGTATATATTATATTGCTACTTACATATTTAAAACCATAGAGTCATGAAGCTGGAAAAGACCTTTGATTTATTTTTTTTTATTGAAGTGTATTTGATATATAGTCTTATATTGGTTTCAGGTATACAATACAGTTGTTCAACGGTTACCATATTATTAAATGCTCACCCTTACTGGTGCAGTTACTATCTGTCAGCATAGGAAGATGTTACAGAATCATTGGCTATGTTCTCCATGCTGTACTACCATCCCAGAAAAGACCTTTGATTTTATTTGGCTTCCATCCACCCAATACAAGAGTGGTCTCTATAATTGCAATGTCTTTAGCCTTTAGTCACGTGTCTGTTTAATTTTAAATTAAAATTCAGTAAAATTTTAACATTTAGTTTCTCAGATGCAGTAGCCACATATCAAGTGGTCAGTAGCCACATGTAGCTGTTGTATTAGCACAACTATAGGATATTTCCATCATTTCAGAAAGTTAGTGACAGCCCTGCTCTGTGACATTGACAGGTGGTCAGAGAGGATGTGCTCAAAAATAGAACCTCAGAGTTGGAGAGAATCTTCATGATCACATAGTTCAACCACCAGTCTTGCCTGTTACATCACTATAAATAGTCAACAGACCAGTGCTTAAACATCTCCACTGACGGTGAACTCTGTCTCTTAACAGTAGAGGACCATTTCTTCACAAAGTGTTATTCTTTTAACAGTCCTAATAGTTAAAAATTATCTTGATTAAAAATTGTCTCGTTACAGAGCACAATTTGATGTTGGCCAGGAGCTAGGGGGAGGAGGGAGTGGGAAGAAACTGCTAAGTGGGTAAGGGGGTGTTACTTCGGAGTGGTAGAAATGTTTTGAAACTAGATAAGAGGTGGTGATTGTACAGTGTGACAATACCAAATGCCACTGAATTGTTCACTATAAAATGGTTTATTTTACATTAATTTCACCCCAGTTTTTTAACACTAATTGCTCTTTTGCACATACATGAATGATAGACCTTTCAATGGTGATAGCTAGCAAGTCTCTCAATTTTCTCTTGAGATTTTAGTAATAAATTTTGAGGTAATAGAATATGTTACAGGTGGAGAAACAATTACAAATAATGACTAGCTAGATGTTTTGGTTAGGTTTCATTTGTAGAGAAAAATTTTTGGTTTAAACAAAAATGATTTGTTTAAGGGTGTTAAGTGGTTTACAGGCTATGAGGACCAAAGAAACAGGTTCCAGGTTGAGCTTTGAGGAACAACTCAGAACTGGGCTACCAATAGAGCTGCTGCCTTTATCATGATCAGGAATTGGATTTCCATGTTTTCTGGCATTCTGCTGGATATTTTGGTTTCTAACAACAGTTGACCCTTGAACAATGCAGGAGCTAGGGGTACTGACCCTCTGCACAGTCAAAAAATCTCCCCAAAGCTAAGTTTTGACTCCCCAAAAACTTAATTGTTAATAGCCTGCTGTTGACCTGAAGCCTTACCAATAACAGGTAATAATACATATTTTGTATTGTGTATGCATTTTATCATAAGTAAGTTAGAGAAAAGATGCTTTTTCATATTGTTGCAAATCTCCAAAGAAAATTTACAATATATCTAAAAATCTGCATCTAAGTAGTCCCATGCAGTTCAAATCCTTGTTGTTCATGGACAACTGTACTCTTAGGGACATTTCAGTCTTATAGCCTAAATTCAGAAGGGATCGAGAATAAGTTGTATTGTGTCTGCTTGTCTCCTTCATTCATATTTCAATGACTTGGCTAACAGTCATTTTTATATTGGACTAGCCTCTTGGTCTTCTAAGCATTAAACTTCTAACCATTTCTTAACAGAATGACCTGTGATTCCCAAGCCCTACCCCAGAATTAAATCAGACTGTGTGTCTTTCTTCATTGTTTTTGTTAATTCTACAGCTAATTCCACCTTGGTTAAACATAGGTATAGATGATCTCCAGAAATCTGGGTAGTTCTCATGCTTGAATCTACTTCGCCTAATCCAGACTACAGTCAGGTTTTATATCTTTAAGCTTGCTGTTCTTGCCCTTTACCAAATGAGCATTGAGTATGAGGTCAGATGGTTATGGCTGTATGCAGATCAGTGAGCACATCTGGATATGCATTGTTTCTCCTACTTCTCAATTTACCTTCAGCTTTACTTTGCAAAACAAATCGCAGAAACTCAGAGGATTCTGAAAAATAGTCCATGTAAAGTAGTGAAAAAGACTTATTTTCTAAATAATTTCTATATTTTAGGAGTTTGCATAAAGTTATTAACTCTGAACCTCAGAACTACAATGTGTTATGTAAACTAGATTTGTCTTTTGGCCAGGTTCCTCCTGGATGAAGAAGGACCAGCCCACCTTTACCCTCCGACAAGTTGGAATAATATGTGAGCGTCTCTTAAGAGACTATGAAGACAAAATTCGGGAGGAGTATGAGCTGATCCTCAATAGCAAACTAGCAGGTAGGTTGAGCAGTGGCCGTGCCATTGTTAATAGGATTCAGTAAGGATTAACCCATTAAATAAATGGTAACTCAGAAAAAGAGTAGGACTTTGTGCAGGAAGGTTCAATGAGCTGTTCTAACGTACTCCCTGGTGATTCTAAACATTTCATCTATGCATTGTATGAAAAAACCTTTTCACATTTCTGAAACAAAATAAAACCAAACTTTTCTTTGAGAATTTTCCATATGAATAAAGGCATTGAGTAGGTTATTTGGGCTAGCTGCCATGTAAACAGGTGGTTAGAATATTGCCAATGCCCCAACAGGTGGTTGGGAGGAGGATAGTATCATATTTAGACTTACTGGTGGGAGTCACTTTGTGGATGTGGGAAGTCAGACATCCTGTGATTGTAGGAACATTAAAGTTTGGAAAGGTCAGCTCAGGCTATTGAAGCAAAGGAAGTGATTAGTGATAGCAACAAGTAAAGCCTTTTGTGAAAGGAAGGGATCTGAATCAGGGATAGAAAATAGTACCTGTTCAGTAAAAAAGGACAAGTTGTGATCAGAGAGGTGTTAGGCAACAACTTCTTCCAGAACAATATTGTTTCCTAGTCTGCTGATGCCACGTGGTTCCTCAGAATGTTAATAGGTCTGCTTGAACTGATGGTTTAACAACAAAAGTCAAATGCGTTTCTTTATAATAGAACTTCTTTGATCCTTTACTATATTAATAATGTGTATGATAAGAAGCTCTAGTGTATCATTCCCCTCTCCTACCCCCACCGCAGAATTATTCAGACCAGTTGGCTCTAAGTCATTTCTCTGTTCACAGATGTCAGGCTGCCTTTCATCTTTCTGAGTTTCCCTTTAGAAGGTACTTCTGTGGAACTGTCAATAGGTAGTATGGAATTTCTTCTAGCTTTCTAGTCATCTCACCTCTTTTTTTTGTTGTTGAAAGTTATAGCAAGAATGAATGCAGAAAAGAGCTTCAAGCTTCATATCCTATAGGAGATAACCCTAAAATTTGCGGGCTTGTAGTGAGCATATCTGTCTTGGGAAGCCATTAGTAGGGATACAGTTAAGCAAGGGTGAGATTATTAGGAAAATATAGTCAATGATCAAATCTAGAAGCCAGGGATTTGACTCTGGGATCCAAGAGGAAGTAAATAGATCTCAGATCTCAGACTGATCATTGTAAGAAGGGCCTGAGAGTGGATAATTTAAATTGGAAGCCTAGACGTGATCCTACACTTGACTCTTAAAAAGTTAGAGGATAGTTTCTGGGGATAGTATATACTATCTTTCCCCTTACAGAACAATATGAATCTTTTGTGAAATTCACACATGATCAGATTATGCGACGATATGGGACAAGGCCAACAAGCTGTAAGTATTGCCAAGTTTTCTTTGAATTTTCCACTTCAAGAGCAAGATTTTGACACTAAATAATACCTTGTCTCCTGAGAGCAAAAAGCCCCCTGTGAAGTAAAGTAATAGCTAACACTACACTTACATGCCCAGCACTGTGCTAATTAAGCCCTTGAAAGTAGTCATGAAGTTTAAGCCACAGTAACCCTATGGCTTGTAGGGCAAGTGGAGTAAATATTAACCCCATTTTACAGTAAGGATAGCACTTAAAGGAGGTTAAATAATTTGTCCCAGCTCATATAGCTAGTCGTTCAGCATAGGTGGGATTGAAACCCTAGGTAGTCTGGCTCCAGTGCCAACTTACTACCCTGTCTTTTCCTCCAGAAAGTAAGTTTATGAAAGTTGATTCCTTAAGCTAGCTTATCAAGTATATGGTCAGAATTTCTTAATTCTAAACATCTTGCATCTACCAGTTACTCAAAGCAAAAGTTATAAATACCTTTATATCTAAAGTGAACCCAAGTTTAAATTCTTGAGAATTTAGGACCTTTTAAGTGGCAGTTCATATCTTCCATGCTCTTTATCATCATACTTACTATTAATATTTTCAAAGCACAATGTATTTTTAGTATTCTTACACTCTTTTTTTGTTTTTATTCCTGATTTATAGATGTGTCCTGAAGCTTTCTTTTGCATATCTGGGTACCAGGTTTGACCTCAAGAGATGGCTGCTGTACACTTTTTGCAACTGGTTTGATATCACATTTCAGCTCCAACTTTGCATCCTGAGAACACTTAAACGTTTCTGCAGGTCCATTTTATACAACTTGAAAGACCTTTAAACTTTCTGGTTGCCACAAGCATATCTTTCTTTTCTGCTCATCCAATAAACAGCTGTGCCCTACTGTGAGATTTTCCAAACAAAAATATCTGGAGCAGCAGTTTAGCAAAATATGCCCTGAGTGGCACTCAACAAATGGAGTTACCCCAGGCACAGTTCTGTAAGAAGTGTGTGTGAGTGTGTGTGTATATGTGTGTGTGTATTTTAAGTTATTATTTGTATTGTGCAAATTTTTTTTGATCTTGGGGATTCTGGCTGTGAATTTGATGCACGACAGTTATGGTTAAAAACATTTGCTCGGTCTACAGAAGATCATTAATGTTTTGTGACCATATAAGTTGTAACAGTGGATCATTTTATGTGTAGGTATTATTGTTAAATACAGGGACTGTTTCCAGGCACAGAATATGAATCATAAGTTAGGATGGATATTATCTGATAATGATGACATAGCAAAGGTCTGTGGTCCTAGGTCTACAAATATGTGGTGAGGAATTAGGCCAAACTGGAGGAGACAGGCCATTTGAAACATGGACTCTGTCTAGCTGTGTTAGAAAAATACTTTTGACTCCAAGCCTTAAAATACCCATGTGGAGTCTGTGCTCACCTCATTCACACACAGAGAGCTCCCTGGACACTGAACCTCTAAAAAGAAAGTCTCCCCTAGAGCAGGAGCATCAGAGTTTGCTTGGGAGCATAACAGGTGAGCATAGGGCTGGGCTAAGCCCTGGCAGCACTGCTGCTTAGGAGGAGCCACTTCACCTTTGTATCGGTTATTAAATAGAATTCGGATCCTTCGGTCAGGTTCCCCCAAATTCTTTCTAAGAGGTGTTCATGATCAACTGCTTGAGCTTTGTTTTGGCAACCCACTGCCCAAAGTTGCTTACAGACTGTTCTTCACCTTGTTTCCAAAGCTGAAGAACAGAAAGTGGCCTCTGTTTTGAGGAGGTGGTAATTAAGTATACATTTATTTTTTACTGTGACTTGTTCAGGACCACGTTTTACAAAATGCCTTTTTTCTTTATTATTGTTTCTGGAAAGGAAAGTTATATTAAAATTGTTTTAGTTTGAATATAGAATAGTTTTATTAATTAGGGCTTATTTTGAAGAAATTCTGAGTTTAATTCTAATGTATGCCAATACCTTCCAAAGTAAGGTAATATTCGGAGACAGTTCTGATCAGATGGCTTAGAGAAATTTCTGGAATATTCACAGATTCCTTGTTAATGAATGTCTGATTTAAATCTAACCAAAAACTGCAACATTATTCTTTGTACATTTTCATTATATAGTGTTAACAAGCTTAGTTGCAAACAAATAAAATACTTAAGCTATTTGTTTACCTTGCCTTCTTAATACTTTGATAATGTTTCTTCAAATTGTGTGAGGCTACTGTAACCATTTCCCCAGTAAAACATTACGTTGAAGATTTATAGACTTTACTTAAAGCCCAGAAGTGATCTTTTAATAATTAAAAGAGTTACTTCATATTTGAAGAGCAATTTGTTCCATCTCTTTTTTCCTAGGGTAGTCACTTGTTCCTGGAAGAGGAGCATAGCAGTGGCTGTAATGGGAGTGACCTTACAGTGGGATAGTCACACCAAAACAAGGGAAGGGCAGCTGTGGGGGCCATCAAAAGTCCTGAAGGATGGACTAGGAGTGGGATACGCTGCCTCACTAAAGTCTTATCGTTACAGAATCAGTGTGATGTGCTCACTCATTGTTGCATGTATGTGTTAACCCCCTTCCTACCACATGGTTTCTGGCTGGGAAGGAGAGTATGTTACTCCAAGAAAAAATGACAGACACCCTCTTAGTGCACCTAGTGTTGTTATTAGGTGGTTATATTATGATTTGGCTGCCCTTTGGGGCCACTGGGTCAGACCACCACCATGGCTGTGTTTGGGGATCTCAAAAGGGACTCGACTTTTAGTGTTTTAGCCAGAGAAAAGACAGTTCCTAGGACAGAAAATAGAGACCTTTAAGCTAGGCCTTAGACTAGCAAAAGGAGTTTTCCCCTAGACCTTGATTTCTAGGGCTTGAATTTCAAGGCATTCCCAGTTAGGGAAGTGTCTGTCTCATGGAGGTAGGTCAAGGCCCAGGGAATAGTTCAACCTACAGAGACCTTATAAGGATGGACTGTAGGATCTGTGGTCTCAGAACAGCGATTCCTAGTGAGCTAGTTGTTTTTTTTTTTCTCTCTGAATTCCATTTGTTACCTCTTTCAGTTCTTAACGGGGAATGAAAGGAGTTAAAAGTCCCTGCCTAGTTCAGAGACATACAGGGAAAATAAAAGGTTCTGAGGCATTGATAATACTGAGCGCTCCCCAAGGAGAAAAACATCAGGGCATTATAGAATTTAGGCCAACCTTCCACATGTGGTGAACCTTCTCTGCCCACCAGGGGGGATTGGTTGGCTAGTCTAGTAGTTAAAAGGAATGACCTTTGGTTGTGTGTAGCCTTAGAGTTTAGTCTGTTCTGTCACTAATTTGCTCATGTGAGCCTTGCCAAGCTACTGAACTTTCTGAGCCTTGGTTTCCTCATGTGTAAAATGAGGGTTAATTGTATTTATGTCACGGTTTTGTTTCCAGATGTGAGCTTATAAAGTCCAGGTAAAGAAAGTATTTAGCACAGCAGCTTGGGACATAGAATATGCACTTGAGAATGGTTCAGCAGGTTTCTTTACAGTGGTCTTCATCAGATCTGAAGAACAAAACCTTCCTTTTTGCAGGAGCAATTCCCAGCTTCACAGTATGAATAGCCCCTTTAATATCAAAATTTCACATTCTCTTACTAGACTTTGTACTTTTAAGTGTTTGACTAAGAAAACGGTAAAAGATGAATGACAAATGAATTCAGTAATGTCTTTCAGTGAATCTGTATTTTGTTATTTACTATATAGCAGGGGTAGGCAAACTATGGCCTGTATTTGTAAATAAAGTTTATTAGAACACTGCCACACCTATTCATTTGCATCTGTGGCTCGTTTCACACTGCATCTCCAGAGATAAGATAGTATGGGCCCCCAAATTAAAAATACTCTGGCCCTGTACAGAAAAGTTTGTGGGTCCCTGCCCTACTGATACACATTTTAAAAAGTTCACAAAGCCAGCTTGGTGCATGATGGATTGGTGGACATGTGTCCTAATTTGTTATTCCTAGGTGAGTTACACCTCAAGTTGAGGTCTGGTGAAAAAATCCTCTGCTTACAAATGAAAACTCATTGCCAAAGAGAAAATCTTATGGAAAAGGTATTGAAGAACTTCTTAGAGCAATGATTCTCAGGATGGGGGTGTGGAGCATACTTTTGGGGTTTGGGGGAGGTTTAGAATGCCTTTTAAGCATACTAATTTTGAAATTTTAGATAAAGTTTGACAATTTTGTGTTTATTGGAAGATAGTTTGTTAAATACTACTAAGGAATAATGACTTCTCTGTTGCCCTAGTGATTCTTTCCTTGAAAATGGCTTCAGGGAGTGCTATTATATAGTCTTATATAGCTACAGTTTAAATGACCTTGGATAGGGCTGACACCCTCAAGATGAAAAGGAGCAAGTTTACTAGGGAAAAATTTCCAGCTACCCACCCCAAACCATATTTTCAAATAATGATTAGTACTTCACTGTAAGGAGGGTATGGTACTTTGTCTAAAATTTCAATGTCTGAAGTCTTCATGGGTTTCTGCTTTTCTCTTGATTGTTGCTTACAGTGTCATCTCTGCATGTGCCGGGGTATCTGTTAGTTGGACTGTATGTTTGGAAATTATTTATAGGAATAAATAGGGCAAGGATGAGGCATGCACCTGTAGGAAGGATTCCTGATTGACTGTGCCTGGGAATATTACCAAACCTTAAGAAGTCAGATTGAAGGCCGGAGGTTCTGTGGATCATCCAGATGGCACAAACCAGGTCTCAAGTCTACGTGAGGACTGGTTTACTTTTGTTTCACCTTAACTTGCAAGTACAATACTTCGGAATCCCAGCTTAAGGTGGCGGGGTGGGGACGGGGGTGGTTCCCCAGGTTTGGCTGAACTTAGGTTTTTATTTTGGTTCCCTTCATTCAGTCTGTGAGGCTTTTGAGTGCAGCTCAGGCATCTGGGGCCACCTTCCAACCGGCAAATGCCTAAGGAAAAGGGCAGCTCAGTTATATCTAGGCTTTCTGTGTTCTCAAATTTAGATTTTGGTTCAGTAATTCCCTATTACCTACTTAGCCTTTTTGTGCTTTTGAAGAAAATGGTTTTTATATTTCAACTGGTTTTAGTTGGCCTTAGCAGTATGTCAATCCAGATTTCCTGGTGCTCAATTTCTAGAAGTTCCTATGTGCTTTTTGTCTCAGAGCTTTGGTTGGTGAAGGCTTTAGTTGGTGAAGGCTTTTAACCTGGCTTGGTACCTAACATGACTTCATGTTAATGGGAGGTAAGTAGGGAAAGATGTGTTTATATTGGCTTTGAGTGTTTCTCAGTCATTTGACTAGCATTACTGGTGTCTCCTGAGTTATTTTTGGAGGACAGACACTTGTTTTTAAAGTCTGACAAAGTTTTAAGTAGCCCTAATCTGTCTTCTATCTCCAGTACCTGAGTTGGAAATAACATACATAAATAGGTAAAAGTCAGGTGAATATTGATACCTGGGAGGGGCCTGCTCATTCTAGGAAGGAATAGAAGCCGGCAAAGTGGAAAGTTGTTTACTGTTGTGTGAATGGTACAGATAGTGGAATAGGCAAATAAGAGTTGGTTCTAAATACCAATATTAATCACGGAAGCCTTAATTTAGGGAGGCAGAGTTGGAGTGAGTTTCAAAGGGTGAATGGTACTCAGGCAAAAGTAGGAAATTGAGGCTTGAAATGAGCAAGGCTGGGTGGTGGGAAATCGTCATGGGAAGTTGTAGTGTGCAAGAGATATGTAGTAGACAGATGATGGGGAAGAGAGCTTGAAGCTAGGTCATAGGAGCTAGTTAATGAAGGACATTGACAACTAGGAGTTTGGCCCTTGTTCTGGAAATCTGAAGAGTTGGGGAAACTGCAGGGGTAAGCAAATACCAAACTAAACAGGTTAACTAGTTAGCCGTTTTTTTGTCCATTCAGAGAGAAAAGCTTATACTTTGAGAAAGATGATAAAACATGGCCCTTGAAGAATCTAGTCTCATCTTCCCTCTTCCCATAGGCAACTTTCAAAGATCTTTTTTCTTTTGGTTTGTCTTTTCTCACTTAACTAATGCAGCCCACCCAATTCCATAGGTGGTGCTGCTGAGAATTGTTTTGTTTGCATGGATTCTCTTAAATCTACCTAAACAGGAACTGATTAGCATTTGCATGGATTATTGAAAAACTTTCCTCTCAGATGGTCCTCAGCATCTGCTCAGCCCATCATTTTTTCATGATGCTCCGGTTGTTCCTCTGCCTGGAATTAAATCCCTTCTCACTTGATGCCTACGCAAGTGGCAACTGTCTATTCCCTTCAAAGCAGTTAACTATTCATTTCATGAAGATTTATTGAGCACATACTATTTGCCAAGTACTGTCTTGAATATATCAGTGAAATGGACAGACAGGATGCCTGCTCTTGTACTTATATTTTAGTGAGATAAGACAGGCAAACTAGTAACTAAGTTAATCCAAGATAAAGTGTTTGAAGAAAATAAAATGGTAATGATACAGAGTAACTAGATGCCTAAATTCGGTTGTAAGGAAGACCTTTTTGAAGAGGTGTAGTACTTACATAGCTCTTCATTTTAGCACTTCGTTTTATGCAGGATAAGTACATTTACCTGTTTTCATGACTACTACTTATACTGAGCTCTTAGCACCTTGAGCTCTTATCTCTCTATTCTTGGCTCTTTAATAAGTGACTAAATAAATTATATGGCTTCTCCTCCCCTTTTCTAGTTCAGTATCCTTCCCTGAAGCTCTTAACTCTCAGATCAAATAATTTCAAGCCTTCTGTAGGTTGTCTCTCTGTAGCCAGGGTAAAAGAAAAGACTGCAATTCTTACACTAGAGAAGCTCACAGTCTGTGGGCAGAAATGTGATAAAAATTTGGTGAAGGTTTTGTGCATCTGGACAAGAAGAGGGTATTTCCTGGGGAAGGGTACTTACCTGCCCTGGCAGGTTCCCTCCAAGTAGTTTTATTCTGATCTGTACTCAAGAAGGCTGATGCACTGATAAAGCTATATTGGTCTATAAAATCAGGCTTTGGTGGGTTAATTTATGAGAAATATGTCAGGTGCAGTAGACTGCACCACTGACCTTAACAGTGCTTTCTTCATGTAACCATACTACTTGGAAAGCTTAATTAAATTCAAGAGGCTGCTCCACATATCAGAATGAATAATTCTAGGAATGTTTATCAACATCAAGTGACCTCTACTACCATGAGCCTGACAGAGCCGTCCTCCCCGCTTCAGTTTGCTTCAGTAGCTCTGATTCGTTTCATCTTCAACCTGGATATTTTCTCTACTCCTGCAGTTGGCACATTTTTTTTTCTTACTGATAATTTTTTTTGGTATTAATATACAATCACATGAGCAACATTGTGGTTACTAGATTTCCCCCATTATCAAGTCCCCACCACATACCCCATTATAGTCACTGTCCATCGGTGTAGTAAGATGCTATAGAGTCACTACTTGTCTTCTCTGTGCTATACTGCCTTCCCCATGCCTCCCCCCAATACGTTACATGTGTTAATCATAATGCCCCCTATTCCCCTTCTCCCACCCTTCCTACCAACCCTCCCCAGTCCCTTTCACTTTGCCAACTTTTATCCATTCTTGGGTTCTGTGAGTCTGCTGCTGTTTTGATCTTTCAGTTTTTGCTTTGTTGTTATACTCCACAGATGAGTTAAATCATTTGGTATTTGTCTTTCTCCACCTGGCTTATTTCAGTGAGCATAATACCCTCTAGCTCCATCCATGTTGTTGCAAATGGTAGGATTTGTTTTCTCTTACGGCTGAATAATATTCCATTGTGTATATGTACCACATCTTCTTTATCCATTCATCTACTGATGGACACTGAGGTTGCTTCTGTATCTTGGCTATTATAAGTAGTGCTGCAGTAAACATAGGGGTGCATATGTCTTTTTGAATCTGGGATCTTGTTTTCTTTGGGCAGATTCCTAGGAGTGGAATTCCTGGGTCAAATGGTATTTCTATTTTGAGTTTTTTGAGGAACCTCCAATAATATTGCTTTCCACAGTGGTTGAACTAGTTTATATTCCCACCAGCAGTGTAGGAGGGTTCTACTTTCTTCGCATCCTCGCCAGCATTTGTGTTCCTAGTCTTTTCTATGTTGGCCATCCTAACTGGTGTGAGGTGATATCTCATTGTGGTTTTAATTTGCATTTCCCTGATAATTAGCAATGTGGAGCATCTTTTCATGTTGACACATTCTTTTTTAAATGGTCACTCTGGTCTCCGTTATATTCCAGGCCTTGGGACCCATTACTTTCTCTTTCAGATTATTTTGCTTATTAGGTTTATTGTTTCTATCCTACAGCCATGGACTTGAGAGTGAGAGTGGTGGGAAAACTTACACTCACTGTGTTCCCCAAATGTGCTAGGATCTGCAGACTGTCCAGTTTATTCAAATTGTGGCAGTAGTATCAGATTCAGGCCTCAAGTTCCCAATGTTCTAATTTATAGACAGCCTATCTGTAGAAGAGTAGTGTTAAGGCTTTTCTCGGGTCATGACTGAGAGTTGTGTGAACAAAAGGAAACCCTACAGGTCAAGGAGAGAAGTCCTGTGAATAGAGACCAAGGGGCACTTTAGAAGGCCTATGATGTTCCACAGTCAGAGCTCGCATAGCAGTGAGGCTAGTTTGCAGAGGGGTGGGAATGGGGGCCTTCAATTAAGCCTTGGAGCCATGCTCTTATGCTTTGAAGATGGGAGCAAGGCTATGGTGGGAGAACAGGGTCATGACGGAAGCCTAGTCCTGTTCTACTGGGTCTGCCAGCCTCGGTTTCCCAAATGCAAAATGGAAGGAGGTGACAGATCAGGCTTACCCCTATGCTCATAAACTGATATCGTTGCTCCATGAAGAAAAGGATTGGCACAGTAAGGTAATGAAAAGGTAAATGAGCACAGAAGATGGTGGCCACAACCATCACCTGTGAGAGTTAAGTCACCTGTGAGAATCTGAGCCAGTGCCGTGGTCACTGTAGCAATGGCACAGGCTCAGTTCTGTTAGGTTTCTGGGAATTGTGGTTTTCCAACATTGGCAGTAGAGGAAGACTTGTCATCAACATTCTTCCACATGGGGCTGTGTGTACCAACCATTGTATCCACAGTTAGCAATATCTATAAGAGAAGTTTACAGGATGGTGGGACCTCAGGAAAGGCCTAGTAAAAGCCTGAGGAGTTCGGGAAGCTTTCACCAGAAAACGGTGAGATAAACGGTCTGGATAGATTAGGTTCAGACAGAAGAAACTGCTCCTACAGTCTGTAAGAATGAGCCCAGTTCTGGATGGATGGCTGAGAGCACAAGGAGGTGGAGTAGGGATTGGTACATTGGGATCTGAGAATTTAGAAATGGGAAGACATCAGATTATGAAGGATCTTGAATGCTAATCCGAAGAATTTGGACCGTGTCTTGAATACACGGACACCTCACACACAGCCTAGGCAGTATGAGACTCCCTCCTTTGTGTTATCCTTTGTTTATCTTTCTGTCTTACCACTTGCCACAGCATTCTGTGTCTTTGTCCCAAGAATTCAACAAGGGCCTCGGCATGTGAAGAAGCTCGATAATTGTTTTTTGAACGACCAGATTTGAGTTTGAGAAAAGCAACCAGTAGCAATAGGGAGGGTGGGTATAAAGGGAGCAAGTCTGGATATGAAAAGCCATCACAGTTCAAAGTAAATTTCTTTTCCTACCTTCCAATTGTCCATCCATCCAAGGGTTGAAATCTGGCAGCTCAGAGGCCATTTCCAGTGTGCATGTTGTTTGGCCAGCACATTTTAAGTATTAGTTGCCTCACATCTAAAGTGGGGGATTTCCTGCTTAAATAATAAAATATTTGTTTTCTCTCAAAAAATGTAAAGATCTGACAATGTGGGCTCTTTCAACAGCAATAGGGTAGAACTGAGTAGCTGCCTCCATCTTTAGATAGGACATATGCTCTCCAGTTTGTCACATTCCCCACCACTCCTATGAGTAAAACAGGCCTAGGTACAGCTACCAGTTGCCATTGATCATGGTGCTTTTGTTTTCATTTCCTCATAGTGAGCTTTATGTGGCTCTGTTTGGAGGTGTCTTGAGTTGACCATCTTTGTATTGACCTTGGTTTCTGAGGAGTGACACAATAACATTAATATTAGGATGATTAATCAGTGCAAGACAGACTGAAGTGAGCTGGGAGGGGGAAAGGGAGAAATAAATTGGAAATGTGTCGAAGGAATACAGGCATACCTCAGAGATGTAGCAGGTTCTATTCCAGACTGTTGCAATGAAGTATCGCAAAGTAGGTAAATGAATTTTTTTGTTTCTTTGCATATAAAAGTTAGGCTTACACTGAAAGAGGCTTAAAGATGGTGGTGTGAGAAAGACAAATACCTCCTCCCAAAACCACATATAATACAAAAATACAGCAAATACAATGAATCCTGAAAGAGCGACTGGAAAGAAGACTGAAACAGACTGCCTACATCTGGGGAAAAGAACACCTCACAGAAAAGGATAAAGTAGCAAAGCCACGATCCAGCAGGACCCAAGCCCTCCCCCCACCCAAGCTCACTGGAGAGACAGAGAGAAATAGAGCAGGGAGGGGGTAGAAGCCTACGAGTGCTGAACACCCAGCCTTGGAGATCTGCTCTGGGAGCATGAATCACATTACATGGTGCCTTGGAGATTAGTGGAGTTGGAAAGCAAAGGTGGAATATTCAGAGAGACAGATTTCAGCTGCTTGTGGAGAACAGGTACCTACAACCAGTTGCTCCAGGACAAAAGAAAGGTGGGCAATTTGAAGGACTTCCCAACAGTGAGATGGCTGCTAAAGTGGCAAGGATTACACAAAGCTTGCTGCTAGGAGAAAGGACAGGTGGACAAAATCATCCCGGCACACTCAGCCCAGTAGGTTGGGAACTCTCAGGAGCTTCAGGCTCTCTATCCCCCTGGCTGGCAACGTGTACCGAGGTGACCCCCACTGAGACATGCAGCCTGCTGCTCCTTCTTCCCTGCCGGCACCAGTTAGCAAACCTGCTGCTGCCACCATTGCACCATGACAGTCAGAGGGCGGCATTGCCTAGGACAGCTACAGGGGCATAACTCAGGCTCCTCCCTGTGCGCTCGGCCCACTGGCCCTGGCAGTGGAGGCAAGCACTGCAGCCGGGAAGCAGGAAAGAGCTCTTTCCTCCCCATGGGCCGCTCACCTATGACCCCAGCCATTGTGCCAGGTGCTGGGCAGCTCCAGAGAGTAGAGCTTCTGGGCACTAGAGGGTACTGCTTACAGAAAGTTATTCCAGGAGAATCAATAAAAATATGAAACGGCAAAAGAACCTGGCACAAACCAAAATTCTACGAACACCAGAAAGAGGGCCAAGTGAAACAAATCACAAATCTCCCTGATAAAGATTTCAAAATAAAAATCATGAACATGCTTACAGAGCTAGAGAAAAATATTCAAGACCTCAGGGAGGAATTCAAGAAAGAGATAGAAACTTTTAAAAATACAGTATCCGAAATGAAACAAACAATGGAAAGATTCAAAAGCAGATGAAATGAGGTAGAGGAGATGGCAAATGAAACAGAAACTCGAGAAGAGGAATACAAAGAAGCAGAGGCACAGAGATTTAAAAAGGATCTCTAGGAATGAAAGAATATTAAGAGAACTGTGTCACCAATCGAAAAAGACAATATTTGCATTATAGGGGTACCAGAAGAATAAGAGAGAGAAAAAGGGATAGAAGTGTCTTTAAAGAAGTAATTGCTGAACACTTCCCCAATCTGGGGAAGGAAAGAGTCTCTCAGGCCATGTAAGTGCACAGATACGACACAAGAGACCCAAGGAAGACAACACCAAGACATATAATAATTAAAATGGCAAAGATCAAGGACAAGGACAGCGTATTAAAAGCAGCCAGAGAGAGAAAAAAAGATCACCTACAAAAGAAAACCCATCAGGCTATGATCAGACTTCTCAGCAGAAACCTTACAGGCCAGGAGGGAGTGGCATGATATATTTAATGCAATGAAACAGAAGGGCCTTGAACCAGGAATACTCTACCCAGAAAGATTATCATTTAAATTTAAAGGAGGGATTAAACAATTTCCAGATAAGCAAAAGTTGAGGTAATTTACCTCCCACAAACCATCTCTACCATGTATTTTTGAGGGACCTCTATAGATGGAAGTGCTCCTAAGGCTAAATAGCTGTCACCAGAGAAAATAAAACCACAGTAAAGGAAGTAAACCAATTAATTACTAAGCAAATGAAAAATTAACTCAACTACCCACAAAGTCAGTCAAGGGATACACAGAGTACAGGATATGATACATAATATATAAAGAGTGGAGGAGGAAGAAAAAGAAGGAACAAAAAAGAACCTTTAGATTGTGTTTATAATAGCATAATAAGCAAGTTAAGTTAGACTGTTAAATAGTAAAGAAGCTGCACTTGAACCTTTGGTAACCATCAATCCAAAGCTTGCAATGGCAATAAGTACATATCTATCGATAATCACCCTAAATGTAAATGGACTGAATGCACCAATCAAAAGACATAGAGTTGTAGAATGGATTAAAAAAAAAACAAGACCCATCTATATGCTGTCTACAAGAGACTCACTTCAAACCCAAAGACACATATAGACTAAAAGTGAAGGAATGGAAACATATTTCATGAAACTAATAGGGAGAAAAAAGCAGCAGTTGCAGTACTTGTATCAAACAAAATAGACTTCAAAACAAGGTAACTAACAGAAGACAAAGAAGGACATTACATAATGATAAAGGGGTCAGTCCAACAAGAGGATATAACCATTATAAATATATATGCACCCAACACAGGAACACCGGCATATGTGAAACATATACTAACAATTAAAGGAGGAAATAAACAGCAATGCATTCATTTTAGGAGACTTCAACGCACCACTCACTCGAAAGGACAGATCAACCAGAGAGAGAATAAGTAAAGACACAGAGGCACTGAACAACACACTAGAACAGATGGATCTAACAGACATCCACAGAACTCTGCACCCAAAAGCAGCAGGAGACACATTCTTCTCAAGTGCACATGGAACATTTTCCAGAATAGACCATATACTGGGCCACAAAAAGAACCTCAGTAAAGTCAAAAGTATTGAAATTCTACCAACCAACTTCTCAGATCACAATGGTATTAAACTAGAAATAAATTTTAGAAAGAAAACAAAAAGGCTCACAAATACATGGCAACTTAACAGCATTCTCCTAAAAATCAAGGGGTCAACGACCAAATTAAAACAGATCAAAGAATATATGGAGACTAATGACAACAATAACACAAAGCCACAACTTCTGTGGGACGCAGCAAAGGCAGTTCTAAGAGGAAAGTATATTGCAATTCAGGCCTATTTAAAGAAGGAAGAACATTCCCAAATGAATAGTCTAAAGACACACTTACTGAAATTGGGAAAAGAAAAACAAATGAGGCCCAAACTCACCAGAAGGAGAGAAATAATAAATATCAGAGAAGAAATAAATGAAATTGAGAAGAATAAAACAATAGAAAAAATCAATAAAACCAAGAGCTGGTTCTTTGAAAAAATAAACAAAATAGATAAACCCCTAGCCAGACTTATTAAGAGAAAAAGAGAATCTACACACATAAACAGAATCAGAAATGAGAAAGGAAAATCACTACGGACCCCACAGAAATACAAAGAATTATAAGAGAGTACTATGAAAATCTATATGCTAGCAAGCTGGAAAACCTAGAGGAAATGGACAACTTCTTAGAAAAATAGGACCTTCCAAGACTGACCAAGCAAGAAACAGAAAAACTAAACAGACCAATCACCAGCAACGAATTGAATCGGTAATCAAAAAACTACCCAAGAACAAAACCCCCGGGCCAGATGGATTCACCTCTGAATTCTACCAGACAGAGAGAAGAAATAATACCCATTCTCCTTAAAGTTTTCCAAAAAATAGAAGAGGAGGGAATACTTCCAAACTCATTCTATGAAGCCAGCATCACTCTAATACCAAAACCAGGCAAAGCCCTCACCAAAAAAGAAAATTACAGGCCAATACCTCTGATGAACGTAGATGCAAAAATACTCAACAAAATATTAGCAAACAAATAATTCAAAAATACATCAAGAGGATCGTACACCGTGATCAAGTGGGATTCATCTCAGGGATGCAAGGATGGTACAACATTCGATAATCCATCAACATCATCCACCACATCAATAAAAAGAAGAACAAAAACCACACGATCATCTCCATAGATGCTGAAAAAGCATTTGACAAAATTCAGCATCCATTCCTGATTAAAACTCTCAACAAAATGGGTATAGAGGGCAAGTACCTCAACATCATAAAGGCCATATATGACAAACCCACAGTTAACATCATACTTAACAGCAAGAAGCTGAAAGCTTTTCATCTAAGATCGGGAACAAGACAGGGATTCCCACTCTCTCCACTGTTATTCAACATAGTACTGGAGGTCCTACCCATGGCAATCAGACAAAACAAAGAAATACAAGGCATCCAGATTAGTAAAGAAGAAGTCAAATTGTCACTATTTGCAGATGACACGATATTGTACATAAAAAACCCTAAAGACTCCACTACAAAACTATTAGAGCTAATACCTGAATTCAGCAAAGTTGCAGGATACAAAATTAACACACAGAAATCTGTTGCTTTCCTAAACACCAACGATGAGCTATCAGAAAGAGAAATCAGGAAAACAATTCCATTCACAATTGCATCAAAAAGAATAAAATACCTAGGAATAAACCTAACGAAGGAAGTGAAAGACCTATACCCTGAAAACTACAAGACACTCCTAAGAGAAATTAAAGAGGAATCAAACAAATGGAAACTCATCCCATGCTCTTGGCTAGGAAGAATAAGTATTGTCAAAATGGCTATACGACCTAAAGCAATCTACAGATTCAACGCAATCCCTATCAAAATATCAACAGCTTTCTTCAGTGAACTGGAACAAATAATTCTAAAATTCATATGGAACCACAAAAGACCCCGAATAGCCAAAGCAATCCTGAGAAGGAGGAATAAAACAGGGGGAATTACGCTCCCTGACTTCAAGCTCTACTACAAAGCCACAGTAATCAAGACAATTTGGTATTGGCACAAAAACAGACCCACAGACCAGTGGAACAGAATAGAAAATCCAAACATTAACCCAAACATATACAGTCAATTAATATTTGATAAAAGTGCCTTGGATATACAATGGGGAGATGACAGCCTCTTCAGCAGCTGGTGTTGGCAAAACTGGACAGCTACATGTAAGAGAATGAAACTGGACTACTGTCTAACCCCATACAGAAAAGAAAATTCAAAATGGATCAAAGACCTGAATATAAGTCATGAAACCATAAAATTGTTAGAAAAAAACTTAGGCAAAAATCTCTTGGACATAAACATGAGCGACTTCTTCATGAACATATCTCCCCGGGCAAGGGAAACAAAAGCAAAAATGAACAAGTGGGACTATATCAAGCTGAAAAGCTTCTGAACAGCAAAGGACACCATCAGTAGAACAAAAAGACATCCTACAGTATGGGAGAATATATTCATAAATGGCATATCAGATAAGGGGTTAACATCCAAAATATATAAAGAACTCATATGCCTCAACAAACAAAAAGCAGATAATCTAATTAAGAAATGGGCAGAGGACATGAATAGACACTTCCCCAGAGAAGAAATTCAGATGGCCAACAGGCACATGAAAAGATGCTCCACATCGCTAATCATCAGAGAAATGCAGATTAAAACCACAATGAGATATCACCTCACACCAGTGAGGATGGCCAACATCCAAAACACAAACAACAACAAATGTTGGCGAGGATGTGGAGAAAAGGGAACCGTCCTACACTGCTGGTGGGATGCAAATTAGTTCAACCATTGTGGAAAGCAGTATGGAGGTTCCTCAAAAAACTCAAAATAGAAATACCATTTGACCCAGGAATTCCACTCCTAGGAATTTACCCTAAGAATGCAGCAGCCCAGTTTGAAAAAGACATATGCACCCTATGTTTATCGCAGCACTATTTACAATAGCCAAGAAATGGAAGCAACGTAAGTGTCCATCAGTAGATGAATGGATAAAGAAGGTGTGGTACATATACACAATGGCATATTATTCAGCCATAAGAAGAAAACAAATCCTACCATTTGCAACAACATGGATGGAGCTAGAGGGTATTATGCTCAGTTAAATGAACCAAGTGGAAAAAGACAATGATTTCAATCATGTGGAGCATAAGAGCAAAGAAAAAAACAGCAGCAGACTCACAGAACCCAAGAATGGACTAATAGTTACCAAAGGGAAAGGGACTGGGGAGGATGGGCGGGAAGGGAGGGACAAGGGGGAAAAAGGGGCATTACTATTAGCAGACGTAATGTTGGGGTGGCGCGGGGAGGTCAGTACAACTCAGAGAAGACAAGTATTGATTCCATAGCATCTCAGTACGCTTATGGGCAGTGAGTGTAATGTGGTTGGTAGAGGGGACCTGATGAAGTGAGTACTTTAATAAGCATAATATTGCACATGTAATTGTAGATTAATGATAGCAAAATAAATTTTAAAAAATATTTAACAAAATATTAGCACACCAAATTCAAAAATACATCAAAAAGATCATCCATCATGATCAAGTGGGATTCATCCCATGGATGGAAGGATGGTACAATATTCAAAAATCCATCAACACCATCCAGAACATCAAGAAAAAGACAAAAACCACATGATCATCTCCATAGATGCTGAAAAAGCATTCGACAAAATTCAACATCCATTCATGATAAAAACTCTCAACAAAATGGGTATAGAGGGCAAGTACCTCAACATAATAAAGGCCATATAGGACAAACCCAGAGTGAACATCACACTTAACAGTGAAAAGTTGAAAACTTTTCCTTTAATTGGGAACAAGACAAGGATGCTCACTCTCCCCACTTTTATTCAACATAGTACTGGAGGTCCTAGTCATGGCAATTAGACAACACAAAGAAATAAAAGGCATCCAGATTGGCAAGGAAGAAGTTAAACTCTCACTGTTTGTCAGTGACATGATATTGTATATAAAAAACCCTAAAGAATCCACCCCAAACTACTAGAACTAATAACAATTCAAGAAAGTAGCAGGATACAAAATTTATACACAGAAATCTGTTACATTCCTGTGTACTAATGATGAACTAACAGAAAGAGAAATCAGGAAAACAATTCCTTTCACAACTGCATCAAAAAGAATAAAATACCTAGGAATAAGCCCAACGAAGGAGGTGAGAGACCTATATCCTGAAAACTATAAGACACTCATGAGAGAAATTAAAGAAGACACCAATAAATAGAAATACATCTTGTGCTCATGGATAGGAAGAATTAATATTGTCAAATGTGATTGGCACTATAATTGGCAATCTACAGATTCAATGCAATCCTTATCAAAATACCAAAACCAGTCTTCTGGGAAGATGGCGGCATGAGCAGGGCGGCAGAAATCTACCAACACTATATTTATCTACGAAAACACCGCAAATACATCTATTCCTAAAAGAGAGACCAGAATACACAGGAAAGCGCACAGCGTGCAGCTACACCTGAGAGGACTCGGCACCCCAAGAGGCGGGTAAGATATGGAGCTGCGACCCGGCGGGACCCGAGCACTCCGCCACCCCAGCGCACCGGCGGGAGGAGAGGATTCAGAGCCGGGAGAGAGTGGAAGTACACCCCGCGAAGTAGCCAGCCCCGGTAATCTGCGCGGGGAGCACTGACCCACATCGCGCAGTGCAGCGGAGATTGAAGAGACAGAGGGGCAGGATCTGAGCGGGGAACGTGCCAGGGTGCTTGCAGCCGGCTCCCGGGAGGGAAAAAAAAAAGCGCACTCTTTCTTCAGCAGTCTTACAGAGACAGGAGCCCAGCAGAGGAGCCGGATAGCCCCAGCACACTCAGCCCAGCAGGCTGGGAGTCCTGGGGACTTTCAGATGCCTTAGCTGGCGACTGGGGAAGCGTAGCCATACTTACACTTCTCACTGAGATCAACAGCCTATTTGTTCCCACCCCAGCCAGAGCGATAAAGGGCCCTGCAGAGCGGCGCAGCTACAGCTGCGGAATAGAGGGCCAATAGCGCCACCTACAGCATTCCCACAGAATCTACTCCCGGTGGGCGTTTTTTATTTTATTTTATTTTTGTTTTGTTTTTTGTTTTCTTTTTTTTTTCTTTCTTTCTTTCTTCCTTTTTTTCTTTTTTAAAGTCTTAAAGAGCCCAGCTGACATACGTGGCAACTATCAGTGACCAATTCTATAGCCATGAAAAGACAGAGGAATATGGTTCAGACCAAAATCAACCAGACAAGCCCAGAGAGGGAGTCTGAAGGGATGGAAATGCACAGTCTTCCTGAAAAAGAATTCAGAATAAAAGTCATAACCATGCTGATGGACCTACAGAGAAATGTGCAAGAGCTGAGGGAGGAAGTGAGGGAACTGAGGAAAGACAATGCAGAAATCAGACAAGCGATCGACGGGCTTAACAGCAGACTGGATGAGATGCAAGAGACTGTTAATGGAATAGAAATCAGAGAACAGGAATACAGAGAAGCTGAGGCAGAGAGAGATAAAAGGATTTCTAGGAATGAAAGAATATTAAGAGAACTGTGTGACCAATCCAAACGGAACAATATTCGCATTATAGGAGTACCAGAGGAAGAAGAGAGAGAAAAAGGGATAGAAAGTGTCTTTGAAGAAATAATTGCTGAAAACTTTCCCTCGCTGGGGAAGGAAATAGTCTCGCAGTCCACTAAAGCCCACAGATCTCCCAACACAAGGGACCCAAGGGAGACAACACCAAGACACATAATAATTAAGATGGCAAAGATCAAAGATAAAGACAGGGTATTAAAGGCAGCTAGAGAGAGAAAAAAGATCACCTACAAAGGAAAACCCATCAGACTATCATCAGACTTCTCAACAGAAACATTACAGGCCAGAAGAGAATGGCATGATATATTTAACGTTATGAAACAGAAGGGCCTCGAACAAGAATACTTTATCCAGCACGATTATCATTTAAATATGATGGAGGGATTAAACATTTTCCAGACAAACGAAAGTTGAGAGAGTTTGCCTCTCATAAACCACCACTACAGGATATCTTAAATGGACGGCTCTAGATGGAAGCACACCTAAGGCTAAAAGATGTCACCAGAGAAAATAAAATCATAGCAAAGAAAGCAGACCATCCAAATACTAACTAAAGGCAAAGAATAAAACACCTAGTATAGAAAGAATGGAGGAGGAGGAATAAGAAGGGAGAGAAATAAAGAAACATCAGGCTGTGTTTACAATAACTTAACAAGAAAGTTAAGTTAGATTGTTAGATAGTAAAGAAACAACCCTTGAACCCTTGGTAACCACCAATCTAAAGCCAGCAATGGCAATAAGTACATATCTATCAATAATCATCCTAAATGTAAATGGACTGAATGCACCAATCAAAAGACACAGAGTAACAGAATGGATAAAAAAGCAAGACCCATCTATATGGTGCCTACAAGAAACTCACCTCAAATCCAAAGATATACACAGACTAAAAGTGAAGGGATGGAAAAAGATATTTCATGCAAACAACAAAGAGAAAAAAGCAGGTGTTGCAGTACTTGTATCAGACAAAATAGACTTCAAAATGAAGAAAGTAGCAAGAGATAAAGAAGGACATTACATAATGATAAAGGGGTCAGTCCAACAAGAAGATATAACCATTATAAATGTATATGCACCCAACACAGGAGCACCAGTATATGTGAGACAAATACTAACAGAATTAAAGGAGGAAATAGACAGCAATGCATTCATTTTAGGAGACTTCAACACACCACTCCAAAGGACAGATCAACCAGACAGAAAATAAGTAAAGACAGAGGCACTGAACAACACACTAGAACAGATGGACCTAACAGACATCTACAGAACTCTACACCCAAAAGCAACAGGATACACATTCTTCTCAAGGGCACATGGAACATTTTCCAGAATAGACCACATCCTAGGACACAAAAAGAACCTCAGTAATTTCAAAAATATTGAAATCCTACCAACCAACTTCTCAGATCACCAAGGTATAAAACTAGAAATAAATTTTAGAAAGAAATCAAAAAGGCTCACAAATACATGGAGACTTAACAACACTCTCCTAATTAATCAATGGGTTAACGACCAAATCAAAACAGAAATCAAAGAATATATGGAGACTAATGACAACAACAACACAAAGCCACAACTTCTGTGGGACGCAGCAAAGGCAGTTCTAAGAGGAAAGTATATTGCAATCCAGGCCTATTTAAAGAAGGAAGAACATTCCCAAATGAATAGTCTAAAGACACAATTACTGAAATTGGAAAAAGAAGAACAAATGAGGCCCAAAGTCACCAGAAGGAGGGACATAATAAAGATTAGAGAAGAAATAAATAAAATTGAGAAGAATAAAACAATAGAAAAAATCAATAAAACCAAGAGCTGGTTCTTTGAAAAAATAAACAAAATAGATAAACCCCTAGCCAGACTCATTAAGAGAAAAAGAGAATCTACACACATAAACACAATCAGAAATGAGAAAGGAAAAATCACGACGGACCCCACAGAAATACAAAGAATCATAAGAGAATATTATGAGAATCTATATGCTAACAAACTGGAAAACATAGAAGAAATGGACAACTTCTTAGAAAAATAGGACCTTCCAAGACTGACCAAGCAAGAAACAGAAAAACTAAACAGACCAATCACCAGCAACAAATTGAATCGGTAATCAAAAAACTACACAAGAACAAAACCCCCGGGCCAGATGGATTCACCTCTGAATTCTACCAGACAGAGAGAAGAAATAAGACCCATTCTCCTTAAAGTTTTCCAAAAACTAGAAGAGGAGGGAATACTTCCAAACTCATTCTATGAAGCCAGCATCACTCTAATACCAAAACCAGGCAAAGCCCTCACCAAAAAAGAAAATTACAGGCCAATACCTCTGATGAACGTAGATGCAAAAATACTCAACAAAATATTAGCAAACAAATAATTCAAAAATACATCAAGAGGATCGTACACCCTGATCAAGTGGGATTCATCTCAGGGATGCAAGGATGGTACAACATTCGATAATCCATCAACATCATCCACCACATCAATAAAAAGAAGAACAAAAACCACACGATCATCTCCATAGATGCTGAAAAAGCATTTGACAAAATTCAGCATCCATTCATGATTAAAACTCTCAACAAAATGGGTATAGAGGGCAAGTACCTCAACATCATAAAGGTCATATATGACAAACCCACAGCTAACATCATACTTAACAGCGAGAAGCTGAAAGCTTTTCATCTAAGATCGGGAACAAGACAGGGATTCCCACTCTCTCCACTGTTATTCAACATAGTACTGGAGGTCCTACCCATGGCAATCAGACAAAACAAAGAAATACAAGGCATCCAGATTAGTAAAGAAGAAGTCAAATTGTCACTATTTGCAGATGACACGATATCGTACATAAAAAACCCTAAAGACTCCACTACAAAACTATTAGAGCTAATATCTGAATTCAGCAAAGTTGCAGGATACAATATTAACACACAGAAATCTGTTGCTTTCCTAAACACCAACGATGAGCTATCAGAAAGAGAAATCAGGAAAACAATTCCATTCACAATTGCATCAAAAAGAATAAAATACCTAGGAATAAACCTAACGAAGGAAGTGAAAGACCTATACCCTGAAAACTACAAGACACTCCTAAGAGAAATTAAAGAGGAATCAACCAAATGGAAACTCATCCCATGCTCTTGGCTAGGAAGAATAAGTATTGTCAAAATGGCTATACGACCTAAAGCAATCTACAGATTCAACGCAATCCCTATCAAAATATCAACAGCTTTCTTCAATGAACTGGAACAAATAATTCTAAAATTCATATGGAACCACAAAAGACCCCGAATAGCCAAAGCAATCCTGAGAAGGAGGAATAAAACAGGGGGAATTACACTCCCTGACTTCAAGTTCTACTACAAAGCCACAGTAATCAAGACAATTTGGTATTGGCACAAAAACAGACCCACAGACCAGTGGAACAGAATAGAAAATCCAAACATTAACCCAAACATATACAGTCAATTAATATTTGATAAAGGAGCCTTGGATATACAATGGGGAGATGACAGCCTCTTCAGCAGCTGGTGTTGGCAAAACTGGACAGCTACATGTAAAGGACTGAAACTGGACTACTGTCTAACCCCATACAGAAAAGAAAATTCAAAATGGATCAAAGACCTGAATGTAAGTCATGAAACCATAAAACTGTTAGAAAAAAACTTAGGCGAAAATCTCTTGGACATAAACATGAGCGACTTCTTCATGAACATATCTCCCCGGGCAAGGGAAACAAAAGCAAAAATGAACAAGTGGGACTATATCAAGCTGGAAAGCTTCTGAACAGCAAAGGACACCATCAGTAGAACAAAAAGACATCCTACAGTATGGGAGAATATATTCATAAATGGCATATCAGATAAGGGGTTAACATCCAAAATATATAAAGAACGGATAACGCCTCAACAAACAAAAAGCAAATAATCTAATTAAGAAATCGGCAGAGGACATGAATAGACACTTCCCCAGAGAAGAAATTCAGATGGCCAACAGGCACATGAAAAGATGCTCCACATCGCTAATCATCAGAAAAATGCAGATTAAAACCACAATGAGATATCACCTCACACCAGTGAGGATGGCCAACATCCAAAACACCAACAACAACAAATGTTGGCGAGGATGTGGAGAAAAGGGAACCCTCCTACATTGCTGTTGGGACTGCAAATTAGTTCAACCATTGTGGAAAGCAGTATGGAGGTTCCTCAAAAAACTCAAAATAGAAATACCATTTGACCCAGGAATTCCACTCCTAGGAATTTACCCTAAGAATGCAGCAGCCCAGTTTGAAAAGACAGATGCACCCCTATGTTTATTGCAGCACTATTTACAATAGCCAAGAAATGGAAGCAACCTAAGTGTCCATCAGTAGATGAATGGATAAAGAAGAGGTGGTACATATACACAATGGAATATTATTCAGCCATAAGAAGAAAACAAATCCTACCATTTGCAACAACATGGATGGAGCTAGAGGGTATTATGCTCAGTGAAATAAGCCAAGCCGAAAAAGACAAGTATCAAATGATTTCACTCATATGTGGAGTATAAGAACAAAGAAAAAATACTGAAGGAACAAAACAGCAGCAGACTCACAGAACCCAAGAACGGACTAATAGTTACCAAAGGGAAAGGGACTGGGGAAAATGGGCGGGAAGGGAGGGATAAGAGGGAAAAAGGGGCATTACGATTAGCAGATGTAATGTTGGGGGGGCACGGGGAGGGCAGTACAACTCAGAGAAGACAAGTAGTGATTCTATAGCATCTCACTACGCTGATGGACAGTGACTGTAATGGGGTTGGTGGGGGGACCTGATGAAGGGGTAGTTCAATAACCATAATATTGCACATGTAATTGTAGATTAATGATAATAAAATAAATTATATTAAAAATAAATAAATAAATAAATAAAATCTCAAAAAAAAAAAACCAAAACCATTCTTCAACAAACTAGAACAAATAGTTCTAAAATTCATAAGGAACCACAAAAAACCCCGAATAGCCAAAGCAATCCTGAGAAGGAAGAATAAAGCTGGGGGGATTACGCTCCCTAAGTTCAAGCTGTACTACAAGGCCACAGTGATCAAGACAATTTTGTACTGGCACAAGAACAGACCCATAGATCAATGGAACAGAATAGAGAGCCCAAATATAAACCCAGCATATATGGTCAATTAATATATGATTAAGCAGCCATGGATATATAATGGGGAAATAACAGCCTTTTCAACAACTGGTGTTGGCAAAACTGGACAGCTACATGTAAGAGAACGAAACTGGATTATTGTCTAACTCCATATATAAAAGTAAACTCAAAATGGATCAAAGACCTAAATAATGTAAGTTATGAAACCATAAGACTCTTATAAGAAAACATAGGCAAAAACCTCTTGAATATAAACATAAGCAACTTTTTTCTGAACACATCTCCTCAGGCAAGGGAAACAAAAGCAAAAATGAACAAATAGGAGTACATCAAACTAAAGAGCTTCTGTACAGCAAAGGACATCATCAGTAGAACAAAAAGGTATACTATAGTATTGAGAATATATTTGTAAATGACATATCCATCAAGGGGTTAACATCCAAAATATATAAAGAACTCACATGCCTCAACCCCCCAAAAGCAAATAACCCGATTAAAAAATGGGCAGAGGATATAAACAGACACTTCTCCAAAGAAGAAATTCTAATGGCCAACAGGCACATGAAAAGATGTTCCACATTGCTAATTATCTGGGAAATGAAAATTAAAACCACAGTGAGATATCACCTCACACCCGTTAGGATGGCCAACATCGAAAAGACTAGGAAAAACAAATGGCCGGCAAGGAAGCAGAGAAAGGGGAACCCTCCTACACTGTTGGTGGGAATGTAAATTAGTTTAACCACAGTGGAAAGCAATATGGAGGTTCCTCAAAAAACTAAAAATAGAAATACCATTTGACCCAGGAATTCCACTCCTAGGAATTTACCCAACGAAACCAAGATCCCAGATTCAAAAAGACGTGCACCTCTTATGTTTATTGCAGCACTACTTACAGTAGCCAAGATACAGAAACAACCCAAGTGTCCACCAGTAGATGAATGGATAAAGAAGAAGTGGTATATATACACAATGGGATATTATTGAGCCATAAGATGAAAACAAATCCTACCATTTGCAACAACATGAATGGAGCTAGAGGGTATTATGCTCAGTGAAATAAGCCAGATGGAGAAAGACAAGTACCAAATGATTTCACTCATTTGTGGACTATAACAAAGCAAAACTGAGGGAACAAAACAGCAGCAGACTCACAGATTCCAAGAAGGGACCAATGGTTACCAAAGGGAAGGGGCTGGGGAAGTTGGATTGGGAGGGAGAAGGGGATTAAGGGGCACTATTAATTGGCAATCACAATATAGGTGGGTCATGAGTAAGGCAGTAAAACATAAAGACATCTTGACTATAGCATCTTACTACACTGACAGTGACTGCAATGGGGAGGGGGGACTTGATAATATGGGTGAATGCTGAAACCACAGTGTTGTTCATGTGAAACCTTCATAAGATTATATATCAATAATATCTTAATTAAAAAGTTATGTTTACAGTATACTGTATTCCCTTAAGTGTGTAACAGCATGTCTAAAAAAATGTACATACCGTAAATTAAAAATACTTTATTGCTTACATATGCTAACCATCATCTGAGCTTTTATCCAGTCATAATCTTTTTGCTGCTGGAGGGTCTTCCTTCCATGTTGCTGGCTGCTGACTGATCAGAGTGTTGGGTTGCTGAAGGTTAGGGTGGCTGTGGCAATTCTTAAAATAACACAATGAAATGTGCCGCATCCTTCCTTTCACAAATAATTTCTCTGTGGCATGGGATGCCATTTGATATTGTACCCATGGAACTTGTTTCAAACTTGGAATCGGTTTCAAACCCTGCTGGCTGCTTTATCAACTTAGTTTATGTAATATTCTAAATCTTTTATTGTTATTTGAACAATCTACACAGCATTTTTCACCAGGAGTAGATGCTATCTCAAGAAACCACTTTCCGTGCTTAGCCATAAGAAGGAACTCCTTATCCATTTAGTTTTTATCATAAGGTTGCAGCAATTCAGTTACATCCTCAGGCTCCCCTTCTAATTCTTGCTCTCTTGCTATTTCTACCACATCTGCAGTTACCTCCTCCATTGAAGTATGGAGTATGATCCACTAGTGTTAGAATCAATTTCTTCCAAGCTCCTGTTTGTGTTGATATTTTGACCTCTTCCCATGAATCACAAATGTTATTGGCATCTAAAATGGTGCATTCTTTCCAGGTTTTCAATTTACATTGCCCAAATCCAACAGAGGAATCACTACCCATAGCAGCTATATCCTTACAAAATGTATTTATTCAATAATAAGACTTGAAAGTCAAAATTCCTTGAATCTTGGGCTGCAGAATGGATGCTGTGTTAGCAGGCATGAACATTACATTACTCTTGTTGTACATCTCCATTGGAGCTCTTGGGTGACAAGTGTGCATTGGCAATGAGCAGTAATGTCTTGAATTTTTTTTTCTGAGCAGATCTCAATGGTGGGCTTAAAATATTCAGCAAACCATTTTCTAACCGATGTGTTGTCATCCAAGCTTTGCTGTTACTTTTACAGGCAGAGAAGATTTAGTGTAATTCTTAAAAGCCCTATGATTTTCAGAGCAGTAAATGAGCACTGCATTAAAGTCACCAGTTGCATTAGCCCATGACAAGAGTCAGTCTGTCCTTTGAAGTTTGGAAGCCAGGCATTAAGTTCTCTTGAGCTATGAAAATTGTAGATGTATCTTCTTCCAACATAAGGGAAGTATGTATCTGCTCAACACAGAATTGCCACAAACCATTCATTTGTAAAAAAACACAGTATCTGAAAAGCACACAAATTGAAGCACAATGAAATGAGGTATGCGTGTACTTAAGGGAGCTTGACTGTGATTAAATATTGGATGAAAGATGAGGTCAGGCAAAATACAACTTCAGAGCTTCCTGTCTGAATGGCTGGGAAGATATCATCAATATAAACAAGAAAGTGGAAGAAGTAGAAAGAGGGGTGATGATCAATACCTTGCCACCTCTAGTATTTTGTGGGCAAGGGCCATGAGTTAATACCAATTCCATAATCTGCCGGACATGCATTAGTGTTCAAGAAATTCTAGTTGAACTGGAACTCTGATCTCAGTTTTGGTATTATATGTAGTGATGGGAGAAAGGGAGGGAGAACTGGAATGCTTGAATGAAACCAGTAAATTGTGGGACCTTAGGAATTCTCTCCAAAGTGGGTAATCCTAGGGCTTAGGGGCAGTTAACCCACTTGGGTGGGGGGAATCTATGCAAAAGTCCTGAAGCAGAGCAGGAATGTGGTGTGCAAAAATGGACATAGGGTGGAAATGGTATCATTCCAGGGGAAAGGAAAAAAAATTCAGACTGTATGGCATGACTTTTCTTGAAATACAATAAAACACCTAGCTCTTGTTTGGGGAAGGAGGCAGCAGATTTTGTACGAGGCTGGGAAGTTTGGAAGGCTAGACTTCTCTAAACATTTTTGAGAGCACATCACTTAAAACGAGAAGGTATTTTCAGCCCAAACCCTAAATAAATATTTATGTACAAGCTATTTATTTATATGTATAACTGCAGTAGTGTATTTTGCAAATATTTACGTACACATACAAAATAGAAATTTAAAATGATTAGATGAAAGATTAGAAATAATTCTATTTTCTTCCCACACCTCAGTGTATCATATATATCACACACACCTATAGTACCCATACATATCCCACTTCGGAGGCCCTTTGGAAGTTCTGAAACAGAGGAGGCGCATGGTTTCTGTACTTTCCCAAATCCGCCAACTTTAGAAGCTGCGGCATCAGAGAACCGCGGTTGCCTTAGAGTGTCTTCCACGTGCCAGGAAAGGCTTCAGTGCTATACACACAACTCATTTACTTCCCAAAGCAATCCTATGCTGTAGGTACTGTAATTATCTTTTAAAATAATATCTTTATCCTAAGATGAGACTGAGGGAGAGTGAGGTTAAGCAGCTTTCCCAGGATCACACCTAAGTGGCCGAGCCAGAATTTGAACGCACGCGGCATGAAGTCCACAGTTCCTGAGCTAATAAATCACTACTGGGCAGGGGTTAGGTGGGGGTGGTGGGTCACTGTTTTCTCTCGTGTGGCCTTATCAAGGCCCTCTCCAATAAGAGCTGTCGTGAGAGTGCTAGGTACACTGCGAGGAGGAAGCAGGAACCACTAACCACTGGGGAAGTCTCTAACGCGGCGGTGTTGGGAAGGTCAATTCACCCTCAGTACCTCCGGAAGCCAACGCAGCCTGCTGCGCAGGCGCAGATCTATGAGTTTAGGTTATGCCGTTTCTGGGGCCAGGCTGCCGGGGTAAGGTCGGGGCTCGGCGTCGCGCTGCGTACGTCACGCTGCGGGCGTCCTTTGCGGCAGGCCGTCGTATCGCGGGTAGATCGTCCAGCTGAGGCGGCCGGCGAGGAGACAAGGGCATCTCAGCGGGACGGTAGGGGTATGTCCGCCGGGCAGTGTATATCCTTCCGAAATCTCCATAAGAAATTTCCTCTTGGCTTGCTGCGTGTCCGTTCCCCCACGCCCGATCTCTGGGCATGTTTTCTGCTTTCCCCAACAGTTGCTTTCTCCCACACAGCCAGTGTCACCCAAGCCTGTAGGCCGCACCCCTCTCGGCTCTCGGTGCAGGTTAACTTCGCGTGCCGCCGGACTAATGTTTTGGCCTTTCCTTTCTTAACCGGAAGTCCGCGCCCCTCATCCCGGATTACAAGGTCCTGCGTGATTTCGACCCCGCGGACGTCCTTTGCATTTAGTTCTTCCGAACGTGCCCTCTGCGCTCAAGCCACGTCTGGGTGTTCGGTGTGTCCCCCAGATGCCCAGCACCTTTGGCTGTGACGCGTGTTGTGCCCCACTGGAAAACTCTCCCCACTGACCCTCACTTTGCAAACTCAACCTATTTTAAAGGCATTTTCAAATCTCCTGGGCAGAATTGATTCCTTCTTTGAGCTCTTACCCTCTTGTCCATTTGGTCCTAATTACCTGCGTGTCTCCAATCTAGTGCTTATATTACAGCTACTGTTGTCCCCCCATCTCAATGCCTGGAACGTTATTACTCAGTAAATGACTGAAAGAATGGGTAGAAAATAAAAAAATTAAATTCACCTGTAAATCTACCATTCATATGTGACTATTGATATTTTTTGTTCTTCCAGTCTTGTTTTTTACATGGATTGCAAGATTTTTTTTATTAAAGTGTCATTGATATACAATCGTATGAAGATTTCACATGAACAACATTGTGGTTTCAGCATTCACCCATATTATCAAGTCCTCCCCCGCATTGCAGTCACTGTCAGTGTAGTAAGATGCTATAGAGTCAAGTTGTCTTCGTGCTGTACTGCCTTACCCATGACCCACCTATATTGTGATTGCCAATTATAGTGCCCCTTAATCCCCTTCTCCCTCCCAATCCGTCATCCCCAGCCTCTTCCCTTTGGTGACGGCTGGTCGCTTGGAGTCTGTGAGCCTCCTTCTGGTCTGTTCCTTCAGTTTTGCTTTGTTATAGTCCACAAATGAATGAAATCATTTGGTACTTGTCTTTCTCCGCCTGGCTTATTTCAGTGAGCATAATACCCTCTAGCTCCATCCATGTTGTTGCAAATGGTAGGTTTGTTTTCTTCTTATGGCTGAATAATATTCCATTGTGTATATGTACCACATCTTTATCCATTCATCTATTGGTGGATACTTAGGTTGCTTCCATTTCTTGGCTATTGTAAATAGTGCTGCGATAAACATAGGGGTGCATATATCTTTTTCAAACTGGGATCCTACATTCTTAGGGTAAATTCCTGAGGAGTGGAATTCCTGGGTCAAATAGTATTTCTAATTTTAGTTTTTTGAGGAACCTCCATATTGCTTTCCACTATGGTTGAACTAGCTTACATTCCCACCAGCAGTGTAGGAGGGTTCCGCTTTCTCTGCTTCCTTGCCAGCATTTGTTTTTCCTAGTCTTTTTGATGTTGGCCATCTTAACTGGTGTGAGGTGATATCTCATTGTGTGGTTTTAATTTGCATTTCTCAGATAATTAGCAATGTGGAACATCTTTTCATGTACCTGTTGGCCATTAGAATTTCTTCTTTGGAGAAGTGTCTGTTCATATCCTCTGCCCATTTTTCAATCGGGTTATTTGCTTTTTGGGTGTTGAAGAATGTGAGTTCTTTATATATTTTAAATGTTAACCCCTTATCGGATAAGTCGTTTACAAAATTTATTCTCCCATATTGTGGGATGCCTTTTTGTTCTGATGGTGTCCTTTGCTGTACAGAAGCTTTTGAGTTTGATGTCCCGTTTGTTCATTTTTGCTTTTGTTTCCCTTGTCTGAGGCGATGTGTTCAGGAAAAAGTTGCTCATGTTTATATTCAAGAGATTTGTGCCTGTGTTTTCTTCTAAGAGTCTTATGGTTTCATGACTTATATTATTCAGGTCTTTGATCCATTTTGAGTTTACTTTTGTGTATGGGGTTAGACAATAATCCAGTGTCATTCTCTACATGTAGCTGCCCAGTTGTGCCAACCCCATTTGTTGAAGAGGCTGTCTTTTCCCCACTGTAAAGTGTGGCTCCTTTATCATATATTAATTGGCCGTATATGTGTGGGTCCTTCTAGTCTTCTTTTGCACACAATTTTCTTTTGGCATTGTTGTAGTCCCTTTTTACATTTAACATAAAAGTATGTGTTTCATGTATACTGTCTTTTTTCCCGAATGTCTGTCATATTCAATTGGGCACCCGATTTAATTATCCATTTATTATTTTACACTTATGTTGTGTGAATTTTTTTTTTTCAGTGACAGTTACAGAGTGCTTACCTGGTCCTTGCACTCATGGCACTCACTGTTCAAAAGTGGAGACAGTCAAGTAAATAGTCCATTACCGTAGCATGTGGAGGACTCCTATTGGAAGTTGCAGATGGTGTGCAAACACACAGGAGGGACCCCAGATATAGGATCACTTCTCAGGACAAGTTGTCATCTAAACTGATATAGATAAGAAAATGTAAAGAAATGTTTTTGTGTTTGTGCTTTTTTGTTCTTTTCAGTTGTTTCTTCAGATCTGCCTCAAAAAATTGGGATTATTGAGTCAAAACATAAAAATTTGTTTTGACTTTTGATAAAAAATGACCATTGATATACAGAGGATTTTTATGCATTATTTTTTAGTTCTAGTTCTCTTTTCCTTGGGTTTTCTGAAAGCACAGAAGTAGTTCATCTACCATAAACTGGAAGAATCTGTCCTATGAAAAAGTTTCATGAGAAGAAATTGGGAGAATAGTATGAAATATCTTTCTAGAGGGCTCCTTATTATAATTATCTCATTTTTCTTAGAAATTTCTCATTTGATTGCACATTTACAGCATTATCTCTTTTTTTATCTTCCATTTCAGCCATGCCTTTCTTTGATGTGCAGAAAAAGCTGGGCGTTGACTTGGATCAGTGGATGACGATCCAGAGCGCTGAGCAGCCCCACAGAGTTCCAAGTCGATGCCATGCTTTTGAAAAAGAATGGATAGAATGTGCACATGGGATTGGTGGTACCCGCGCAGAGAAAGAGTGCAAGTTAGAATTAGAAGATTTTAAAGAATGTCTGCTTCGGCAGAAAACGGTGAGGAAGTGATGGAGATGGAAGCTGAATTACTTCCTTATTTCTTTGGGGCTACTTTTAGGTATTTTGAATTGGTCATTGGGGAATGGCTTGCCCAATGTGAATTGGCAAAACTTTGTGCTGAAACACCTTCTCTACAGTTAACCATGTCAAGGAGGTTCAGTGCCTTTACATCTGAGGAGGGCCTATTGTTCCTCATCATCTTTGTGTTCTCCCTCATCTCTCACCTATGGTCCATGGCATTGTACCGTGCTGTAGGTTAGAAATTGCATCTGTGTGTGTACTTTCATTTTTGCAATAGTCTTTAAAGCAAAGATTATCAGACAGCCTTGGATGTTGTCCTGAAAATTTGGGGGTGAAAATATTTCAAATTCATTGAACCTTAATTGGGGAAGAGGTTAAAACCCTGCAAATCTATTACATTGAACCTGATATAACAATCTCTGGATTCATATCTACTCTGGAGAAGATGGAGGTGTTAATGAGATTGCTTTAGATGAGCCTGACCAAAGGTGCAGGGAAAAAAAGTTGTTAACAGCATAACATCTACCTCCTTAAGAGCTGAATGAATTACATGACATATTAGGCTCTATTCTCCCTTAGAGAAGATTTCTTTGGCTGTGGGCTGTCATTTTGCCTTTTTACTCCAGATATAACAAATAGAAATGTTTTTATTACTCCCCAGTCTTGGAGTTCAGGAAGACAATTTAGATTTTCAGTTAAATTTATCACAAAGTTATCCGTATCAAAATTTTTAAATTTCTTATCTTTTAACATATGCTATTGGCATTTGGATAAAGTGAGGCCAAATTTGGAAGAAATGAGAGGGTGTCAGGTAATTTTATTGATCTCTGCAGGAATGTTGGTCTTTAAATGAGTAATATTACACTGTTACTGAGTGACAATGAGTGGGTCATGGTTGGCCACCTGCTAGCCATTTGCCTTACACATATCTTACATATGTTAACTTTTCTTATGGGCTTCAGTTATTCATTGCTTAGATTGAGACTTTACTCACTGTGGAAAATTTACACTAAAAGGAGTCAGTGTGGTGAGGTGGAAAGAACATTGGATTGGGAATTAGAAGAGCTGGGTTTTGATGCTGGTTCTGCCACCACTAGTTTTGTGACTTTAGATAAGTGACTTCCCTTTTTGGTCTTGGTTTCCTTATCAGGAAATAGTAGAGAGTTGCTCTAAGGTCACTTCCTCATCCTGTGAATTTATGAATAGATACATAACCATTTTACAGGTCACCCCAAATGACTAGATACTTCCACTGAGGAGAAGAACCCAATGAATCAGGGTGGTAGAATCAAACACTGTTCAAGTTCTTAGCATGTAATAATATATTTATTTCTCTCAACAATTCTGTGAGAACCTTTACTGTTATTTCCTCCACTGTACAATTAAAAACGAGGCAAGAAAAAAACCAGGTCTGTTGCCTAAGGTCATATGGCTACTAAGTGGTGAAACTGGGATTTGAAACTGGCAGTACTGGCTCCAGAGCCTGTGCTTGAATCCACAACACTAAGTGGTGATTGATTCTAGCTCAGAGGAAGATTTGACGTGCAGTGTTACAGTGGCTCAACCATGACTAGTCCTCTGTTGGAAGACTCTTTCATAGAGAAATGTTAAGAATGCAGTCTTTTGAAATTGGTTAATGTTTATATCAGTATTTGGGATAGAGTTTTTTCTACTAACGTTATATCTTAATTGTTCAAGGTTGATGGGATGTTTAACTGAATATACTAACTCTTCATGCCTTTGTGCAAACTTAGTCATTCACTCAAAAAATATTGGAGCACCTATTATTTCAGGAATTATTCTAGGTATTAGGATATACAATAAGCAAAGCAGCAGAAAGTGCCTGTCCTAATGGACCGTATTTGGGGAGGAGATCAGAAAATTAACAAACAAGTTTAAAAAAATAGTATGTCAGGTGTTGATAAGTGCAATGGGGAAAAAAAAAACCCAGAAGACTAGAAACCACTAGGCCTGGGAGCCAAGTGGATGCTCTTAAATAGGGTGGCCAGAGAAGAGCTCAGCAATAGAAAACATTTGAGCAGAGACTTAAGGAATATGTGCCATGTGGATACCAGGCAATAATGTTCCAGGTAGAGGAACAGCAAATGCAAAGGCCCCTGAGCCGGAGCAGAGAGAGCTAAGAGAAGGTATGAAGACATAAAAGTCAGAGACGTAGCCCTCAAAAGTCAGTAAGGGAGAATTCAACTTTTTCATTAAGATGGGAAGCCATTGGGTTTTGAGCAGAGGAATAATGTAATCAGCATCAGTGAGTGTATTTTCTATGTCACAGAATCCATGTGAGTTATGGCTCTTACACAGTCGTGTGTAACATGGCTTTCATTTGTTGGGAAGCAACCAATATCCTATCTAAGGAGAAAAGCAAAACTCAGGTCTCAACAGTGACTAGTGGCTGAGCACATATCAGGTCCTTATTTCAGCCTGGTAAAAATAGACCTCATATTGGCTATTTCTGCTTCATTTGTACCCAGTGAACAGTCACCAGCAGCAATGCAATCTTCATATAGAAAGGTCAGGAATATGTAAACTGTGGGATGACCTCAGCTTTTAATATTTTTAAAGATTTAAGTATGCACAAATATGCCTCTTAAATTTTGACATATGTTCTGTTAACTGTTTTTGTAAATACCTGTATGCCTGTATATGATAGGAACATTTTAGTTACTAGTTTTCAAGAAAGCATTATATATATCAGAAATTTAAGGGGTTTGGAAGTGATTTACAGTTAGTTCTTTTAAGATGGGTTTCATCTCACAGGACTTCAAGGATGAAAAGCTTCTGTAGTTTAAAAACGAAACCAGTTTTCCTTCAGTTTCTCCAGCCCTCAACTTTCTGATGTTTATCTCCCCCTAGCTTAAATACTTCTTTCTTTTGACAGATGAAACGTCTGCGTGCTATCAGGAATCAGCGGGATAAGTTAATAAAGGAAGGGAAGTACACGCCTCCACCTCACCACTTGGGCAAGGAAGATCCTAGGCCCTGAGCATAGCCATTACTGATGGCTGGAGGCTGATTTCCATGTTCTGTCTTCTCCACTGGAAAGTTTACCTGCTGAAAACCTCTGTGTCTGAAAGTGTCTAAAAATAAAGGCTTGTTCCGTCCTGTACTATTTTCTCTTGGATCATACTTTTCTATAATGATACTGCAACCTATGTTTTAAGTTTGGAAAAATGCCTCAAAAGTTAGCATCTAGGGAATAATAAACATTTAATGGAAGCTTACTATGTATGAGGTAATTGAAATATGTCAACTCATTTAAGAAGTTGCAGTATTCATTAGTGCTCTCATTCTAGTTTATTTTCTGTAAAAAACAGACTTGCACTGAGAGGAGGAGGCAGTAGAGAGGGTGGTTGTGTTTACTGCAAACTCTGTGAAGTCTGATTTTAAGGCTGAAAAAATGCCAAGTTCAGGTAATTTAAAGAACCAATGTGACTGTTTAAATATTTACTGTCTTAACATCAGTGATATATGAGTACTTCTAATTTACATGTTTAGAATTGGGTTTTTAAAAGAAAAATCCAGATGTAGAGGGAAGAGGGAAGGTATGGGCCTTACAAAGTTATGTAAGTGTTGAGAACATCATTGAAACCTCAGATGTCCTGTAGCATTTTTCTTTTATCCTGCTAAAATACACATACCATAGTTTATCCTCTTAGCCATTTTTATGTGTACAGTTCAGTGGTAGTAAGTACATTCACACTGTTGTGTGACCATCACCACCATCCATCTCCAGAACTTATTCCATCTTACAAAACTGACACTCTATACTCATTGAATAATAACTCCCTATTTCCCCCTTAACCCTGGCAACCACTATTCTACTTTCTGTCTCTGATTTTGACTAATACCTCATATAAGTGGACTCATAGAATATTTGTCTTTTTGTGATAGGCTTATAGTCACCTAGCATAATGTCCTCAAGGTTCATCCATGTTGTAGCATGTGTCAGAATTTCCTTCCTTTTTAAGGCTGAATAAGTTCCATTACGTGTGTATACCACATCTTGCTTATCCAATCATTTGTCAGTGGACACTTGGGTTGCTTCTGTGTTTTAGCTATTGTGAATAATGCTGCTATGAATATGGGTATACAAATATCTCTTTGAGACCTTGTTTTCAGTTCTTTTGAGTATATGCCCAGAAATGGAATAGCTAATTATAAGGTAATTCTATTTTTAATATTTTGAGGAACTAGTATACTGTTTTCCACAGTGGCTGTTCCACTTTACATTTCCTGTCAGCAGTGTACCAGAGTTCCAGTTTCTCCACATCCTTACCTACACTTGCTATTTTCCTTTTTTTTAGTAGAAGCCATCCAATGGTTGTGAAGTGGTATCTCGTTGTAGTTATGATTTGCATTTCCCTAGTGATTAGTAATGTTGCATCTTTTCATGTATATATTGGCCATTTGTATATCTTTGGATAAAAATTCAAGTCCTTTGGCTGTTTTTGAAATGAGATGTTTTTGTTGTTGAGTTTTAGTTCTTTATATATTTGGGATATTGATTATCAGATATATGATTTGCAAATGTTTTCTCCCATTTTGTGGGTTCTTTTTATTCTGCTGGTATCTTTTTTTTTTAATTATATGATGAAATCTACCTGAAAGTTTTTTTTTTAATAAGTTTATTTTGATATCATTAATCTACAATTAAATGAGTAATATTATGGTGATTACACTACCCCCTTCATCAGGTTCCCCCCCCAACCCCATTACAGTCACTGTCCATCAGCATAGTGAGATGCCATAGAGTCACTACTTGTCCTCTCTGGGTTGTACAGCCCTCCCCGTGCCCCCCCAACATTACATCTGCTAATCGTAATGTCCCTTCTTCCCCCTTGCCCCTCCCTTCCCACCCATCCTCCCCAGTCCCTTTCCCTTTGGTAACTATTAGTCCGTTCTTGGGTTCTGTGAGTCTCCTGCTGTTTTGTTCCTTCAGTTTTTTTTTCCTTAGTTCTTATACTCCACATATGAGTGAAATCATTTGGTACTTGTCTTTTTCAGCTTGGCTTATTTCACTGAGCATAATACCCTCTAGCTCCATCCATGTTGTTGCAAATGGTAGGATTTGTTTTCTTCTTATGGCTGAATAATATTCCATTGTGTATATGTACCACCTCTTCTTTATCCATTCATCTACTGATGGGCACTTAGGTTGCTTCCATTTCTTGGCTATTGTAAATAGTGCTGCGATAAAAATAGAGGTGCATCTGTCTTTTTCAAATTGGGCTGCTGCATTCTTAGGGTAAATTCCTAGGAGTGGAATTCCTGGGTCAGATGGTATTTCTATTTTGAGTTTTTTGAGGAACCTCCATACTGTTTTCCACAATGGTTGAACTAATTTGCATTCCCACCATTCTGCTGGTATCTTATGATGCAAAAAATGTTTAAGTTTTCATGAAATTCAGTTTGTCTTTTTTTTTTCTTTGGTTGCCTTTAATGTCTTACCCAACAAATCATTTCAAATCCAGTGTTGTAAAGCTTTTGTCTGACTTTTTTAGTTTTAGGTCTTATATTTTGGGCATGGACCCATTTTGAATTTTTGTATATGGTGGTGTTAGGTAAGGGTCCAGCTTCATTATTTTGCATGTAGATATCCATATTTTCTAGCATTATTTGTTAACTCTTTTCCTCATTGAATGGACGTGGCACCTTTGTCAAAAATCATTTGGCAATATTTGCAAAGGTTTATTTCTGGATTCTGTTCTGTTGGTCCATAATGTCTGTCTTTATATCAGCACACTGTTTTGATTACTGTAGCTTTGTAGTAAGTTTTCAAATCAGGAAGTGAGAGTCTTCTAGCTTTGTTCTTGTTTTTCAGGATTGTTTAGGTTATTCAGTGTGCCTTGAGATTTTGTATAAATTTTAGGATGGGTTTTTCTATTTCTGCAAAAAAATTGGGATTTTGATAGGGATTGTATTAAATCTGTAGAGCACTTTGGGTAATACTGACATTTTAACAACAATCAATCCTCCAATCCATGAACATGGGATGTCTTTCCATTTATTTATGTCTTTTTAAATTCATCAGTGTTTTCTAGTTTCATTGTACAAGTCTTTCACCTTCTCAGTTACTAATATTTTTATGCTATTTTAAGTGCAATTGGTTTTATAATCTCCTTTTTGGATCATTCATTGTTAGTCTTGCAGTATTTTAAGTTATAAATGTCATCTCTAGGTCTTGAATATAAGGTTCTCCTCAAAAGAGGAAGTGCATTGTGTCCTAGTCTCAAAAGTGGAAATGCATGATTTGGCATTCAAGCAAGATCCTGCTTATTCCTTGTGTTACAGGGAAAATATTGCAAAGCAGCATTTTCTTAATCACTAATCAATCACAATTGAGAAGCAGACTGGAATCCTTCCAGCAAAATCCCATGCTGTGGCACTGTGTTAGGTTGTTTTATTGTGCTCTGTACACAAAAACATTTCAAGTTTTTTAAGTCCAAAATGAGATTCAGTGCATATATATTTTTAGAAAATCAGGCCAATTAGAAGTGTCAGAGAGGAAAGCAGAATATTAATCAAGGCCTAAAGTAGGTACATGCCCTGTTATTCAGAGATGCCTTTTATTTCTGAGCTCTTAGTTGTAGAATGAGAGGAAACCAAATCCCATTAGGTCATATACTTACCTAAAGGTAAAAAGTTAGTGCAGAGAACTCTTAATTGTGTTTGTTGGAAAGTATGGCCTGGGTGTCTTTACAAGATATAAAAAGGCTTCATTTATATCACATACCCATAAACAGGTCTGGGACCAGAAGCCTAGCTCCTTAACTTTATTGTTTGACCAACCATGTCCCTTAATTGCTTTTTTTGAGAAAGTAGTACAGCAATGGTATCAGCTGGTAAAAGGAGCCACCTCCAAACTCCTTTCTAAGCAGTTTGAATAAGAACATGCAGAATTAGGACTGTATGTTTTTGACCAACCAACTGGGTTCTGAATAGAACTAAGGTCGGGAAGTCGAAGGGACAAAGCTCTGAGGTTCTTTCCATTTGATGATTCAGCACTGTGAGAGCAAGACACTTGCTCCTTTAGAACAGCATTACCTATTGCCCTCGCCCCTTTCCTATACTCTGGTAAATGTGACTCAACCCCATTGTCCTGTGCTAAACCGTGACAGAGGTAACTCAGTACACGAGGAAAACAACTGAGTGCTTTGGCAGCTATGTTTCTCATTTAATTTCTCTGAGTAGGTAATTTATGTGGTTCAAAATTCAAAAGGTAAAAAAGATACATAATGAAAAAAATCTCTCCCAGTCGTATAGTTCCCCTTTGCAGAGGCAACAAGTGTTTGGAGTATCCTAGAGATTATTCTGTACTTATGCATGCATACATGCACATTTTCTTTGTCCTTTTTTTTTAAACAAATAGTAGCAAATTATGCATATGGTTCCTTCATTTTACTTTCTTCCCCTACTACATTTTTAAGAATGTTTCAAATCAAGCACATGACCCAGTTGGAGTCAATGAAAAGCTTACTTGGAATCCTGGATGTTTCTTCTGGGTTTAATGCAGAGGAGGTTTAAGTGCTGTAGGTGCTGTAGACATGTTTTCTTCATTAAACCTGCAAATATTAAGCACTTACTTTACTACAAGAAGAGAAATATAAAGGTAAACTCAATAGATGAAGAAGAGTAGCCACCAAGTTGAGAGAGAGAGAAACTGCTTTCTGGTAATGTGAGCTTCTGCATCAGGTCCTTTAGATTAGCCCCATCTCTGGACTTTGAAGTTGTATGAACCAATAAATCCCCTTTTTGACTAAGCAACAAATTTTATCACTTGCAATGAAAAGAGACCAAATCAAATAGTAAATACATCAAAGTTGCCTCATTTTACACTTGAGGAAACAGTCCTAAAAGGGTGAACTTACTTGGTGTCAACTTCTGACTAAGGTGATGATGGTCTTGGGTGACCTTTATTTACATGATAACCAGAAAAACCTGTACAAAACATTTCATAATTTTCCATGGGACTAACAAAAAGCAATATATGTAAGGAAGACTTGAATTCCAGAAAGAATTTATAGGTAACAGAACTGGGCAGATTCCCGTCTTGAGGTGGGCTCCTGGTGTGGGTATGGGTAGGCCTGCCATAGATGGGGAGATATTGAAGGGCTAAGGGGAAATCAACTGAGTCTGAGAGATGGTATGGAATGGAAAGACAGCTTGGGATCTGAAAGCACCACAAACACAAAAACAAATGACCTAGCTCAACAATTCTGTCCTCATGTCTGCTGCCTCCCTTCAAAGTTTGCTGAGAAGATAGTGGAGGAGGGGCTGATAAGCATAAATGATGTAGCTGTGCACATTCTCGGGTGATTACATTCTGGGATTCTGTCAAGTTGACTCCAAAGGTGAACCAAAAATACCTAGAAGTACAACCAACCCCTTCCCAGGTCAAATTCTGACAAGATCAGAAAGACAGCATCTGGGAAAATTAGGAGTTGGGCTAATCACAGGTGGAATCAGTCTAATTAAAGTTGCAACTCAGCCCCACCCCTCCTCTAATATGAATCTGAATGATCAGTTTTTCTAATGGTTAGAGGAAGGGTTTCTACTTTTTGGAAAACAAACAAGTACTGTGTTTGTTCTTACTACAGTTTTTTTCTTTTTTATTATTTCTTATTATACTTAATTTATTCTTTTATCACATAATGTCCAAAATACAGGATCAAATTATGAGACATGCAAAGAAGCAAGAAAATGTGACTCAAAGAAGAGTCAATAGAACTATTATAAACATAAATAAGTTTATTATAAAGAAATGAAAATTATAGAACTATAAAAAACAATGTCTGAAATAAATTTGTTGAATGGACTTAACAGTACATTGGAAAAGAAAGAATCAGAGGATGTGAAGATCAGTCAATAAAAATGACCAAAACTAAAGCAGAGAAAAAAGACTGGAGAAAAAAGCAACAGTATCAGTTATCCATGGAATGATATAAAGCAGTCTACATATAACGGGTTTCAAAAGGAGAGGAGAGAGAATACAGCATATGATGTATTTGAAAACCTGAAAATGCAATTTAAAAATTCTATTTACAATAGCATCAAAGAGAATAAAACACTTAGGAATAAATTTAACAAATGAAATGTAAAAGTTAAAATCTTAAAACTATAAAACATTGGTGAAAGAAATAAAGAAAATCTAAACTATGGAAAGACATCTATGACCATGGGTCAGAAGATATGATTGTTAGGATGGCAATACATCCCAAATTGATCTATAGATTCAAAATAATCTCTATCAGATCCTTACAGTTTTCCAAAAAGTAGAAGAGGAGAGAATACTCCCAAACTCATTCTACGAGACCAACATCACTCTAATACCAAAACCAGGCAAAGACACCACAAAAAAAGAAAATTACAGACCAATATCCCTGATGAACATAGATGCAAAAATACTCAACAAAATATTAGCAAACCGAATTCAAAAATACATAAAATGATCATCCATCATGATCAAGTGGGATTCATCCCATGGATGCAAGGATGACAATATTCGAAAATCCAACAACATCATCCCCCACATCAACAAAAAGAACAAAAAGCACATGATCATCTCCATAGATGCTGAAAAAGCATTCGACAAAATTCAACATCCATTCATGATAAAAACTCTCAACAAAATGGGTATAGAGGGCAAGTACCTCAACATAATAAAGACCATATATGACATATCCACAGCCAACATTATACTTAACAGTGAGAAACTGAAAGCTTTTCCTTTAAGATCGGGAACAAGACAAGGATGCCCACTCTCCCCACTTTCATTCAACATAGTTCTAGAGGTCCTAGCCACGGCAATCAGACAACACAAAGAAACAAAAGGCATCCAGATTGGTAAGGAAGAAGTCAAACTGTCCCTGTTTGCAGATGACATGATATTGTACATAAAAAAACCTAAAGAATCCACTCCAAAACTACTAGATCTAATATCTGAATTCAGTAAAGTTGTAAGATACAAAATTAATACACAGAAATCTGTTGCATTTCTGTACACTAACAGTGAACTAGCAGAAAGAGAAATCAGGAAAACAATTCCATTCACAATTGCACCCAAAACAATAAAATACTAGGAATAAACCTAACCAAGGAAGTGAAAGACCTGTACTCTGAAAACTACAAGACACTCATGAGAGAAATTAAAGAAGATACCAATAAATGGAAACACATCCCATGCTCATGGACAGGAAGAATTAATATTGTCAAAATGGCCATCCTGCCTAAAACAATCTACAGTTTCAATGTAATCCCTATCAAAATACCAACAGTATTCTTCAATGAACTAGAGCAAATAGTTCTAAAATTTATATGGAACCACAAAAGACCCCAAATAGCCAAAGCAATAATGAGAAGGAAGAATAAAGTGGGGGGAATTACACTCCCTGACTTCAAGCTCTACTACAAAGCCACAGTAATCAAGACAATTTGGTACTGGCACAAGAACAGAACAATAGACCAATGGAACAGACTAGAGAGCCCAGATATAAACCCAAGCATATATGGTCAATTAATATATGATAAAGGAACCATGGATATACAATGGGGAAATGACAGCCTCTTCAACAGCTGGTGTTGGCAAAACTGGACAACTACATGTAAGAGAATGAAACTGGACTACTATCTAACCCCATACACAAAAGTAAACTCAAAATGGATCAAAGACCTGAATATAAGTCATGAAACCATCAAACTCTTAGAAAAAAACATAAGCAGAAATCTCTTGGACATAAACATGAGCAACTTCTTCATGAAAATAGCTCCCTGACCAAGAGAAACAAAAGCAAAAATGAACAAGTGGAACTATATCAAACTAAAAAGCTTCTGTACAGCAAAGGACACCATCAGTAGAACAATAAGACATCCTACAGTATGGGAGAATATATTCATAAATGACATATCCGATAAGGGGTTGACATCCAAATTATTTAAAGAGCTCACGCACCTCAACAAACAAAAAGCAAATAGGCCATTTAAAAAATGGGCAGAGGAGCTGAACAGACACTTCTCCAAAGAAGATATTCAGTTGGCGAACAGGCACATGAAAAGATGCTCCACATCGCTAATCATCAGAAAAATGCAAATTAAAACCACAATGAGATACCACCTCACACCAGTTAGGATGGCCAACATCCAAAACACAAACAACAACAAATGTTGGTGAGGATGTGGAGAAAGGGGAACCCTCCTACACTGCTGGTGGGAATGTAAATTAGTTCAACCATAGTGGAAAGTAATATGGAGGTTCCTCAAAAAACTCAAAATAGAAATACCATTTGACCCAGGAATTCCATTCCTAGGAATTTACCCTAAGAATGCAGCAGCCCAGTTTGAAAAAGACAGATGCACCCCTATGTTTATTGCAGCACTATTTACAATAGCCAAGAAATGGAAGCAACCTAAGTGCCCATCAGTAGATGAATGGATAAAGAAGAGGTGGTACATATACACAATGGAATATTATTCAGCCATAAGAAGAAAACAAATCCTACCATTTGCAACAACATGGATGGAGCTAGAGGGTATTATGCTCAGTGAAATAAGCCAAGCTGAAAAAGACAAGTACCAAATGATTTCACTCATATGTGGAGTATAAGAACTAAGGAAAAAAAAAAACAAAACTGAAGGAACAAAACAGCAGGAGACTCACAGAACCCAAGAACGGACTAATAGTTACCAAAGGGAAAGGGACTGGGGAGGATAGGTGGGAAGGGAGGGGCAAGGGGGAAGAAGGGACATTACGATTAGCAGATGTAATGTTGGTGGGCCACGGGGAGGGCTGTACAACCCAGAGAGAACAAGTAGTGACTCTATGGCATCTCACTACGCTGATGGACAGTGACTGTAATGGGGTTGCGGGGGGGAACCTGATGAAGGGGGTAGTGTAATCACCATAATATTGTTCATTTAATTGTAGATTAATGATATCAAAATAAACTTATTAAAAAAAGATACTCTGTTCTCTAGTCAGAACATTATGACTTATCAGTGGAAATGAAGAGTAAATTCTATCCTTTGAGAGACTTACAATTTAACTGTAATTCAAAGCACAATGAGATAAATAGAACTGGAGAGAAATCTTAAAAGACTTTGAAGATTATATTAATCTAGGTATTTTCTAGGTTACTTTATTTTTCCTTTTCTCATATAGACACAGCCTCAGACTGTCCCAACCTGCTTGAGTTTCCTAAGTCTATAAAACACTCTAGCATTCCCCATGAATCTATGGCTATAATTTTCCAGAAGAGATGCCTCCTAAAATACGTTTAGCAGAGTTTGCATATGTTTTGAGAATTTAGTTTTAAACAATTGAATATTATTTGTCTCACTGACTAAATGTTTATGGTGCACATTTCACAAGGAAGGTACTTACCTGGTTTTGCAGACAACATGCACATGTATTCGCTATGTCATCTACTTCTAAGGAATTGAAAGGTTATGTCTTCATTCAAGAAATGATTAAAAAGCTATGATGTGGAAAACACTGGAGTAGACATCACAGCTATGAAGATGAATAGCACCTAGTTTCCATTTTAAAGAATTTTATAATGAAGTACAAGGCATAATAAGAGCAAAACAAAGACCGACAAAAAAAAAAAGACTTTGAAGAGGAGCTCATTCCTGAATTACTCTCTTCTGAGTTTTATCACTTGAGTAAAGTAATCACTTAAAAATCACACAAAAAAATCACTTAAGCCTATCTGAACCACCATTTCCTAAAATGAAGGGTTTGGGGTAGATCATTTGTGGATAAAGTGAAGGTTCCTGTGGCCAGGATTCTCACCTGGCCCTAGTAGGCTAGCTCACTACGCATGTGTGGGCAATACATTGTTACTGACTATATAAGCTCTGCCCACTGCTCTGGTGGCACGGCTGCAAGGCTGCAGGAGAGCAGAGACCAGACCGGAGTGGTGGCAGCACAGAGGACAGAGACTGAGACAGCTGTGGGGGTAGAGAGGCCCAGAGGCAGAAATCGGCTTGCTGCATGCAGACTTGCTCTGAGTAGACAGGATTCTAATGATTGACCTGCCACCATTAGAATAAAGTTGGGTATAAACCCTTTCACCCCAAGAAGGTTCCACTGCCATTCTTTGGTCTCACTGAATCCATAGTGAACCTGCCTGGGGCTGAAACCCATTGGCAAGACATCCTTTCTGCGTTTTCTTCCACCAAAGTTCACTGGTATGCACTTCCAGTTTTTAAGGCTGTATTGAGGCCTTGAAAGCTGGCTGGGGCATAATTTCCACTGGTAAACTTGTGAGAATGTCAGTTCAGGCAGAGCGTCACGTGCGCAAGGGTGTGGTTGTTGGAAGCACAGGCTCTGCTCAGGGAAGAGCAGGAGCCCCATCTTCAGAGTGAAGATTAGATGTGTGTTGGGGATCAGGGGGGAGAAAAGCTAAAAATGTGGGTGTGGCCAAACTGCGGCCGTGACTGCCGGACTGGGAATCTTACCCTAGAGTCCGGAGGGTTCCAGAAGTATCTGGGAAAGAGGGGACAGCAGAAGGAAAGCAAACAGGTCCTAAATTTAGTCTTTCCCTATGTGCATGTTCATTTCTTGGTGCTCTTCTGCAGAAGAAAAGGTCCAAAATCTGAAAGGTATTGCAGTCCTACTCAACATCAGTGCTGTGTTTAGCCCAAAGCAGGTCTTCCTGAATGTTACCCTTGATCACAGGAAAGAGAATGTGAGGATCAAGCTTCAAGAAGGAACTGAGAACAGGATTTCCTGTGTGTGTGCTGTAGAGCAGTGCCTATGAGATGTCAGTAGGTGTTCTTTGGAACCGGAAAAGGTCAAATACAGTTCCATAAAGCTGAGTAAACCAAGTTGTTGTTATCATTTATTATCATTAGTATTTTAACTGTAGAAGTTTCTAGAAACGTTACTTTGCTAATATGTTTTGTGACTCCAAGGAAAGGATAGAATGTCCAATGTTGCCCAGTCATATTTGGTGATAGAACTCATTTTTGATGAAGCATCTCATGGGCCTGGTGTTCTACAGCACACAGTTTGGAAAAGGAAAGGATAGGAATTTCTTATCCACAGGATGCAGAAGAGATTGGTACTTGCATTTACCTAACATTATTTTTATTCAAGGAATGGCATGAGGCATGAAAGCAAGTATAGTATACACTGTTGGGCTTTGTGGAAGAGTCAAAGATGGTAGAGCATGGTCCCTGCCCTCATGGAGCTCACAGTACAGTGAAAGATGAAATGTAGACACACATAATCAGCTCATGGTGGAAAGTACTCACTCAGTTCCATGAGGGAAACACTAGTCCTGTGCAGGCCCAGAGAAGGGAGAAGCCTTGTTGGGTATGAGAATGGATGTTGGGGGTAAAGGGAAGGGATAGGCTAAAGGCTTTATGGCACTCATGTTGAGCCCTAAAGGACAGATAAGATGTGGACTGGAGAGGTGCCAGGCATTACAGACAGAGGGTACTGCACGAGGCATCTGAGGGCAACCGTGATCAGAATCGTTTGGTTCAGGCAGTGGGCTTCAAACAGAAGGGAGAAGGTGTTATTAGGGGGTCCCTTAGCTCCTCTTCAACTGGAGGTCCTCCATTGTGAAATGGTTTATGTGTCACCATTCTGGGGCAACCAAAAAAGTTCAAGGACTGTGGCACCCAAATGTGGGGTAGTCAAGGGGGAGCAGAGAGAGAGAGCTGAGCAAACGGGTGAGATGAGCCACAGATGTAAGTGCTAGGGTTTATTGATGGTACTGGGGAAATGCCAGTAGGTTGAAGAGCAAAGGGGTGATGTGATCAGAGCTTTGGGAAATTGATCAGGTTGCCTCTTAGAGGGATGGGTGGAGAGGACAGGAGAGGCTAGATCTGTGTTCTTTAGGAAGCACACGTCGGTCTGCAGCCTCTGGCCTGGGGGAAGCAGAGGAGAGTACTGAAGCCCAGTGCCAAAGCACAGGTCTGGCCTGGAGCAGTGGCAGTGAGCATGCAGGAAAGAGGGCGGCCCGGAGGCACCCTGAGGTTCCTGCCTGGAGTCAGTCAGAATGGTGTCTTCCACTGCCCAGCCTAGGCACCTGAAGGACTCACTCAATTCCAGTGACCATTAAATTTTTGGAATTGGTACCTGTCACTGGTAGACCTCAGAGATATGAGCAGAAATGATCCAGGCCAGGGTTACTTTTCATTAATCTGCACATAATTTAGAGGCATTTATCTGCCAGCCTTGGCTGAAGAGAGCAACCCTGGACTGCTGTGGGTCCCACTGCCCAGGCAGTTCCTCCAGTCAGGAAGGAGATGGGAGAGTCTCAAGGTGACAAAATCCCACTTGGACCTAACAAGTTCAGTAGACATGTCACCTGCTTCGTAATATCAAGAATTCCAAAATGCAGTCTGGGTCAGTTATACATGGGTTTTACCAGGGTCCTGTGCCTAGCCCCTGATCAGTTCCAGAATCGAGGCCTGAGCAAAGTGTCCCGCCAGTCCAGATAGTAGAGAGAATCCATTAAAACAGCTGCAGGAGGGGCAGCTCCAGAGCCCTGAGCCCTGTTTCCCTCCCCTGGCCACAGTGAAGTGGCCAGTGACAGGGATACCAACCATTATGTTGCCCAGTGTTTTTCAGAATAAGTCCTAGTCAGGGCTCTGAATGAATGATAGGACTGAGCCTGAAAATCTAATCTATAACACAGTACTATGAACTGTCCTTGAAGGGTCCCAACAGGAAACAGATGGCATATTCAATTTAGGATGATTGGAAAAGAGTTTAATAAAGGGACTGTCTACAAAGGTGTGGACTGGGTGTGGAGAAATCACAAAGGAGAAGGCAGTACACTGGGGTCTGCAGAGGCAAGCAGGGGAGAAGCTGCTGGCAGACAGAGACAAATGGAGCTGGGTAAGAGGACTGGAGGGAAGCAGCCTGACTGCCACAACCCTGCAGGGAGGAGCTGGGGTAATAAAAACTCTGGCTTCAGGTCCTCTCTCCTGATCTCCCACCCATCCAGACTCTCACTGGCCAAACCCAAACAGAAGCCAAAGGAGTTGTCATCTTATCAGTCCTGGGTCATGAGCAGGGTGAATAATAATGAAGAGCAACACCAAAAAAACCCTTATCAAATAACCCAATTAAAAAATGGGCAGAGAACCTGAACAGATGTTTTTCCAAAGAAGACATACAGATGGCCAGCAGGTACATAAAAAGATGCTCCACATCGCTAATCATCAGGAAAATGCAAATCAAAACCACAATGAGATATCACCTCACACCAGTTAGAACGGCCACTATCCAAAAGACAAGAAATAGCAAATGCTGGCAAGGATGCAGAGAAATGAGAACCCTCCTATGCTGTTGGTGGGAATGTAAATTGGTGCAGCCAGCTGTGGAAAGCAGTATGGAGGTTTCTCAAAAGACTAAACACAGAAATATCATACAACACAGTAATTCCACTTCTAGGATTTACCCAAAGAAAACAAAATCCCTGATTAAAAAAAATATTTGTATCCCTGTGTTTATCCCATTATTTACAATAGCCAAGGTATCAAAGCAACCAGTGTCCATCAATTGATGACTGGATAAAGAGGGGTACATATACACAATGGAAAATTATTTAGCCATAAAACAAAGAAATCCTGCCATTTGAGACAACATGGATGGACCTAGAGGGTATTATGGTAAGTGAAATAAGCCAGGTGGAGAAAGGCAAATACCATATGACTTCGCTTATTTGTGGAATCTAAAAACAAAATAAAACAAAATAAATAAAACAGCAGTAGACTTACAGACATTGAGAAGTGACTAGTGATTACCGAGGGGGAGGGGTTGGGGTGAGTGAGTAGGAATGATAAGGGGGATAAAGTGGCTGTAACTCCAGGGGGAAAATCCCGGGGCAAAATACCTTTGAAACCGAAATCAGGCAAAGGGTCTAGAAATAAAGTGGGAGAAACCAGTTTATTGCTTACAAGCAGTCATCCACTTCTGCTCTCCTGTGTCTCTCACAACACGGCTGCAGAAGGAAGCCCACCCAACCTCTCCGGCTCAGATATGCCCTCGCCCACCCATGTAATTACAAATGGTATAGAGATGGACTACTTCTCTCCACCCCTTGGAAACACCTGTTGATATGGAGATGCACTAAGCCAGGTATGAGATTCTGGAAATATTGCAACTTCATCCATAGGGGCACAAAAATTCTCAATCATACTGTAAGTTGGTCATAGGGATGGTAGTACAGCATGGAGAATACAGCCAATGATTCTGTAACATCTTCCTGTGCTGACAGATAATGACTGCACTAGTCGGGGTGAGGATTTAATAATGTGGATAACTGGTAAACCACTATGTTGTATAATTGAAACTACTATAAGATTGCATATCAACTACACTTCAGTTTAAAGAAAAAAAGAATGGTGAAGAGCAGAGCAGGAAGGGCCAGTGGAACATAGCCTCCACTGAGGCAGAGATCTGGATTCAAACTCTGCTGCTAGTTTCAGGCTGTGAGAATTTCATCAAGTCACATACTGTTTCTGGGCTGCAGTTCCTTCAACTGCAAAGTAGAGATCATTCTATTTACTTCATAGAATTTCCCTGACAATTAAGTGACACACACACACACACACACACACACACACACACACACACGGAGCATTTCTCCAAAACTACTTTGCAGACAGTAGGTACTAAATAAATGACAGCGGCTGCTGCTCCCTCCTCCTCCTTTGTCTCCTTTTTTACTTCTCCTCCTTTCCCTCATCATTATTATTATTGTATTCTATATGGTCAGCCCTCTTGAAGAGTCTCTGAGTTATTTCCTCAGTCTGAACACCAGTGCTTTTGTTTCCTTATGGCGCAGAGGGCCAGGCACATGGCCCTGTGGCCAAGGAGAACGATGACGTCCCAGGCCAAACACACATCCTCTAGATGTGCTGAGCTGGGGCCCTTGTTGACAAACCAGATTCTTGTTTGATCTCCCAGAGACTGAGTACCTAAGGGAAGCCACGGCTCCTGCAGGAAGCTCATGTCCTCTCAATTGTTGGGCTTTGCCTTACCAAACAGAGCAAAGAGGTTGCTCATCATTTCTCAGCTCCAGTCAGAAGCAGTAGTGGCCGTTTCTGCCCAGAGAAGGCCAGAGGTGATAAGCTGGGGACAGGGAGGGGTGGAGATTCAGGCAACAGAATGTCAGTGGCTTCCTCTTGATAGTTCCTTCACAGGAAGAAGCCAGCGTCCTGGATCAGGGAGGCTAGGTGATTGATGAGGCCTCCTATCCTAAAAGGGGTCAGTGAACTTAGAAATTTGAAAACATCTTCCTTGAAAGTGATTCTGCCAACCCCCCTTGTGCTGAGAGGTTTGGGTGCTGAAATGGCAGAGCCAACCAGGCAAACAGAAGCACTTGTTTGAATCCATGATTAGAAAAGGACCATTTTCAGGCCTCTCCCTGGGCCTATTGAAACTTCCGCATTACCAGGATTGTCCTTCTGGCTGGGGCTACCAATACAACATTCTTTCCTGTTTCAGAACACAAAGCTGCCTCCCCTTGGGGCTTCACTTTGTAGCCACTAGAATCCAAGGTTTCTGCTGACTTACGCATTTCTGTGTGCCAACTGGCTCACTCTGTAGTGCTTACACAAGAATGGGCTGGAGCTTAACTACGGGTCATGTCATGATTAGGGGTTTCTTGAGAGGAGGAATGAGCTAGCTGTTTCCTGAGATGAGAGGGGGGAATTTTTTTTACTATAACTGCTCAGAACAGTCTGTGCTAAAGCAGACTTTTGTGCTGGGAGAGAACATTCCTGAAATGATGTAGCAGAATCCTTTAAGGATCCTGCCAATGGCTCCTTTTCTGCTGTCACATCCAGTCTTTGTTGTGGCCAGTACTTCCTGGAGATCAAACACAAGTTCTGATACAGAGGTAGCAAGTTCAGATTCCAATGTAATATGAGAACCAGTGACACAAGCCTTTTGCAAGTATAAGCATATTTACTGGGAGAAGGGCAGGAGCTACAGTAAACTCATTATCACCCATCTACAGGGCAGTGGTTACTCAGTTGCCAAAAATTGTTAGGCAGAAGTGCAGGCCAGGGTGACTTATCTCCCAATGTTCTGTAGGAATCAGAAGTCTACATTTTTATGAGAAATATGTGATTTTTAAATGTTGGCTTTAATTTTTTTAATGGATGTGGAGTGACTTCCACTTCTGGAAAGATGGAAAAGATATACTTTTCTCTATTCCTCTTGCTAAGTACAGCTAAAAAACCTGGGCATTATATATAAAACAAACATAAGAGGACTGAAAGACAAGAAGGCAGACTGACTAGGGACCTCAAGACTCAAGGAATTACTCAGCAGTGAGTTCCGTGAGTTTTCTTTTTGACTCATATATGCCAGACTGGGTACTGGAGAAGCCAACCACCCAATAATGCCAACAGGTACAAAAAAAAAAGCCCCAAGAGAAGCTTGCCTTTTCTAGTCATAGGACCTGGAAAGAAGCAACTAGAAAGACAGACAACCTTTAGACAATACCCCTCTACTCAACCCCATCTTTACCACCATCAGCCAAGGCCAAGTGAAAAGTCCAGACTTCTACCCTTGCCAGGCTGTAGTAAGGCACACCTCCCCCACATAGGTTGGTACAGAAGAGGCCTACTTATTTATTCAGGACTTTCACCACTGATCAATAACAACAAGGCCATCTCTCCTCACATTGCCAACAGAGGCCACATGGAGAGAGTAAGGAGGTACCTTTCCCCCTCCCTGCCCATGTGGTATCAGTGAAGGCCTAATAGGGAACCTGAGCTTCTCCAGCACCTGGTGTCAATGGAGGCCAAGTGGAGACCCTAGACTTCCACACCTATCTGGCAGTAATGAAGCAGTATCCACCCTTTCTCTGCAATGTTAGAGGAGGTCTGCTAAAACATAAAATATAAATATGATTCATAGTCTTGTAATATCCAAAATTTCCATGTCTTAATTAAAAAAAAATCACTTTTTATACCAAGACTAGAAAACTGAATTTGAATAAGAAAATATAATCTATGGACACCAGTACCAAAAATGACACACATTAGAATTATCTGAAAAGGATTTTGAAGCAACCATCACAAAAATGTTTCAATGAGTTTAATGAGAAACACACTTGAAACAAATGAAAAAATACAAATTCTCAGCAAAGAAATATAGTTTCAGCAAAGCAATATTACATGTAACTAAGAACCAAATGGACATTTCAGAACTAAAAATTAATATAACTGAAATAAAAACTCATTGAGTGGGTTCAAAATAAGAAGAGCAAAGTGAACCTGAAGACAGAAAACTAGTAATTACCCAATATGAATAGAAAGAAAAGACTGAGAGGAAAAGATCATTGCCTCAGGGACATGTGGGACTATAACATAAGACCTAACATTCATGACATTGGAGTCACAGAAGACAAGGGGAAAGAGTATTTAAAGAAATAACCACTGAAACTTCCCCAAATTTGGCCAAACAAATAAACCTACAGATTCACAAAGCTGAGCAAACCTCAAACATGATAAACTGTGCCTGGACACATCATAGTCAAATTTATGGAAACTAAAGACAAAGAAAATAATCTTGAAAGTTGCCAGGGAGAAATGACATGTTACCCATAGAGAGAAAACAATTCAAATGTTGACAGACTTCTTGTCGGAAACCACAGAGGCCAGAAAGAAGTGGCACAACATTTTTCAGATGCTGAAAGAAAAGAACAGTCAACTAGAATCATGCCTGACAAAAAAAATTCCTCAGAACTGAGCAGTAATCCAGATATGCTTAGAAGGAGGAAAACTAAGGGAATTAATTTCCAGAAGACTTACCAAAAGGGATTGCTAAAGGAAATTCTCTAAACAGAAAGGAAATGGTTAACAGAAGGAGTTTTAGAACATCAGGTAGGAAAAAAGAACAAAAAGAGCAAATATATGAGTAAGTACAACAGACTTTGCTTCTCTTCTTGAATGTTCTAAATTATGTTTGACAGTAGAAGCAAATATTATAATATTGTCTAATGTAATTCTCTGTGTTTGTAGAGGAAATATCTAAGACAATTACATTGTAAATGGGGAGGGTAAAGAGACATAATGAGAGGTAAGAGTTCTATATTTCACTAGAACTTGTAAAATGTCAACAACAGTAGACTGTGATAAGTTATATATATATATATAATGTAATACCTAGAGCAACCACTGAAAATGCCATATAAAAAGATACACTGAAACAGTGGATAAATAAAAATGTAATTCTAAAGAAAGTTCACATAATCTACAGGACACAGAAAAAGAAGATAGAAAAATAAAAGAACAAAAATAAAACACAAAATAAAATGACAATCAAGGCTTAATATATCAGTAATTGTATTAAATGTAAATGGCCCAAATACACCAATTAAAAGACAGAGATTGGCAGAGTGGATAAAAAAACATGATTCACCTATATGCTGTCTAAAGTAAACTCTCTTTAAATATAATGATATAAGTAGGTTGAAAGTATAAAGATGGCACAATGTATGGTATGCAAACGTTAATCACAGGAAGCAGGAGTGGTTATAATAAGATAAACTTCAGAGGAAAGCAAATTACTACAGCAAGAGAGGGATGTTGCATAATGAAAGAAGAACTAATTCATCAAGAACACATAGCAAACCTAAGTGAATATGCACTAAACAAATGAGATGCAAAATAAGTGAAACAAATATGGATAGAAGGGAAAGAAGAAATAGATAAATCTAGTTATAGCTGGGGACTTCAACACCCCATCTCAATATCACCATTAACCAACAGGATATAATCAATATTTATAGAACACTCTACCCAACAACAGTAGAATACACATTCTTTTCAAGCACCCATGGAACATATATACCAAAATCAAGCATATGCTGGGTGGTATTACAAACCTCAACAAATTAAAAAAAATTAAAAGTATACAGATTGTCTGACCAGAAGGGACTCAAACTAGAAACCAATTAAGAGAAAGACAATCTCCAGAAAAATCCCAGAACACCTGACTACTAAATGACACATTCTAAACAATGCATGGGTCAAAGGGGAAGTTGCGAGGGAAATAAAAAGTTTAAACTGAATGAAACTGAAAATACACATATCAAAATTTGTGAGACACAGCCAAGGCATTGTTGAGAGGGAAATGTATAGCACTATATGCTTACACTATAAAAGAAAAGTCTCAAATCAGTAATCTAAGCTCCCACCTCAAGAAAGTATAAACTCAGAACAAGGATAAGGAAGGAAATAATAAAAAACAGAAATCCATACAATTGGAAAAAAAAAAAGAGAGTAATAATGAAACAAAAAGCTGGTTCTTTGAAAAGATCAATAAAACCAACAAACTTATAGCAAGATTGACAAGGAAAAAAGAAGACAGAAACTCTAATGAAGAATATCAAGAATAAAGCAGAGGATATTACTACAGACTCTGCAGATAGCAAAAGGCTAATGAGGAATACTATGAAGTGTTACAAACATAAATTTGACAACGTAGATGAAATGGGCCAATTCCTCAAAAAACACTATTACAACTCACCCAATAGTAATAATTTGAACAGCATTATAACTATTAAGAAAATTGAATTTATAATTTTAAGACTCCCAAAATTGAAAGCTCCATGCCTAGATAGTTTCAGGGCAGAATTCTATCAAACATTAAAGAATTGAAAACAATTCTGTACAATCTCTTCCAGAAAATAGAAGAAACATTTCCTAACTCATATTACGAGGCCAGTATTATCCTGATACCCAAACTAGAAAAAGGCTATATAAAAAAAGACAATTACAGATCAATATCCTTTAATATGAATATAGAAACAAATATCCTTAAAAAACATTACCAAACAGAATTTAGCAATGTATAAGAAAATTATATATCATGACCAACAGGGGTTTATTCCAGGGATGCAAGGCTGTTCAATATTCAAAAATCATATTATGCAACATACTAAAGAGAAATCAGTTGGTACAGAGAAAGCACTTGACAAAATTCAATACCCATTCATGATGAAAAAAAAGTATCAGAAAACTAGGAATAGAAGGGAACTTCCTCAATTTGGTAAAGATTATCTACCAAGCCCTACAGCTAACATCATACTTGATGGTGAAAGACTAAATGTTTTCCGCCTAAGACTGGGAACAAGACAAGGCTGTCCACCCTCACCAATCTTATCAACATAGTGTTGGAAGTTCTAGCCAGTACAGTCATAGGAAAGGAAATAAAAAGCATACAGATTGGAAAGGAAGAAATAACATTGTTCTTATTTGTAGATGATATGATGGTCTATGTAGAAAATACCAAGGAATCTTCAAAAAACTGAAAAATTAAAAAAGCTCCTAGAACCAATAAATGAGTTCAGCAAGTTCACAGAATACAAGATCAACATACAGAAATCAGTTGTATTTCCATATATTAGCAACAAACACATGGACACTACAATTAAATTAAAAATACAAAATATAATACCATTTATAATCGCTGAAAAAAAGATTTAGATATAAATCAAACAAAACATATACAAGATTCATCTGGTGAAAATCACGAAATGCTTTTGAAAGAAATAAAAAAATCTAAATAAATGGACACACTGTTTTCATGGATTATAAGACTCATCATAGTAAATATGTCAATTTTTCCCAAATCAATATGCAAGCTTAATGAAATTCTTATCAAAATCCCAACAAGAATTTTTGTAGGTATACACAAGATTATTCTCAAATGTGTAGGGAAAAAGCAAAGGAACTAGAATAGCTAAAACAATTCTGGAACAGAAGAAAAAGTGGGAGGAATCACTGCAACCAACTTAAAGAATTATCCTATAGCTACAGTTATCAAGGTAAGCAGTACTGACAGATGGGGAGACACGTAGAACAGTGGAACATAATAGAGAACTCAGAAATAGCCCCACGCAATTCAGTAGAGGAAGGATAGGAAAAAAACAGTGAGAGTGTTCAACACACGATAATGTTTGAGTTTTGTATGTGGGTACCAGGAGGCTCATGCATGGAAGGTAGAGTGACTCAGCATCCAGAAATTGGGACAAGAAAAAAGAAGAGTGTGAAGGAGAAGCAGGCTCCAAGCCACAGCCTCTAGCCAACGCGCAGAAGCACGGAGCGGACAGAGAAGTGGCAGATGGTGGGCAGCAGCTCCCGCTAGGGTCACCTCGGTCTGCGGAGCCTGAACATGACTAGCAAAGCGAATAGGCAGCAGGGCTGAGGCAGCGTGCGGGTCTCAGGAATCCGATGGCTAAAGGGACAGGCAGGCGCTGTGGAAGGCTGGAACAGAGCCAGCCATTCCTGCTACCACCAAGTCCCCAAGCCTGCCTCCGTCACTGCTTTAGCCTTCCTCCACTCTATAGCCAGTCCCCACCAGTAGCAATAAGAGACTTGCTGGGCATCCCGGGGCAGGCCCTCTTTGTCTCTGGGCCTCTAGTCTGCAAATGTCAAACTGGAGAAAGATAGCTGGTTTCTCTGTGCGGAGAAGGGGGATACAGGGCCTCATACCGCCTTGCTTATAATTAGAAACACTATAATGATAAGGAACATCTGCACTGCATTTCCTGTCACAAAGGGACTTAACATGTTTCCAGCTCTGAGCTTTTCAGTGATTTCCCAACCACACTAGGATTATTGCCAAACTGCTTTGTACAAGGCCTTCCAGGGTTGAGCTCCTGCCCTTGTCTCCAACCAGCCTCATTTACCTCTCTACCCACAGGCTCCTCACTCCTCTCCATAGCTATTGGCTCTCCTCAAATGCACAACTTTCTCTTGCCACTCCTGCCTCAGCACTTTTGCACTCCTGTTTCCTTTGCCTGAGACCATCTTCCCTTCTTTGTCCAAGTAGTAAGCTACTAGCTCCATGTGGCTACAAAGTGGCTCCTCCAAATTGAGATGTGCCCTAAGTGTAAAATGCACATGGGATTTTGAGGACTTGGTTCACACACACACACAAAGAATTTTAAGTATCTAGCTAATGCTTTTTATTTTTATTACATTTTGAAATGATAATAGTTTGGATATGTTAGATATATAGGACTGTTGTGAGGACTGAAATTGCCGATATTTAAAATATATTGTGGAGCTATATTATTAAAATTAATTTCACCTGTTACTTTTTACTTTTTTAATTAACTTTATTTTTTAGAGCAGTTTTAGGTTCACAGCAAAATTGAATGGGAAGGACACAAAGTTTCTATATACCTCCTGCCCCCATAAATGCATAGCCTCTCCCACACTTTCATCCCGCACCACAGTGGTACATGTTACCATTGATGAACTTACATTAATAAATCATTGTCACCCACAGTTCATTGTTTATATTAAGGTTGGCTTTTAACGTTGTACATTCTGTGGGTTTTGACAAATGTATAATGAATGGTATTTATCCACCATACAGAACAGCTTCACTGCCCTAAAAATATTCTGTGCTCTGCCTATTCATCCCTCCCACCTCCTATAACCCCTGGCAACTACTGATCTGTGCTTTTTCACTTTTTTTCATGTGGCTACTAGAAAATTTAAAATCATGCATGTGGTGTGCATCATATTTCTGTTGGACAGCGCTGCCCAAGATGTCCACCGGGCTGCCTCTCTTCTTCTGTTCAGGTCTGCACAGATATTACCTCCACAGTGCAATGTTCCCTGACCACCAATTTAAAATAGCTAATTTTAATAGCCATTTCAAATAGCTGCTCTTTAGAACAGCACTCCCACTGTCATGTTTTCCTTTCTACTTTATTCTTCTTTCACGCTTGTTAGTAACTGCATTACACTGCAAATTTAGTTACTTGTTTTATGTCTGTGTATCCTGTTAGAATTTAAGTTTTATGAGGGCAGATACTTCTTTGTCATGTTTATCACTGTATCCCCAGCTCCTCTAACAGAATCTGGTACATAGTTGGCTCTCAAGAAGCACTTGCTCAGTTAATTAATTCATTTCAATGTTGCTGTAGCCAAACGTGTCTTGAGCCAAGTAACTGGAATGACAACAGTGACAATGACACTGATGACAACACTGGTAAGAAAAGCAACAAAAGTCCTTCCTGACGACTCTCTTGAGAGTAGGGAACCTTCTTTACTAATCTTCTTCGTGTCTCTCTGGAATGAAGCGGCTGCATGTCCATGCCAAAACCAGTCCCCATAGCCAGAGGAAAAACCCATTACTGACTGGCTTAGGCAATGTCATTTTCATTCCTTTTCAACCACTTCCTTCTGATTGAAAGCGTCCTCTCCGTTGATCCATCACACTCTCCTAGCTTTCCTCCCACCTCTCTGGGTTCTTCTCTTCCTCAGCAACCCCTTCACTGTGGCTACTGCTCAGGACTCTGTCCTCAGTCCTCCTCTCTCCTCACTCCTTGCACTTACCCTAGGTGATGGATTCACTTTCTATCCTTGTGCAGACAATTCTCAAATCTACTTCCAGCCCTGACCTTTCTCCTGAGCTCCAGACATGGACATCTCCACTGGGTAGTCCAAGGGCACTTCAAAGGTTGCGTGTCTAAAAATAAACAAAGCATCTTTCTTCCCAAACCTGCTCTTCCTTCTACATAACCTTAGAGAATGAAACCATTATTCTGCCTAAGACAGAAATCTGGAAGTCTGTCCCTCACCGTCCACACCTAGTTCATCCTTAAGTCCTGTTCATAGCCTTCTAAACACCTTTGATTTTTTGCACTTGTCCCATCTTCACCATATCTCTCTGTCCAAGCTTGCCAGGACAAGTTTAGTCTTCCAATTGGCACCAACCAGTGGGTTTTTCACTTTAGCCTCCTTGTACTTGCTTCTCCTCACAGAGTGATTTTTTTTTCTAGAATGCATATTGGATTAAGTCCTTTCCCTTTTTAAGATGTTAGAATGGCTATTATCAAAAAGACAAGAGATAACAGCTGTTGGCGAGGATGTGCAGAAAAGAGAACTGTGGTCACTGTTGGTGGGAAAGTAAACTGGTGCAGCCAATATGGAAAACAGAATGTGGGGATTCCTCAAAAAATTAAGAATAGAACTGCCATATGATCCAGCAATCCCACTTCAGGGTATATAGGCAAAAGGAATGGAAAGAGAACATCAAAGAGATAATCTGTATTCCCATGTTCACTGCAGCATTACCACAATAGCCAAGATATAGAAACAACCTAAGTGTCCATCAACAGATGAATGGATAAAGAAGTGGCACATATATACAATGGAGAAAGCCATGAGAAAGAAGGAAATCATACCACTTGTGACAACAGGGATGGATATTGAGAGCATTCTGCTAGGTGAAATAAGCCAGAGAAAGACATGCATGAGAAATATGGTGTGGTATCACTTATATGTGGAATCGAAAAGAAAAAAATGCAAACTCACTGAAACAGAGAATAGAAAAGTGGTTGCCAGGGGCTGGGTGGTAGGGGAGATAGGGAGAGGCTGGTAAAAGGGTAGAAACTTTCAGCTGTAAGATGAATAAGGTCTGAGGAACTAATGCAAAACATGGTGACTGTAGTTGATAATACTGTATTGTATGTTGATATTTACTAACAGAGTAGAACTTAAATTTCTCACTAAAGAAGAGATAAATATGTCAGGTGATGGATGTGTTAATCAACTAGGTGGGGGGAATCCTTTCACAATATATGGGTATATCAAATCATCATGATGTACATTTTAAATATCTTACAACTTTATTTGTCAATTATACCTCAGTAAAGCTGGAAACAAAGCCAACAACCACCCAGCCCTCCAGTGGCTTCCCCGGGAACTTGGGAGAGTATAAAAGCCAGCATTCCCATAATTTCTACTGACTACTTCTTCAGCCTCATTTTGGACAACTTACCCCCCACAAGCTCTTTGTGCCAATTATTCTGAATTTCTTTCAATTTCTTGAGCAATTTATACTCCCTGTCTCTCGGATTCAGGTCTTTGTACATACTGATCTCTCTGCCGGTAAGTCTCTTCCTCTGCTGTCCTCGTTTCACTGATTCACTCATTCAAGCTTTCATTCATTCAACAAGTGTCTGTTGAAAGCCCACCATGTACCAGGCACTGTAGGGAAACAGCAGTGAACAGTACGGAGTCCTCACTCTCACGGAGCATCCTGGTGGGGGATACAGAAAATAAACAAGTAAACAACTAAACAATATAAAGACAAAGTCGTAAGTGTTAAGAAGACAATAAAACACAGTTCAAAGGAGGTGGCTACTTTAGATGGATAATTGAAAGGCCTCTGAGAAGGTGACTTTTAAGTTGAGTCCTGGTTGATGAAAAAGGCACCAGTTATGCACAGATTTTAGGGAAGGGAATTCCAGGCAGCTGCAACAGCTCTGCCAAGCACCTAAAATGGGATTGAGATCAGCTTGTTAGAGAAATAGAAAGGTCAATTTGTGGGAACTCAGTGGGCAAGGGGTCTTGAGATCAGGTCTAAGCAAGCATCAGCTCATTATGGACCACTATAAGGAGTTTGTATTCTGTTCTAAGTGCAAATTAGAACTGTGCGTGGGGTGACATGACATGATTTATATTTTAAAAGACTCACTCTTGGCTGCTTCATGGATTGACATGGAGTGGGAGCAAGAGTGGAAACAGGGAGACCGTTGAGAAGGTTAGTGCAGTTGTCCAGGTTAGTGATGGATTTGGATGGTAACAGAAGGATGGAAGAAGTGGTTGAATTCAGGATACATTACAAACGATGTTTGTCAAACGTTACTGATGTGGATGAGGGAAATAAGAGAAAGAAAAATCAAGAGGAGCTACTAGATCTTTGACTTGAGTAAGTGGGTAGGTAGTGGAGCCATTTTCTGAGATGGCAAAGACTGGAAGAGAAACAGTTTTGTGGGGGTAGGGGCAGATACCAAGAGCTCTCTGTAGGTTACGTTGAGTTTGAGATGCCTATTAGACATCCAGGTGGGGATGGGGGTGCCAAGGAATCAGTTGGATATGAGTCTGGAGCTGGGAGGAGAGAAGTGAGAGCTGGAGATACAGATAGGATACAAATCTAGACATCATCAGTGTATAGATGGGAGGAATCAATGAGGCAAAGGTGGGAAGAAAAAATGCCCTAGGCAGAGTTTAGACATTGTCAAGGCCCCTCTGAGTTTGGGGGTTCTGTGCTGTTCCCTATGTTCGGATAGCATTAATTCACAAGGCCCTACTCAGGTTCATGTTTACCCTTGCCTTCAGTTAGACACCTGTCTGATTCCAGAGGGTCCAGAAAAATAGGATGGGATAGAGGACGATATGGAAGGAAAAGCCAGTATGGAAGAGTAAAGCTTTTCAATGCAGATAGATGACTGAAAGAGTTTCCATTTAAGCAAAGACCTAGAAAGACAAGGATGAAACACCTGGTAAAATAACCTGGCCTCAAGCTTCTAGACAGTGTCCATTTTATGTGCTCCCTCCCAGGGTACCCTGTATTTCCCCATCTCAGCACAATCAGTTGAAGTATAATTGCCCTTTTACTTGTCTATATCCCACCTAGATTGTGAGCAGCATGAGGACAAGTGCCATGTCTGTCTTGTTTTTGAACCAGCAGCACAAAGCTGGGTGCCATGCTGAATCAGTGTTTGCTGAATGGATGGGTTAAAGAGTAAGTGCCATTCTCCTGATGTGGCTGGAAAGCTGGGGGCCCAAGCAGCAGTCTGGGACTCTAGTTCAGGACTCCAAATAGTCACAAGGTAAGAAGTTGTTTTGGTGCTCCTCCAAGGAGAGAAACATGCTCAGGTATTTGGGATGTGAAGTTCCCTAGTTCCAAGGCCACTAATTTCTGGAGGAAATTAGCAGAGGCCTTCAGTTGGTGAAATAGGGGACAGTAGAGGGGAACACTTATCAGACCCAAAGGACATTGTAGAAGAATATTTTTTAAGTGCCTTCCCCCTCTACTATTCTGTGAGTCCTCAAGGACAAAGACCTGATCGGATTCACTTCTGTATTCCCCACAGAACCTAGAACTGTCCCCAGCTCATAGTATTACTCAATAAAAGATAGCTGAAATGAATCGCAGCCCAGTAGCTCAAGGCTACTGGCCAGCTGCCTGCTGCAAAGAGCCTGGCAAATCTCACTAGTAGCTCAATCCCAGGGTAGCTCTGTTGGACCCTGGAGAGACACAGATGAATGTCCAAAGTCCTAAATCCATAAGCCTCCCAAAGCTCCACCTTCTCATAACCCACATCATGAATAATTCAGGATAGAACTGGTGGTCAGATTTGGGAAGGACATTGAGGTTGGAGAAGAGGAGAACCTTTAGATGCACTCCAGTCAGGGAAGCTGCACTGCAGGCTTACCGGGTGATCTGACAGCCCCTGTCTCCCAAGGCCCTGCCCACAGATTCGGCCCCTGGAGATTCAGTTACATACCCAGCCTCTCCACACTCTTGCCATGCTTTCCGTTTGTCTTCCTCTTGGCAGCCATGTTACCCTCTCTTCAGCTTCATGCCCAGGATCTCTCAGCCCACCCCCACAGGAACTTTAAAATCAGGCTGCAGAATTCTCCTGGGCTGAAGCCTCTGCAGGCTTCAGTGGAGAGATTCCACACAGGGACCTGCACTGCTGGCCCAGATACACTTTAGGTTACAACCGTGGACCCTTGACCTTTCTCTGAAAGTCTAAGAAATACCTGTGGTCCCAGCAAAAGAAATCTTGGCTGAGTTAAAGGCCTTGGGTTCTTTGTCTTGGCTCCAGACAGCGGGGAACAACAGTTACAGCATGAGATTTGGAGAGAGGCCTGGGCTCTAACCCAAACCTCATCACTGGTTTGCTTCGTGGGCGTCAACAAGTCATTTAACCTCTCAACATCTCTGTTTCCTTATTTGCAAAATGAAGATAATAAAGGAACCCACCTCACAGGGTTATGGGAAGGATTTAACAAGATAATATACACAAAATACCCAGGGTATTGCCTAGCGCTTAGAGTTCCTCTTGCACATTTAATGTAGGAGAATGCATGCAAACAGAAACTTAGAAGGTTTCGGTGGGTGGAAATCATACCTTCCAAACCCACAGTGCCTTCCCAGGATCAGTCTCACTGCCTTTTGGGGGGACGATTCCAGCATATCCATCCACACCCATTTTATACCTGCCCCTGGATTACTTTCACTCTTCTGCTGTCCATGTTCTTTGGCTGCTTGCAACCATATATAATTTAGACCTAATTTCTTAGCTTGAAGTTCAAGGGCCTCTGTAAATTGGTCCAATCCACATTTTCCCAATTGTTACAGTGAAAAAGAAGACAGGATGTGGAGCCTCCAGGCATGGATTCTAGTCCTAGATTAGTCACTTTCCTCCTAGATGACTGAGTAAATCATCTAGTCTCAGTTTCTACATCCCAAAATTGAAGATCATAATACTGCCTCATGGGATACATTATGATTTACATCTAATTGTCTTTACTGCCAAGCCCAGTGGAGTCAATGGGAAAGGACCAGATGCATCTTGCTCATTACAGTATCCTTAGCACCAAGCACAGAGCCTAGCACGTGGTAGATGTTCCGTACATATTTGTTGAATGAATGAGCAGGGTGGTATGACCCATTAGGTAAAGCACCTTGCATGGGCCCCAGGAGGCATGTCCAAATGGTGACTATTGCTAGGCCGGTTACTAGTAGAGTGATTTTAGGCAAATACCCTCCCTTCTCTAGACAGATGTACTTACCTACACTATGAGAGTATATAGAAGGCACTCCTGGTTCTTATTTTCTCAATTACTAGGCGGAGCATACAGGAGCTCAGTAAATGTTTTCTCAGTGGTTGAAGGCTCTTCCAGGGCTCTGAAGGGGGCTGTGCTGTCTAAACAAGGTCTGAGTTTCCTCTGGATCTGGCTCCCCTCCACCCTTTACCCTGCAGGGATGAGGGGGCCTCCTTCTGGTCCCTCCTATGTTCAGTTCCCAAAGCCCTGTGGGTATGTAGACCAGCTGGGCGCTCTACCAGGAGCAGGGACACAGTGTGAGTTTAGGGGAAGTGGGCAAAAGGGGGGCAGGCAGGAAAACGGGCTGTTCGAGAACCGGGTTCCAAGCTGAGAGACAGCCCGGCAGTGTGGGACAGCGTCCCGGGGACGGAGGTGAGGAGCCCGAAGGAGTAGGGCCGGGTGAGCCAGGCCAGGATCGGCGAGCGGCCGCAGGGCCGGGGCGGAGAGGGCGCCGGAGCAGAGGGCGGGGAACGTGGGGGCGTGAGTTGGGCCCGGAGACTCTGGCTGCCGCACGGGAGATGTTGCCGGGGGAGGGCCTAGCGAGAAGGCCAGCGGGTAGCAAGAGGACGCGGGGTCACTGCGCAGGGGTCGCGGGCGGCCGGTAGGCAGGGACGCACCGGGAGCGCAGAAGCCGCGGCGGGTTGGGTGCAGGGCGAGGGGTGGGGTGCCTAGGGGGGCGGGGGGCGGTGTCGGCGCTGGGGGTGGGGGAGCGGGTTGGGCGGCTGCGCCGGCTCCGCTTCAGCCGCTGCCGCTAGGGCGCGGGGGGCGGGGGGCTCGGCGCCGAGAGCTCGGCCATTGTGGGAGCCGCTCCCCTCGGCTCCGCTGCGCTCCAGCTCGAGGCGCGCCCTGCCGCCGCTGCCTTTGCTGCTGCCGCCAGCCGGGCTTTCCCTCCTCCGGCTCCCAGGGTAAGGCGCGGGGCGCGGGGCGTGGGGCTGGAGGCAGGCTCCTTGCTGACCCGGGGTGCGCGGCGGCGGCTGGTGCGCGGGGCGGCAGCCGGGAGGCGGGTTGACAGGCTGGGACATTGCGGCCGTCCGTGCCTCGCACCTGCAGCCCCAGCGGCCGGTGCCAGGGAGCGCGGAGCTGGGGTTTCCCTCGGCGGGCACTGCCTGCGCCGAAGGGAGAAGTGTTCTCCGGGAAAGTGGGACACGGAGCCCTCCGGCCAAGCGAGAGGGCTGCGGGAGCGGGCAGGGCCGGGTAGGGAAGGTCGCTTCCAGGCCCCACGTCTCGGTCGCTCGCCCCGGCGCCCGCTCGGCCCTCGGTCGCGCGTCCGCACGGCGCGGTCCCGCTCTTTGTCAGCCGCGCACGGCGGGCACGCGGACCCACCCGTGTCGCCGCGGGCTCTCGGGCGCGCCCCTCCCCCACCGTGGGGAAGGCGATGGGGACGAGGTGAGAGGGGCCGCAGCGGGAGGGCGCCTGGTGAGGTGGCGTTCTGGGACCCGGCCTGTGGCCGTGGCGGCGGGCTGCGGGCGTGGGCGCCCGCTCCTGTGATTTCGGGCTTGACAGAGTGATTCAGGTGTCTGAGGGGTAGGGCGAGAGCCCCGAGGTCAAACAGGTATTTGTGGGGGTCTGGAGACTGTCGGGGTAGAGCCTAGGAGGGACGGTTTCTCTGGCAGGAGGCCTTGGATGAGCGGGCCTTTGTAGTAAAATGAGCTTCTTGGGGAGGAATGGGCGGTTCTGGGATAAAGCAGGTGGTCTGAGAGGAGGGGCGTTTTCCTGCCCTGGGCTGAGGATAAGGATGGAAGCACCGCCTGAGTTTCCCCGGGGTGGGGGCAGTCACTCCAGCACCTGACTTGGCTCTAAGAGATGGGAGGTGGGCGCCAGAAGGTAACTGGGGGGAAGGGGCAAATGCTAAGATAAAGGGCAAAGCTATGCCAGGACCTGGGTCCTTTTCTTTCTGCCTTCTGTGTCTGGATTCCTTCTTAATGTTCCATGGGAAGAAAATTCAAATGCTGGTGGCACAGGAGGTGCCCTGGCAGGGCTGTTCTGTCTGCCCGAGGCTGCCTAGAGGCCTTCTGCACCGTTTGATGTTTCTTTTGTTATCTTTTTACATTCTGTGCCTATCATGGGGCTATGCCACTGACCCAGGAGGCCTTCTCTGCCCCTTGTTGCCTCCAGGCTGAGATTCCCAGAATCCAGGAGGAGCTGTGTCAAGAGACCCATGTTGTCCAGCCATTTAGTCCATTGTGCACAGGTATTCCCCCATAAGGAATATTCCCCATAAGTGCCCTCCGTGGACCCTAGAGTCAACACGAGAACTGGTTACTTGGGCTGGATTCAGGGCCTGCAGGAAGACTGGTAGCTGAAGGAATGCACCATTCATGCTCTGATGAGGCCTTGGGGTGGTGGGCCATGTGTAGCAGATGGTTCTGGGAACGGAGCTTGGCCTGACTGAGGGAAGGCTGCCCAGTCTGGCTGGTGGAGCCCAGCTGGCCCCAGAGGGACTGTGTTTCCACTCAGATCTGTCCCCTAGCTAAACTGACCAGAAAAACTGACTTTCTTTACCACCTCCCCCATCGCCATGCTGTGCCACTTATTTCCACAACAGTCCTTGGAATAAACAAATGAACATTTTATCTAATGCCTGTTGTGTGCCATGAATGGTGTCAGCCAGTTTTACATTTGCATTTCACTATGTTCTTAAAACATCCTCTAAGATGAAATGTTACTCCCATTTTTCAGATGAGGAAACGAGTCTCAGAGAGGTGAAGGGACTTGCCCCAGATAACACCAACTTTAAGTGACCTAATCAGAATATACACCCAGGTCTGTCTTGCTTAAAGTTTAATACTTTTTCTCATATATTTTGCCAGAGACAGAATGGGAGAAATCAAGAATTTCTGCCTATTACACCGCATGCTCTATTTCATGCCTACCATTGAGATCGTGCTTTAGCTTTTGGAAATACTTCTCATCTGCTGCCCCCATTTTATCATTATAACAGGAGGTAGGTAGAACAGGAATGTAATAATAGACACTGTTTATTGAGTGCTTTTTGGACACCAGGCACTGTTAAGTGCTTTTTCTTGCAGGATTTCATTTATTCCTTGCAAACAACCCTGTGAAATTAGGTACTATCATCATCCCCATTTTATAACTGAGGATGCTGGGAGTCAAAGAGGTTAGATGACTTCTCCAAGATCACATAGCTAGTAAATGGTGAGGTAGAATTTGAACCCACATCTTTTCTATCTGTGGGATCTGTAAGCTCCAAATGTACCAAGTAACAATAATAGTGGTTACTAGGAATAGGAGCTAATATACATAGTGTTTTAAGATTTATAATAATCTTCACATATGTTTTCTCATGTACTTTCTCCAAAACCCTGTGAATAGTTTTGCCATGTATTATAATCATCCCATTTTCCAGATGAATAAACTGAGGTTCAGAGACATAAAGAGAGCAAGTCAGTGAACAGAACCAGGACTAGAACCTCTGCCTCCCAAGTCCCAGTGTTCCTGATATGACCCCCATGTCTGTTCACATGCACTCCTCTCTCCTACAGATCACTTCTCCCTGGGCCCTTAGGCCCTCCTGCTGCAGCTCCTGCCTCGGCAATGTCTTCCTCAGATGAAGAAACGCTCAGTGAGCGGTCGTGTCGGAGTGAGCGGTCGTGCCGCAGTGAGCGGTCTTACAGGAGTGAGCGATCAGGGAGCCTGTCTCCTTGCCCTCCAGGGGACACCTTACCCTGGAACCTGCCACTGCATGAGCAGAAAAAGCGGAAAAGCCAGGATTCAGTGCTGGACCCTGCAGAGCGTGCTGTGGTCAGAGTCGCTGGTAAGAGGCCCTGAGTGAGCTGGGTACTGTGGGTGCAAGGGAAGAACCGGCCAGTGGACACTGGTTGCAGGGGTGGGGAGTGGACAGGTCTCCCTCAGGGCTCTCTGACAAGCCAGCTGAAATCAAATTTGATATTATTTACTATTGAAAAGATGATGAAATAACATTAAAGAAAAATTTGAAAAAGAAACACCTGCCACTCCTAATCCCCATGTGCTAACTTGAGATCTGTGTTCATTTTTTGCATCTCTTCCCTGCCTTTGTCCCCATGCAGTTATATTTCCCATGAAGTTGCCTTCATGACTTATGTACCATTCTGGATATGACTTTTTTTTAACTTACTCTTACATCAAAAAGATTTTCCATGTTATATCTTAGGCTTTACAGTTACCCTTTTTAAGGCTGTGTGATATTTCATGTTTAAAAAGTCCTACTCATTTTCTACTTTTTTGCCATAGTAAGCAATGCTGTACTGAACATCTTTATGGATAATAACGCTTGACTTCTATTGAGTTATTTCCTTGCAGTAAAGTCCTTGGAGAGGGCAGTTTCACTCATCTTGCCTAAAAGTGTGGTATATATTTACCCTTGTGTAGTGCAAGGACTACCTCGTCCTCTTGTGCCAGATGCCAGCTTCTCCTTTGCCAAGCAGCAGAACAGTGTAGGGCAGTGGTTATGAGTGCAGGCTTTGGAGTCAGAGAGGAGAGGTGCTGGATTGTGGCTCTGCCCCAACTGTGTGACTCTGGGCAAGTCTCTTACCCTGTCTGAGCCTCACTTTCCTCATCTTAAGAATGCTTCCTGTGCAGGGCCGTCTTGGGGATGAGATGAGATAATAAATGTAAAGCTCAGAGTACTGTTTTTGGCTCGGTAGAGGGGAGCTTAGTGAAGTAGTCTCCCTGCTGCTTCCTCCAAAGCAGCCTCCGTGGGTTGTACTCAGCATCCCAGCTTACCCTGTAAGGCATTTGGTACCAGAGTGCAGATAGAAAGACAGACAAAGCAGTGCCTGGAGCTGATTCAGTGACATCACCCACTTTTAATCCATCACCAAGACCCATCCTGCTACCTCTTTTGCATCTCTCAAATAATGCACCCTGCTCTTCTCCATTTTATCATCTCTCACCTGGACCTTCCAGCCAGCATCTAATAGTTTTCTTCCTTCTTGTCTTGTCCCCCTTCATGTCTTCCACATGACTAAAGTATTCTGTTCTATAATGCAAACCTGATTCTGTTACTCAGCTGCTATAAACCTCTGACTCTTTGTTACCTGTGGCATAAAGGCTACAGTGTAAAGACTCATCAAAGTCAGGCCCCAGCTTACCTCTTCCACCTTCTGCCACCTCTACCCACTATCATCCTGCCACATTGAATTGTACCTTGACCCCCAGAGGTGTGCATCTTGCATGTTCAGACCTCCATGCTTTAACTTTCTTCTCTGCAAGTCGCTGGGAACCCCACATCCTCTGTTACGTGCTGCCTCCTCTGTCCCTAATGCCCCCAGTGGTATCAAAACTCCCTCCTCCATTCTTGTATTCATACTCTTCTCTCCTCCGTGTTCTTTTGTACAGTACAGCAGCATCCCACAGGGTACCCATCACTCCTTCAGGACTGTTAGCAATTTTGGACTGTGTCTTGTTTATGCCTTTACCCCCAGCTGCTTGCACAGGGTCTTGTCGCAAATCAACCAGTATTGAATGACTGAATGAATGCAAGGAGTTGTTAGAGGATAACATGTGACAGATTGTGATCCAGAAATAGGCAGTGGGCTGTAATGGGAAGCTAGACAGGGAGAGGGTTATGTGGGCCCAGGTAATCAGGAAAGGATTTTAAGAAGGTGAACTCCAAGGGAGGAGGCCTGCAAGACAGGCTGGAGAGTTGGAACTCCTTCTGATGGGCAAGAGTAAACTCTTGGAGCAAGGACTCCTCAGTCCTTCTCATGACCTTTGGGCCTGTGGCATCATCCAGTCAATGTCCTTAGCATGCAGGAAGGGTTTACTTGTCTCCAGCCTTGAAGGGCCCTGATGAGGGGCCTCTGCACTCCCAACCCCCATCTTCCTGAAGGTGGCAGAGTGGAGGCCTTCTCTTCCTTCCCAATGCCCTCCAGCACATCTTCCATCACATGCACAGTTACATATACCTTTGTGATGATTTCTCCTCCCATCTTCTCTGAGGAGCCCCACAGGGTAATTGGCCTGCTGTTTAACTTTTCAAGTCTAGAACAGAAGTGGAGTGGCCTTAACAGGGCTTAATCCCCAGGCAGAGTCCTGAAGGATGCTGCTGGGTGACCAAGCATAGGGCGCTGTGCTGTTTCAAGCATCCACGCTGATCTTCTTTACCTCCTAACACTGCCAAATGACTGTCTTGAGGAGGGGGCTGGGCTAGTGAGGCTGAAAATGGGGAGACTGCCATGGTTAAAAATAACTTGTGCACTGCAGTTGGGTGTGTTTCTTTAGCAAGAAAGAAGAGAGGCAGCAGAGAAGAGGTGAGACTTCTTTACGGCCTGGCTGAAATCTTCCTGTGATTTTAGAACATTGTCAGGGCTCCATCTGGGTAATTTAGAAGGCAGTGCTACTTCTGCCAGGACTCCTTCCTATAAGGTGCAGGAAGGGCGTGTCTGGGAGACCCTGGGTGCTAACATCTCTGAAGTTAGGACTTTCCTTCTGGGAGGAAATGAAGTCGGTTTTACCCCAAAAGCCAGCTGTGGCCTATGCAGTTTTCTCCTCCCGATGGCTTGGGTTATGAAGCCAAGTGGGGGTGTCTGAATCAGTCTTACCAAATACAGAGACTTCCCTTTTCCCTGGCTCCATTTGGTATCCTGAGCTTGTCTCAGGGTCTTGTCCATGCTTGAAAGGCCTGACGGGGGACCCCTTTTAGAGCGGAGAGGCATGTCAGTGCCTAAAAACCTGCTAATCTCAGTCGACAAAGTCAAAACAGGTTCTAAGGGCACCATGCATGCTGGAACCTGATTCATCCCATCCTCATCCTTTCTCTATTTTCTTTTTATCTTCTTTGCCATCTCTGTTCTCAACTCCTAAAGCCCAGCCATGGAACAATGGTCGTTAACGAGGATGCCCTGTTTCTGTTGATCAGTGTCATGGCTTACATAGAGCTTTCATAATAACTGTGTGTTAGGTAGGACTCATGTTGGGATCTGAGGCCCAGAGGGCTTAAGGGACTTGGTCATAGTCACATAGGACTGGTAGACCCAGGTCTTCTAGCTCTAGGTACATTGCTATTTCCATTTTCTTAGACAATGCCTGACAACCAGGCCAGCCTGAATCTTCTGACTATCTAAATAGCTGACTTGGTCTTCAGACTCACCTGAGAGTCCTTCTGGGCTCTCAGATCCTGGCCTGTAGGAGAAGGGAGGGACAAGGGTCTAGGAAACTGCCTCTTTGAAGCACTCTGGCTCTCCGCTCTTAGTGAACGGCGACAGTAATGCCCTTAATCGTTGGTGGGGGGCGACAAGGGATGGGGGAGCTGGGGAGGGCGCTCTAGCAGGGCGCACAACCCCACAGAGTAGAAAAGGGGACAGGAAAGCTGTATCTCCCGGGGCTTGTGGGGAGTAGGGAAAAACAGGATCCAAGACAGTGTCACAGAGGTGTACATTGCACAACTCTAGGAGGCGTCATTCATACTTTTTGTCATAGATTTGTATACAGTTAACCCTTGAAAAACACATGGGTCCGCAAAAATACACACATTTTTTCCAATAAATATATTAGGAATTTTTTGGAAATCTGTAACGATTTGGAAATCATTTTCTTTTCTCTAGCTTACTGTATTTTAAGAATACAGTACATAATACATATACAAAATATGTGTGAATTGGCTGTTTATGTTATTGGTAAGGTTTCTGATCAACGGTAGGCTACTAAGTTTTGGGGGAGTCAAAAGCTATCTGTGGATGTTTGACTGCACAAGGGGGTCAGTCCCCCTTAACCCCAGCGTTGTTTAAGGGTCAACTATATTATGAAGAGTTTCCTGCATATGGCAGCAAAGTGGAAGAAGGGAGAAGGGATCATGTTTGGGCTACGGGCTTGACTTGGCGCAGGAGCGATTTTCCGTCCACCTATCAATCAGTGGTATATCCATCTAATGCCACATAATCAGGACCTTCTCTGTTCTTGGCACTGATGTTCAAGGATGGCTGAAGATGTGGTCGCTTCTTTGTGGAACTCAGTCCAGCTGACAGAAAAGAGGAATGTAAAATAATTACATTCCTGTGTGTATTGTGAAAGCAAGGAGCACAGTAACTCAGGGCTAAGGCTTGAATTCATAGTTAGCCAGGAGAGAACATGTATAAGACTCCTTCTTGGGAGCTCCTCAGCAGGTGCTGGTGAAATCATCATTCCCAACATCTGCTCCAATGTGGCTTCCCCCAGGAAGCCTTCCCTGATCTCTCCAGTCAGACAGTAATTGTATCTCTGCCCAGCCCTTGTTTCAGCTAGCCTTATATTAAAGTTCATTGTTTCTAGGTACATTTCCCCTGCCAGATCTAGAGCTCACGATATAGTCAGGAGTCCATCTTACCCTTCCTAGTGTTGCCCCAGGACCTCTGAGAAGAAGGGCTCTAGAATCTGAAGCCCCTGTGAGGGCTGTGAAATGCAGCTCGGATGCTGGTGTTTGCTCCTGCTTCCAGAGCCTAAGAGCCTAAGCTCAGCTGCTGGAGTCACTGAAGGGCTTACCCCGGGGGGACAGCCTTGAGAGCTCATGCATGGTCAGAGGAAGGAGGCTGCTCCTTTGTGCCCATGCATCTCCTCCAGAGTGGATGCTCTGAGAAGGTGCCTTCTTGCTTATCCATTCATTCATTCATTCAGTAAAAAAATGGATTTAGTCCAGCTATGTTCCAGGCACTGTGGAGACCGGTCCATCTGGAGTCAGAAAACTTGGGCAGAAATGATTTCACTCTTTAGAGCCTTGGTTTCTTTATCTGTAAAAGGGAGGTGATGACATCTGCTTTGGATGATCATTGAATGAGTATCAGAATGTACTAGACAAACAGGTTAACATGACTGTTACTGCATTTCGTGTGTCATTCCTTGTAATGTCCCTGGGCAACTGGAAGGGGAAGTAGAGACTCTAGGAAGGCAGCAGTTTGCCAAGAGAGCAAAGAAGGGCCCCTAAGCCTCTTAGTTTTATCTCTTTCTTTTGAACACTAGGCTTTGTCAGAGAGCAGATTGAAGTGTTTTTTTTTTTCCTGGCCAAACCATGTAGGAAAAAGGGAATGCAGGGGTAGGAAGTGGAGCCCTAAAAACAATTCCACTGGGAACCCTTACTCCTGAGCTGGCAACCTTCCTTGGGCTGAGGCTCCTGGAGCTTTGTACCTAAGGAAGCTTCTCCTCCTTCCCACCTTCTCTACTTCTTCCTGGCGGTATCCTCAGAGTCCCTGTCCCTGTCCTGGAGCTTGGTTTCAGTAAGAGAGATGAGCAGGAGAGAGTCCTCTGAAAGTGGGGCAGAATGAATTGTAGCTACACACCACCAGCTAAGCCCTAGCTCTTTGAAAGTGAATCTGGGTCACATTAGCTGCAGGGATGGAAAAGTGACCACGTGGGCAGAATTCTGTGCAGGAAACAGAAAAGACAGCCAAGCTATTCTTTCTCTGAGGCTCAGGGTCCCTGTGGACCTTGGCTGGTGAGGGGAGGTGGTTGCCTCACTGCAAGGTGCTGTCTTTATGCCGATGGTTTCCCATCATGCTTTTCTAGTGGCTTCCCAGGTCACATGAAGACAGGTTTGGAAAGGCAGTCTGACTCATACCTTTCTTTTCTGGAGCAGCCAAGGACTGAGGTTAGGAATGAGGAGGAAGGACTGGTTAACTTGGGGGCTGTGGAAGGCTGTCATTTCTCCATCCTGTGGGATTAGAGATTAGATGCCACAGAAGAGCTGCCAATGAAGGAGGATCTAGGGCTGCACTTGTCTTTTATTTCACCAGTCATCCCTGTGGGGAAAGGTCTGTGAATATACCTGGGTATGAGTATTAATAACCCATCCTTACCAAAGTTCTGTCCTGAGCATGGCCAGTTGCTGTGGCTAGGGCCTACCGCGATTTGGGCCTGGCTCTGCCTGATGCCACCTGTCAGGTAGAAGCCGGCCAGCTTCCTGCTCTGCCTTGGCTCCCCTGCAGGAGCAGAACTCCTGCTCCTGGCTGGAATCTCTGCCCGGATTTAGGATGCGGCTGCAGAGAAAGTCTGGAAGCCCCTGTAATTTGAGGAGTGAGTGATTGTGGACTGACATTTCTGTCCTCAGCTGTGTCCTGCATCTCCCTCAGATGGTACCAGGCTTTAGCAGGCCAAGGGAGGACCCTGCCTGGAGCCCCAGTGGTTGTGTCTCTGGGCATGCCCTTCCTTCCTCATTTCCTCATTTGCTCACCTTTCCATTCATTTATTCAAGGGACTGGTTCTGGGAGTCATCTGGATCCCCAGTTCATCACTTGCCAGTTGGGTGACCCTGGGAAGCTACTAACCTTACTGAGCCTCACTTTCTCATGGTTAAAACTGGGGAGCAAAAGTGCCACCCCAGTCTTCCAGGATGGATTAAGTGAGTGAGTGGGAATGAGGTTCTTGGTCCAGTGCCTGCTCTGCAGTCAGCACTTCATACATATTAGCTCTGCTCATTAATAGAATAATATATTAACTCTCATTCATATCATTCATTCACTTATACACTTGGTCACTAACTCATGAGTGCATTGATTCATTCCTTTGCTCATCCATTGTTCATTTAACAAATATTCCTAGAACTGCTTTGTACTAGGCTCAGCCTGGACTTCAGAACCCAGCTCCCACCTGTGAAGACGGCTAGACTGCCTCATGAGCCATTCACATGGCAAAGCCCAGATTTATAAGGAAGTTCTGAGGAAGGGCTTCCTCTTATTTCTGACCCCACTTCTGGCTTAGAGCAATGATAGCATTTGATCCGGGACTTGGAAAAGACAGGAATTTGCCAGCACAACCTGAAGAGAGAGGGCATGTCCCTGTTGCTTGTTTCTATTCTTGCTCTCCTTTCTTTGGCCTTAGTAGAAAGGCAGGAAGGAAAATGAAGATAGAATAGCTGGTTAGAGTTAGTAATTAAAGAGTCCAGAGGGTGGTTTGGGGAGTTGAACTCTGGACTCAGTCCAGGAGCTCCTGAGAGCTGATGCCAGCTGGGATCCCCTAGTAAATAATAGTTGGAAAAGCTACTCTGTATTGAGTCCTCGATGTGTGCCAGGCATTTTACATATATCATTTAATTCTCACAGAACCCTGGGAAGTAATTGTTATTCTACCAGTTTTATGGAAGAGAAAAGTTCAGGAGCTTGTCTGAGGTCAGACAGTAAGCAGATAGTGGAGCTGGATTTAGCATTGCTGAATGTGTATGGCGCCCCCTAGGACACATGTGGCCTATGCCCTTCTGAGTTGTTCATGGCTGTGGTTCAGGTTGGTCTAACTCCAAAGCCCCTGCATTCTTCGGAACATTTCAAACGTATACTAGTGAGAGTAGTATAATGAACCCCCATCACCCAGATTCAAGTATTATCAATTCATGACCAGTCTTATTTCAGTCACACACCTCATTTCTACCTCCCCAGTTACACAGACGTAAGTTCTAGTAATCACATACTTCCACCTCCCTTACTTTTAAACTGTTGTACTATACAGCCTTTTCCCCAGTAGATATATCAGTTTATCTGCTGAGGAGTCATATATGAATACTGGAACAGCCAGTCCTACCTGACCCATTTCCCAGAAGCATCACAAGGGATTTTGACTCCCAAATGCCAGGGCCTAGGGGTTGTGTGTCCCTCCCAGCTGTCCCTCCAGTCCTTCCAGCTTGAGGTTCATGCCCTAGGCCCAGAACATGCAGAGCTAGGCTAGAGCATACCTGGTTCTGTGTATGGAAATTTGATTTCTGAGGATGGTATCCATATGCTTTGTCTAAAACACTTCGAACCCACAGACCCTGGGGTTTGGGACTCTGCCAGTATAATTAAGGAAAGTACCCTGAAAATGGATTTTGAAGATTCAGTCTCTAGAGACTGAAGTTGAAATGCAATAGGATTAAAGTCTTTAAAATCATGGGGGAAAGGAATTCCATTCTTGTGAGAGGAGCCTGTGGCCCAGGCCTGCCCTGATGCTGGGGACCAGCTTCATGTGATGGATCAGCTGAGTGCATCAGCCACCACTCTCTAAGGCCTCTCCGAGATTTGTGCTCAGTTTCCAGGCTCCCTGTCACTGCTCCTTTAGAGGTTTCTATCCTGGAGTAGTATTGGTTGGGGAGGTGTTCTTTTAAGTGGAGGGGACCTTCATAGGTAGTGAGCCACACCTCCTAATTTGGGGAACCTCCCAATTACCTCACTGAGTGCAGACTGCCTATAGCCCTGTTTGGTAGGGACCTCAGAGGCCCCACACAGAATGAGACCCTCTCCTGCCCCAGAACAGGAAGGGAGAAGATTGGGTATGGTTGAGTGAATGGGGTTTCTTATCAACTTCTTTCCTTCAAGAGAGAAAATAAAATGGTTATATTCACAGAGAGGCTGGGAGATAGCAATTTTAGCCGATACCTTTTCTTGCTACTATTGGTATGTTCCAAATGCCAGGCTCTGTGCTTGGAATCTTACATGCTTTGTTTTACCTAATCCTCAGGACAACTTTAGGACACAAATGTGCTATAGTAGAAGAAACAGAAACCCAAGTTCAGTAACTTGCTCAAGGTCTCCCAGCCGCTAAGGGGCCAATCTGGGAATGGCATGAGCTCTGCCTAGGGTGACCTACTGACTCCTGCATTACAAGGAACAGTAGTTTAATAACAGCTAACATCTGTGCAGCACTTTGAGATTGACAGAGAGCCTTAACACTGTGGGAGGCCCCACATGGGTAAGGCATTCCACCCTACTTTGGGATAGTTGCCTATCAGGGGTCCAGCTTCTGCTCATTTCCCCCAGTTAGGATTGAAGATTCTTTAGCATTGGCTGACAAGCCAAGGGAGGCCTAGGGAGAGGCTGAGGTGGAGAGACTTGGCCAGTTGCTATGGTAACCCAGATGGCTGAGTAACCATTTTGAGGGTTGCTATGGTGACTGGCTGCAGGGTGGCAAGGATCTTGTCTTCCTGGGTGGCTGGCACCATCCAGGCTTCTTAAATTAGTGGTGTTGCAGTGTTTGAACAGAAGAGGGCAGCATGATAGTGAGCAAAGGCTTTTTAACTCCTGAACTGATTTGGGAATTTGCGGCAAAGCTTTGTGTTTTCAGGGGCTGGGCAGAAAGGGAGCTTTGGCGGGATTAGCCAGAGTGGTGTCTGAAAGGCTGGTGGGGCTCTACCTGGAGGCAGGTGTACTGAGTCTAGATGATTTTCTTCCAAGAGCTCGCTGAAGGATAGGGCTTGGGGGGAGCCCCTTCAGTGTCTGGCTCCAGCTACTTTGTGGAGTATAAAAGGCGCAGGAGATAGTTTACCTCTGCAAGGAGGAGCAGAGAGACATAGACGCAGACACACACACACACTCAAACACATATCCTACTAGCAAAGAATTTATTTTTAAAGCATCAATTAACATGTGTAAAATAATGCAGCATGAGCCAAACTGAAGAAGTGCTGGGAGGAAACTTTCTAGAGGTTGGAGGCAGAGCGCTAGCAGGAGAAATCATTTTTCACTTTGTTTTTTCCTTTCTGCATGTGAAGTGCCCTCAGCCACTGAGTGGACACTGAATTGGATTCTCCTGAATTACAGATCTAGCCCACATTACCACTCCCATATGTCTTCAGTGATTTATCCATGCCTTTAGCAAATATTTATTGAACACCTACTAGGCACAAAGCATTGTGTTCAGTCCTACAGTGAAGAAAGATAAATAGATGTCTCTGCCTCACAGAATTTATGAACCAGGAGATTGAGCAGGCAGTGATGCAGACCCCACAATATGTGTGGTTGGAGACCCAGAAATGGGTGAAAGAAAATTTGGTTAGGATTTTGAGGAGAGGAGCCTCTTTTATCCATGTTAAAAATAACTTCAAGTCATTTTGGGTAAACTTTCAAGACGGATAGGTGGAGCTGGTGGGTGGAGGACATTCCAGCCAAAGGTTCAGAGTTTGATGATAGGGCAAATGCTGCACACAAGGTTATCACAGATGAGCTTATAAAGGAGTTGTGAAAATGTGGAGGGATTTGAATGCCAGGCACAGATAGGGATGTTGTGAGAGATAAGCCTGCTTGTTTCTTCAATACCGTAGCTTCTAGCTCGTCAGAAGCCACAGACAGCTGAGTATTTTAGGATCATCTGGTTCCCTCATTCATGCATTTAATCAAATTTTTAAGCAAATATTTAATGAGTGCCGTTTATGTGCCAGGTCATTTGCTGGATGCTAAGGATCCTGTGGTGAACAAGACAGGCAACAGCCCCAGCCGTCAGGGAGCTAATGATTTAGTAAGGATGAAAGACACCCAACTTCTAACTTCAAGAGTGATGGATGTTACCAAAGGGGAGTAGAGGGAATGGGGAGTACCTGCTAATCGGGATCAAAGCACGCTTCCTGCAGGAGTTTCAGCAGAGGTGTGAGTAGCAATCATGTAGGCCAAAAGAAGACAACAATGGAGGGTTACAGCCAGGGAGAATAGCAGGTGGGAAGGCCCTTGAGGCAAGAGAGCTTGTTTGAGTCACTGAAAAAAGTTGAAAGTGCCTGGGCCTTACGGTAGAGGGCACTGGAGGCTTAAGGGGAGGACGCTGAGGAAAAACAGGGCTTTATTTCCTTGTATTACCCTTTCCCCCCACTAGATGCCCTTCTGAGTACATCCTGCCTCCTGTTTCCCCATTGCAGTCTCCTTAAATGCAACATCAGTCTCACCATCAGGAGCAAAGGAGAATCATAGACCAAAAGGAGAAAGCTTCAGAGCTGTTCTGATTGTGTGGTCTGGCTGTAAATTTAGACTGTTGCTTGGAAAAAAAACAAAAACCACCCCTTCATAGGCTTCCTTCTTCCCATCCCCCCAGCAGCTACTTTGTTCCTCTATCCTTATAAAATTGTCTCTGTATAAAACAGGAACATCAGCTTAAACATGTGGACTTCCCCCTTTCCATTCATTAGAAGAATGCTTTACTTCAAAATCTCATGGAAGCATTTAAATGCAAATCTTGTCAAGACAGCTACTTGAGACTGAGAAATCCTCTAGCCACAACCCAAACCAGAACTTTCTTAATTACTGTGTTTCTTAATAGGAATCTCTAACTTCCCTCCCCTGGTACTCCCAACCCCTTCAACAAAGCTTAATTTCCAGAACAGTCTCTTTCCTCTCTTGCCCTTGTCTTTGCTCAACTTTGGGGAGCCTCAGTCACAGTTCTTGAGGAACCTGCTCACAAAGTGCCATGTGTAGCAGTCCCAGGAGGGTATTGAGGGACTTTTCTATTTACTGTAAGGAGATTGAGGCAGATGTCTGTTTATGGGTGAGGGTGGAAAAGCATGTGTATATGTATTTGTGTCTGGGCCTTCTTAGCCCTACTGCTATAATATAGGAAACGCAGATGACTCAGCACTGACATAGTCAAGATCCCCAGAGTGAGCATTTCTATATCCTCTGCTGTTTACAAAAATTGTGCTTATGCCATCAATCACCAACTCCTTCACCCTGCATTTTCTACTAAAAGTCTTGTATTTATTTTAAAAAGAATAAACCTCAAGCTTGTTCTCCTTTCTTAAACTGAGCTCATTAGCAGCACACCAGGCTGTGAACTAGCTTTTTTTAAGCACAAAGGATTAAATTGGAAGAGAATGAACATTTATTTGTCCAAGGATCCTCCCTGTCTGTTCTGTTTTAGGCCTTTCCTGTATGATCTTTGTACCTAGCACTTGGGCAGGCCAGCAAAACTTGATGGTAAAAAATATGATTAATGCCTTGCTTACCCAATTTCTGAACATGGTGTGATGTGGAAACAACCAATGTGCACTTATTAGTGAAAACCATCATTTTTCCTTGTTATTAATATGCTGAGCATTGACTAAATACTTGGCATTACGCCTAACTTATAATGATGCAGGCCTTGCCCCAGGGATAGGGAGCTCCTCTTTAAAAATCTTGAGACTGGGAACTCAAATGGGAACCCAAGACCCAATTCTGGCCGCTCAATGTCTCATGAACTCTTTCTTTACTTGCTAATATGTTGCTATTGTGAGATCAGCCAGTCTAACTTTTTACCCACAACCACCTCTTCACCCCCTGAAAAGTCAAGTTAATAAGACTTGATGAAGCTGGGAAGGATAATGGCTGGATGGGGGTAGATGGGGCAAAAAGATCACCTGCATTTGCCTGAGTTCCTCCTTCACAGTTCTTGGCCCCAGCACAGTTGCAGACTGTGAATATTGGGGTTGAAGGATACACAGTTGAATGGAGGATGACATGGTGTTGGGGACTGACTCCCACCTCAAAATGCTCCCTAATGAATCCCTGCCCATATTTGTGAGTTTCCTGTCTACACCTTCCTTTCCCCTGTTCTTTCCTGACCAGTTAAGTCTCCAGAATCCTTTTCTTTGTTTCGTAACAGTCCTGGTTCAGTTTCAGGTTCCCACATTTCTCCCTTTTGATCTAAGTCTGTTTGTCTGGCTGTCACTGTGTAATAATCCTATTGGGTCTTTTCTCTATAGATTTATGTCCTCCTGTCTCTCCTCTTATTCACCCCATGGTGCAGTCAGAATCCTGTTTTCATTCCTCCCTCGGTTATCATTTCTCAGCCTCTGGCTCCTCATCCTTGGCCTGGTTTACTTCATGGTGCTTGGTCTGCCCTCTCATTCGAGTTCAGTTTCTTCCGTTTCTGGAAAACCCTTTGTTCCTGGGATTCTTTGTGGTCTCTGTTCCCTGTGGCCTCGCACTGCAGCCCTGTCCTCATTCTGACAGTGCCTAGCCTGGGATCTGCCTAGGTCTTCTGCACCCTCCCGTCCCTTCAGTTTCTCTAGGTTCTCCAGCAGCCGGCCCAGGCCCAGCCCGGTCTCTCTCCAGCCAGGGTGCTGCCTCCTTTGTCCCAGCTCCGGTGTAGGTCAGCGCCGAATGGGGCCGCACGCCCACCCTGTGGAGTGGGTCCCGCCGTCTCCCTGCCGCTGAGGCCGACTCGGCCTTTCATCCTGGCGCGCGTGGGGTCTTGCTCCTGGCCCGACGCCCGCGTCACACCCTGGCGTGGGCCCGCCGCGTGCCCCTCTCGGCCCGGGGCCCCGGTCGCGGCCGGCAGAGGTCCGCAGCCACCTGGGGGCCCGTGTGGGCAGTCCAGGCCCAGTCGGCCGCAGCCCGGGTTGGAGGACGGCCGGGCCGCGGAGGCGGCGGGGAGAGGGGCGGGGAACGGGCCGGGCCCCGCGCTCCTGACAGGAGGAGTCGCCGCCGGCGGCGGCGGGGCGGGCTGAGGGAGGAGCGGAGCCGAGGGGTGGGGAGGCGGAAACGGGAGCCGGACTGTTGGATCGCTAGCGGCCGGGTGCGAGCGGCTGAGGACGGAGCGCGACTGCCAGGCCGGGCGAGGCGGGCGGAGAGCGGGAAGCTAGGGCGCCGCCACCGTCCCCAACCGCACAAAGGGCCGAGGCTGGGGCCGCGGCCGCCGCCGCCTGAGCGCGCGGGCCGGGAACCGGCGTCCGCCGGAGCCCAGGGAGAGTGCGGCGCGGGCGGCCATGGCCGGCTACGTGCCGGGTCAGCAGCCGGCCAACCGCAGCCAGGAGAAGGAGTTCGTGCAGGCTTACGAGGATGTGCTGGAGCGCTACAAAGGTACGGCCGGCGCCGCGACCGCGGACTGGCAGGAGCGGGAGCCCGCGGGCCGGCGCGGCGTGGCCTGGAGTCGGTCCGCCCGGCCCGCTGCAGGTGGGGCAGCCGGGCGGGGTCGCGCCCACCCCGGCGTCGGCGCTGGCCTCTGAGCTGCTGTTTTTCGGGGCCAGTTTATGTACAGAGTTGAGATAAGCCTCTGGAACCCGCTCCTACAGCAGACGGCGCTTTTCATATCACTAGTTACATTATTTGCCCTATTATCTGGCTCCAGCTGGAAGGAGGCGAGACCCGGAGCCGGCTTTGGAGACTTAATGCTGTGGGGAGTTGCTGGGGAGGAGGAGGAGTTGGGCGAAAGCGAAGCACCCATTCTCCTCCCCGTGTGCTCTTCCCTGGAAGAGGCTCGGACGTCAGCGTGCCCGCCGAGGGTCCCTCGCCCCCCTTTGTCTTCCTTAGTCTCGGATCAGTCGCGTGGTAGCCGAAGTTGTGAACCAGCTCTGTTTCCTGGGGGTCGGGGGTTAGCGGGTGAGGCATGCGCCGGTGTCAGTGAGTGTGCAGTTTTGGTGGAGAGGCCTCCTTCCACCCCCCACTCCCCTTGGGCTTCGAGCCTGAGTGAGGCAGGGGTCTCTGCTGCTTTTTTTCCCTCAAAAATAAAGATTTGTCTTGGAGCTCGGATTTCAGCCCCTGGAGGCTCGCTTGCTAAGCAGTGCTGCAAGTTAATGCCTCATCCAAACCTTGGGGGAATACAGAGAAAGTTTTGACAGGCCAGAGGGTCTGTGGCCCGCATTTCCCGAACTGCTGTAGGTGTCCTTTAAGTGAGAAGCGAGGGATGCGTGGCCTTGGGAGGCCCCTGCCTTGATCTTTTAACATTCAGATCTGGGGTTTTGCTTGTGAGGCACTTGAGCTTTCCACAGACATGGAGGTTTTCCCAGAAACTACATAGGCAGCACTTTCTCCTATTTTATTCAGTTGGGTCCTTTGTGACTGGGCCTTTATTTCTTTTTCGTTGCAAGGGGAGGGAACGTCAGCCTTTATACTGAGTCCAGCATACTTGTTTACGACACATATCCAGTGAAGGGAAACTAATGAAGAAGCTGTAAAACGTTCCTTTTTTCCCCCTTTTGGTATTAGAGCTCTGCTTGGGAATGCAGCAGAAAAGAGGGAAAGAGAGAGAGAAATGCTAAAATGGACCTGCTTAGTACTTCTTCTTGTTCCCTTCTACATCAGCTCCTGTAAGCTGTCCAGGTTTTCCTGCCTGCAGCAAGTTTTCTGTCAAACCCCTGTGGTCTTTCTTTTAAGAAATGTGGTTCATTTCAGAGCACAAAGAGATTAGATTGTGCAGCTGAACTTCATTGAAAAAACGGTGCTAAGTGAATGGTTCCACTAAGTTCCCTTTGCTTTTTTTGGAGCAACACTGCACTCTACAGAGGGAGGGCACTCTGGACCTGTCTTGGGCTGTGGCAGCTTTAAAAACCAGCAGAATTAAAACAAAAATAGGTGAAGAAATCTCAGTATCTCACTGGATCATATTGCTGATGGCCTCCAGCTGAAAGGAAGTTGGATTCCTAGCAAATGAAACTAGTAAAGGAGAGGGAAGTAGGGCTTGTTGGAGGGGAGGCCTCCTTGTTCAGTCTTTTTAGCTTTCTCTCACTTTGGCCGACCTCTGAAGGACTTTGATCAGGTGTATTGGAATTTGATCCTTTCCAGACACAGATCTCTTGAGGGGAGGAATGAGTCAAAATGGTTGGCCAAAGTAAATTAACTTGAGCTGTATGAGGTCGTTGTGCAGTCTGTTCTATGATAGGTGCAGAATTTCTCTTCCCCTCTGCACCATTCTCACCGGGAAGTTGGTGGATTAGCATCCGGGCCTTTGTTACTTTGCTGTATGGAATTAATTCCTGCATTTTCCAGACTTGGAAATCCCCTTTCTGCCTTAGGAGGAGAACTGTTTGCCTAAGCTGGAATCAATAGTGTGACCAGCGGAGGTAGTTTGAGAGGATAAAGCCAGGAATAGGTTTGGAGAGACTTGGAGGAATTGATATTGATGATAATGGGGTTCTAGATTCTCATTTGTTGGCCACCAAATCAGCTAGATCTCTCTCTCTGCTGTTATTATTTGTAGTTACTTCATTCTACAAATGGAATAGGATTTTTGTGTTCAGAAGGAAAGCTAAACTTTTCAGCTGTATAAACTACCCTGAGGGGCAAAGGTGAGAAGGGAAGTGATCGTTTGCAGTGCGAAGGGAGTGGAACAGTAGGTATTGCAGCTGTGTTAGGAATGGTTGTCAAGCATGGATTTTCCAGACTTGTGCCTGGCAACTATTTCCATGTGTGTTGGTAGTGAGCAGTGTTTTGGCAGGATTAGATGATTCAGCATGGGCATAAACACTCCTAAATATCCCAAAGGCTCTTTCAGAGCCTGACCAGCCAGCAAACAGAGGTGCTAAATAATAACTCTGCATCTTAACATTTCAGAGTGGGTAGCAATCAACAGAGTCAGGGTATGTCTTCATTCTTCCAAGCCTCAAACAATTATTAAACATTTGTTAGAGGTAACACAGTGTTAGACTCTAGAGATGCCAGACTTATGCATGAGATCTGGTTCCGGCCCTTGGTTATTCACATCTGAGAAGGGAAATATACTTTAAGCAAGTAATTATGATCCTGTGGTAAGTACTCGAACAGGAATGTATAAAGTACAGTGGAAGCAAAAGGAGGGATGAGTATTTCTACTTGGGGTTCTTTGGGAGGTTTGACAAGGGAGGTGACACTTGAGTTAGCCATTAGCCATGAATGGGACTTAGTCAGATGGAGGAGGGTGGAGTGGGGAGAAGGCAGAGGGCATAATATAGCATGTGCAAAGGCTTGAACTATGAAAGTGAATGGAGGGATTGAGGAATGTGAGTAGTTGATTGTGACTAAAGGTCTGGAGTTTTGTGGGAGCAGATGATACTGTAAAGGACCCAGAGTCCAGCTTGTAAAGGTCCTTTAATGGCTTTATTCCGTGGGCAGTGGGGGAGTTAGTCATTGAAAGTTTGAAAAAAAGCAACAATTAGTAGACTAATTTTATTAATTCGTAATAGAGAACATACTTGTCCTGTGATTGGAATACTTATGTTGCTGTCTGGGGCCCTCTTTTCCTTGCATCAGAGTGTTTATAAAGCTAGTAATCAGATGGTTGCTTGCTAAACATGGAAACAAAGAGAAGAGAGGTGTATCATTTTGAGGAATATTTCATACAGATGATATTATAGGCCAGTCATACAATTTTCCTCTCTGTAGACTGAGGTCCTTATGAGCACCAAAGGAAACTAAGAAAGAATAGTCAGAGAGGTAGGACCAGCATCTGATTTCTTTTCCCAGGATAGAGACAAATAATACTGATATGGGCATACTTTTAGGTATTAGCAAGGAGGTTTAAAAACAATCTGCATTCATGATAGTTGATGAAGCTAAAAGGGTAATATGTAAGTTGGTTCAGGCGGAATTAGACTTTGTTTTCACAAAGCCCTCAAGACTTAGTTGTCTTTACAGGCCAGGCTGGACTAGGAATAAAAGAGAATATTCACATTTCAACATTGGTGACATGGAGTATTTGGTACTTAAAAGTTTAAGAGTTCTCACTAGGTACCAAAGCTTTTATGAAGCTAGTTAGGACAGATTTTTAGTTAGGACTGGTGTCACAGAAAAGAACTTAAAAAACTTAACTGCACAGAGAGTTAAGAGTGAAAGGTCTGCATATTATTTAACATAACAAAACTAGCAAGGCAGCATGATATAGTAGAAAACAAGGCTTTAAATTTCTTCAGTCTTGTGCTCCAATTCTACCTCTGCCACTTCTGCTGTGTGACCTTGGAAAAGAAAAGGCTTAACCTCTAATCTTTGGGTTTCTCATCTGTTAAAATGAGGGTGCTAAAACTAACCTCTTGGAATTCATGAGACTATAAATGAACTATGGACACTATGAAGCCATAATGTTTCGAAAAACCTTCACATACATAACACATTGTATTTTACAAAGTGATTTCATATTCATTATCTTACTTGATCTTTATAATATCCTGTAAGGAAGGTATCCTCATGGGTAAATTTAGACATAGAGACTTAAATTATTGTCCAAGAGCCAGGATCTAGACTTCTAAATGAAGGTTTCACACTGTATCACACAGAAGGAAGTTTTAAAATCAGAGCAGTGACTTGGGTTGAGATAATTGTGAAAATGCTTTAATTGTTAGTATCATTTGTTAGTATTATTGCTACTACTTTTTAGCCTCTAAACTACAGTCACATACCTTATGTGGCCTAAATTTCCAAGTGTCTGAACTGTGGAGAATTTCTTTTTTATTATGGTAGAGGTTTCATATAACATATGGTATATGAATCACTTTGAAATTTTTATACAAAAGCAATGTAGTACAAAGTGGTTAAGTTTTGTTAACATATTGGTTGAAAAATACAGACAGGATTTGGTTACGTTAACTTAAGTGACACTCTGAAACGATCTCTTGGTTGAATATAGACTCAATTTTTAGTTCCTTTTTAGATCACAGCCCTTGGATTGGAGTGGATAGCTTCTAGACAGAACAATAGAGTAATTTCTACTTCTGGACATCGACACTATTAATTCAGAAAGTGAGTCAAGTCCGTCTGCTGGGAAATAACAGGCTTTGGCCACATTGATGCTGTTGAAATCATAAAATGTGTGCATGTGCTAACAGTGCTTGTGGGAGCTACTGCTTTTGTCTTGGGCTTGCTTAGCAAGTAACAATATACACCAGAGAAATGCATCAGCTGAGGCCTTTTAACATTATACTTTTAAGTGACAATTTCAGGTTTTAGAAATCACAGTAGAAAGAACACTTCAGAATGTACATATGGGAACAGAAACATCCCAAGATCAAGTCACAAGTAAACAGTTATGGGTTGCAAAGTGAGTTTGTAGTGTTTTTTCAATGGTCTGGCAAACACCCAGGCCCATTTTTACTAGATAAGGTTGGCCCTTTTACTTCTGGTAATTATATGTTGAGCCATGTTGGGACTAGGTTGTATGGCATGGAAAAGCTCCCGCTTTTGCTCTTCATGGTTTTGATTGGAGTTTAAACTTCTGTTGTCTTGCTTCTACCAGGGGCATTTACTAATTTCCTGGGCTTTTAGGCCCGCTGGCTTGGCTTGTAATACTTAAGAATGTTTATTTCAACTTTTTCTGTTACTTCTAATAAAATACTGTTTTTCCTTCCAGAGCGTTTTCAGTTCCTAGACTAAGTTATAATGAGTCTCTGATTCTTTGCCTCCAGCTTTCAGGGCCTTCCATAATTTGACTTGTTCTGCATATCAACTGTTTTTGTCCAACAGTTCTCTGCTCCATGTGGGCAGGTCTCAGTAATTCGTCCCCCAGGTCCTCTAAACTGCCTCTGTACTTTGTGTTCTGTCTGCCTGGAATGCCTTCTCTCTTTCTCTGATCGTTCAAATCTTCTTCTTTTTTTTTTTTTAATTGAAGTGAAGCATGTGTCCTTCAGCTTTTTCCTGTCACTCTCCTGGACATTGATATCTTATAATATCTACCTCACAATTAGTTTCTTAACTGTGTACTGTTTTGTGTTATTCTTGCATTGCCTCATGTCAGAATTGTTTCCCTAATGAGGTTTTATGCTGTTGTAAAACAGAGGCTTTTATACTTGTAAGTGGTTGGTTGACAGGGAATTCCTCTCAAGAGAAGGGGCAATTATATCAGCACTTTCAAGTCATAGTTTTAAATAATGTCCTTTTCATATTATAAAAGTAATGTGTTTAATGTAGAAAATTGTAAAAAATATAGGAAACTGTATAGAGCTTTAGATAATATGCCTGCCTTAGTTGTGTATGTGTAGGGGGAGGGTGGAGAGGCCAGCTGACCCACAGGTAGATATGCTCTGCCTGAAGGGAATGCAGCTCTCAAGGATGGACCTTTTTTGGCCAGTCTGGGATGTGACACCCTCAGCTTGCTGTGGCTCCGTAAATTTGTGTTACCATGTAAGTCTGCTCTCACTGGGCACAAGCATTTATTTTTCTTTCTCTGTCCAAATTTATTTTTTTGTGTGTGACCACGTGTCAGTCATCAGAGATGTGCCAGTTATCAGGGATGATTTGGGTTGTTGCCTAGGACAAGTTAATTGGTCAGTCGCATTTTTCTTTTGGGCAAAGGCTTTGCCATCTGTACTGTTGGATTCCCTCTTATCCTAAAAAATTTCTACCATGATTCTTGTTCAGAAAGGTAAACTCAGTTGCTTTGTGTTGATGAAAACAATGAGCTTGCTTGAAGTGTCTTGGAGTTCAGATGATTTCAACCCAGAGGAGCATGTTGAATTGAAACATATAGACAGGGATTTTTTTGGCTGTGCTTTTAGTCAACAACAATGAATAAGCTCACGTGTACACTGCATTTTTCTAGAACCTATAAGCAGATACTGTGTTGGGGAAAGTGGTAGTGGGGAGATTGCGGTGGGGAGTGGGGAGGCACTTAGAAGCATTGAAAGAATATTAGATTGAGGTAGAAGGAGAGAAGGTCCTGAATGTTAGTATGAGGGATCTGAAGTTTATGCAATGGACAGGATTAATGTAGTGGAGATTTTTACTTCAGGAGGCCACTGTTGTAATTGAGTCATGGGGTTAGATTAAGAGTTGTAGAGGAGAGGGGTGTCTTTGAGAGACATTCTGGGCAGGTACATGGACTTAAGATACTTTAGATACTATCATTGCAAACTCTTTTCTGTAAGATTTTGCCTTGAAAAAAAGAATGATTTACCCTTGTGTCAGGGCTATTCCAAAACAAAATTCTCTTTTTTTCTTGTATAAAATCTTCTTTTAAATGGCAGAGGTATCCAGTAGGTAGGTAGTTATATAGGTGAGGCAGTCATCAGCTTATGGAATCAACACCACAGGAGAGGACATGGATATTGCTTAGGGAGTGTGTGTACAGTGAGAAGAGGTTTGCGACAAAAACTCTGGGGAATTCCAAGGGGAAGGTGGTTTGGGGGCAGAGGAAGGGGGTCCCCTGAAGGAAATTGTCCGTGGAGAATGAGTAGCCAGAGATGTAGGAGGAAGAGAAGTGAGCTCAAGAAGGATGGTGTGTTACACAGTGTCAGCTTATGCAGAGGTCAAGCAAGGGAAGGACTTCAGGCTCAACATAAAAGTCACCTTTACTAGAGCATTTTTAGTGGAGTTGTGGGAAGCGCACTTCAGGAAGCATTGAGTTGGGAAGTGAATGAGAATTGCAGAATCAGAATCAGTGAACTTTCGACACCTGTACTTTGAAGGCACAGAGAGGAGCAAGACATTATATAGATGGAATGTAGGGTGGAGGGAGTTTTGTTTGCTTATTGTAACATAGCAGAGATGTTTTAAGTCTGTTTAATTGCTGCTTGGAAAGAGTAGAGAAGGAGATAAAACAAAATTCAGAGAAGCTCGGAGAGAATAATCGACAGGGGCATGGGATCCAGAGTCAAAAGAGGAGTGCATCTGATGAGAGATAAGAGGGAAGAAGGCAAGAGTGCTGGTGGTTGTTCGTTGATTAGAGGTGTAGGATCTTTGGGGACTTTCCTCTGATGCCTCTTAGTCTCTTTGTGCGGTAGGAGGTGAAGTTGCTGAGAGTTGGGGAAGGAAAGAAAGGTGTGTGTGTGTGCTAGTGTGCGTTGCGTGCAGCTGCATGTGCTTGCACTTATGCACATTGCTTTTTCTCTAGCCCTAGAAACACTCAACTACCTGGATGTAGATACTTAGAAGGCAAATGGGTGGATTGATCCAGGATCAGAGTTTTCCACTGTAGGTTTGATGGAAGAGTAAGGGATCCTTCTAAGGAATATAACATCTACTTGACTGCCAATTGTTTGTATTGTTCTCTGGCTGTCTTGTGTTTTGTTTCTCCAGCAAAACTGTAAGCTTCTTTGGGACAGGAACCTAACTTCTGCATTTCGTTATGGCATTTAGTAAAGTGCGGGGCAGATATTGATTCTTATGTGTTGACTTAATCTGACTTTTGTGTCAAGGGCACCTTGACTCTTGACATAGAGACTCTTTTCTCACTTGTGGTCTTTAATCCTCATCTCACTGTCATATGGGGAATCCAAGGATTCGTTGATTTGGGAGTGAACTCCAGGCTTAGCTTTACTTACTCTCCCCATGGGAGTTGTGCTTAGAAACATTTGTGCTTTCCATGAAGACTGAGGCATCTGTATTCTCTATCCTATTTGGAACAGGCTTGTGGAGGAGACTCGGTTCTTTGCAAGGCTAGACAGAGTGGCTATTGTGGAAGATGCAGCCTCCTTGTTTATTTTGGCAGTGGGGTGGTGAACATGATGTATTTGTTCTCGTGACTCAGAACCCTCCCTGCCTTACCTTAACAGGTTTAATATAATCACTACCTTTCAGATCATGGTACTGTCCTTCAGAGTTTATCTGGCCTTTATATCTAAAAACTGTATTAGTGCTCCTTACTTTTGCCCTCTACTTGCTTGTTTTTTTTTTCCTGCCTTGTGTAGTGTAGAGGGTATTTTCTAATGTATTAGGTCCATTTCAGAATTGACTTAGGTCTTATCCCTTTTGGCATACCCTGCATCTTTTGGGTGTTAACTGGTATGTTCCTCGCAGAGTGGCTTGTTTTCTGCTTGTAAATTTGGACTCTGCATTAGATAAACTTGACATGAGTCATTCTAGGGAGTGGAAGTTGTGCCTCCATTAATTTGGAGAATCTTTGATCTTGTTTGGTCCCTGGTTTGGCTTATCAGTTACAGTTTCTCTCCACTTCCTGCAGGAGGTGTGTGTACACACTGGTGTGCCCCTTGCCTCCGGTTTCACATACTGCAGTGGACCATCTACTCCTGGGGATGCTGCTTTGTGTCTCGGTCAGAACCATCAGCAAAAATGCCTCTATCAAGAGCCTCTTTTAATGTAGTATAGTATCTAACACTGCGGAAACAAAGTCATAAACCCTCTGTCCTCTGGCAGTTTACAGTATATAATAGACATTACAGATGACAAAAGACAATAAAGAATGTGTAAGCAGTTCTTGAACTGCTTGAACAAATAGTGGGTGGTGTCTCCTCTTTTAGCTATCATTTTCACAGTGAAGATATTCTAAAAAGAGACATAGTTGAGAGGGCAAGGGGACTCACAGATGAGATCACCTGTTCTAACTTGGATGGCAGGGGAGCTGCCATCCATGGCCCTTTGGTGCTGGGCAGTTTGTCTCCATTATCTTTCCTAGTCATGCAGGACCTTACTGCTCTGTTATCTTTCCATACAGCCGGGACAGAATCCTAATAGGGCACTCCTTCTCCAGTGACCTGCGGCAGAATTGGTAGGCTCCAGTTGCTAGCAGGAACACCTGGAAGACTTGGTTCCTCTGGTGCAATTATCTTTGCAACATGAGGAAATTCATCCCAGACCTACTGCAAACACTCATGTGCTTACAAACACCACAAATGAATCATGAGCCATGGAGTTGGGGTTGGGTTGGAAAGAAGCTGGTCTGGCCTAATCTGGGGCACCTCTAGTGGGTAAGAATGTAGGACCCTTCCCAGCCTCTGTTATTTAGTTACCCAGATGGAAACAGGGACAAGATTAGTTTAGTTGGAATGGCTCACATATCTCAGAGGACTGGTCCATTGTTTTTATTGTTACTGTTAATTAGTATAATAATGCTAATACTCATATAATACCACCTTTATTAGGAAGAATGGGGATCTGTCAGGGCTGGAGTTTCACTGCACCCTCACTGTGGGAGAGGAAGGTAGAGGGAGCATTAGAGTCTCATCTCTCAGGCCGCCTCTCTGATCATCCTGTGGGTGGCTCCTGGGGAGGGGTGAGGCAGTGGAGATCCTGGCATGAGTATGTCCTTGAGGAGGGATAAGAGGCAGTATCCGACTGGCTGTAGCACAGGTGGTATGTTAATAAGAGAAGATGATTGCGGGGGCATTTTTAAGGGAGCTAATAAAGGCAGGATATTACATTTTTGCTGTCATTAGCTGTGTCCCTTTGCCTTTGCCTGCATGTGTTGTCTAAGAGCAGAGCTGGAACCCCTCCATCCTTCTTCTTCTCCACCTCGTTTTCTTGATTACATCTCATTTTCTGACTTGTAAAGATGTATAATACCTTCAGTACATAGGTTTGTGATGATAATGGAAAGTGAAATAATAGAAGTTCCAGAGATTGGAAAGTTAAATGGTGGTTTTTAAGTGTAGCAAGTGGGTTTTTCTTTTTTTGCCGTTTACCACAAACCAAAACTGCATGGTAGCATTTCTTTTTATGTTTTTTGTTACTTTTTTTGTACATTTGTTTGAACTTGCCAGCCTAACTGTGCTCTTGTTGAAGGTGTGGGTTGTGTTGAATGCGATGCATTTGACACACTTCATGAATTGAACCACGTTGTAAATGGTGATGATTGTCAAATTTCTTTGTATTTCTGGCAACTTCAAGCACCCTTCCCTGTGGGTTTGTCCATGTGATTGTCTCACAGACATCTCAGACTTGCTGTGTCCAGAATGGGTGTCGTCATTACCCTCCCTATTGCCATACCTCCTTCTCCTCCTGTGTCCCCCATTTCAGTGAATGGCTTCCCCATCAACTAGTTGCCCAGACCAGAAACCTGGGCTTCATGCACGTCTCTTCCCTCTCCTTCTTCCTGCTCAGGCAGCCAGTCTTACATCAAGTCCTGCTGATTGCATCTCCTATCTCTCTCCATCTGTCCTCTCCTCCAGCCCCATCGCTAGTACTTAAGTTCAGGGCCTTATTACTGTGTGATTGCTCTTAACTGCTCTGACTTCACTCTTTCTTCCTCATCAGCCTTTCTTTGATGCTCCTACCAGAAAAAAAAACCTTGCAAAAGTGCAAAACAAATCATGTCCGGGGGTGTAAGAGAAGACAGGTGTAGGGGCATTACTGAGGGAGCTAATAAAGCCGGAAAATATTTGTTGCTGTCATTAGCTGCTTCCCCTTGACTTTGCCTGTGTATGTTGTCCTAGGAGCAGAGCTGAAACCCCTGGATTCTTTTTCTCTTCCTCCTCCTCCTTTTCTTGGTTTCATCTCATTGTTCGATTCATAAAGATGTATGTGTGGTTCTTGAAACCTCTCAGTGGCTCCCACTGCCAGTGTGCAATAAAGAGCAAGCATGCAACAAGAAGTTCTAATTCCTGCCTCATTTTCCTTGTATTACTTACTTTGTCAGAAGGAAGCTTATGTTCAGCTTCCATCGTGCTAGGCTGGAGAATGTCTCTGTGTGCCATGTTGTTCCCTCTGCCTGGAACTCTTTTTCACCCTTTGACCTCAACCTGCCAGCAAATTCCAGTTTACCTTTTACACAGTTCAGACATTGTTACTTTTGGGAAGCCTTTCCTTACCGTCTCCTCCCACTCGGTTAATCTCTTTCCTCCATGCTGCCTTAGTAGGTTGTATATTCTTCTGTTATGCATATCACAGTGAATTATGGTCTGGTTGTTTGTATGGTTTTCTCCTCTACACACCTTAAGCTCTGTTCCAAGCCTTAGAACAGTGCCCAGATATATGGGTGCTAGAGAAATGTTTGGTGAATGAAGGCTTTGACCTCAGATTTATTATAAATGTTGTTTACTGCACGAAATCAGCCTAAGTAATAAATAAGAAGCTATAACATTAGATAATGGTAAAAAAAAATCCCAGTGATCTTAAGGGTAATAACATTAGATTGTGGGGATGGTATGTCATTTTTGCTCCTGAAGAATTTTAGGAAGAAAATGGAGTACTCTTATAGGCTGTTTAACTCTTCATTTGCTAAAGACAGGAAACTGAATCATATATTCTTTTGAGGATCTTTTTAGATCTCTGACTTTCCAGTTTGAATATGTGGCTAGCTTTCTTCTAGGATTCAGTATGAGATGCTTCAGATAGAGAATTATAATGTTCAGAATTTAGTAAAGTCCTCTTATACGATGTCCTTATTCCCATCTTATGTAATTTTAGAACTCTATAAATGACTAGTCTTTATTCTCAAGCTCACTTTCCCTTTTTGAATATTATATTCTACTTTACCTTCCAGTTCCTGGGACCTGGAACTCCTTGTTACCATCTAACATATACTTTGTTTAATGTCTTATTCTTCCTCCCTACTAGATAATAGAGATTTTTACTTATTAACTCTTGTATCCCTAGCACCCAGAATAGTGTCTAGAATATAGTAGGTGGTCAATAATATTGGTTGAGTGAATGAACTGGAAATGATAGTTCAGCTCACTCTGTTCCTGGTAAGCAAATCAAACGAGGCATGGAAAGGTGCAGTAACTTGCTCAAGGTCAGATAACTAGTTAATGCTAAAGCCAGGTCTCCTCACTGGGTGAGTGGTTTTTTTTTTTAATGGAACCATGTTTAATCACAGTTCCTTTATGTGATTTGTTGCTGATGTGCATTGTGGACTTAACTGTATATCCCCAAGTGGGGGAGGGAGGCAGGATGAGGAAAAGTGGGGAGGTTGAGGAGGGAGGAAACTGTGTACTGAGCCCTTACTAAATGCCTGGTACTTTATCTCTTTTAGTCACCACATAACATCCTATGACAGCCTAATGACATTGACAGATTTTACAGATAAGGAAACTGAGGCTTAAGGAACCTAAGTAACTTCCCTGAGGGTCAAAGCTAGTAAGTGACTAAAGTGGGTTTAGAACCTAGGCCTGATTAAACTCCCTTTAGCAATAGCCCTCTTACCTTAAGTTGCAGTATAATTTTTGAATTTGTGGTCTGAGTTGCTTTAAGGATTTTCAAGTCAGACTACTCTTGAAAATAGTCTGATACGAACCACTCAAGCAGAGTTACAGAAATTGTTTATCTTAAGACAACCGCCCAGAACAGAGAGGTTGTGGTAATAGAACTGTGTAGGGCTTAAGTCAAAAAACAGTCCTGTGCTGTGGGTAGTGCTATATATCCCCACTCAGCTATATCACGTATAATTCCATTTCGGACTTCCTTTTTAGCCTGGTATCCAGAACAGTTCTAGAAAGGTGATTATGTCATACTCTTGTACAGTGCAAGCACTTGTGAATGTATTTGATAGTGCTCTTAAGCACCAAGAACACAAAGACAATGCCTAAAATAAAGGACAAGTAGAGCAGGAGAGGGCTGATCCCAATTGAAGCTAGCTGTTTCCATCGTAAGTAGGTAGACTGTAATTACCTGTGTTGCTCAGAGACCTGAGCTGAGAGTGGGGATGGGGTGAAATGGTCACATCCATTATCTTTGGAGAAATAAATGATGGGAGTAAATAACCCTTAGTTTCCAGTTTACTTCAGGAGCATTTGCTCACCATTCAGACTCATTGGTGATATGGACTTTGAGCAGGCACTTCATCACCCCAAATCATTCAAGTATAAGGTTAACATTTCTTTCATTAGAGACGTCCCCTAACTAACCACAGCCAGTTATTTTGAACTCTCTGTTAGCTTCCTTTCAAGTGGCTTTGTGTAGCCTACCTTAGAAAGGAGAGCGAGGACTGAGCTGAGGGAGCCTGGGAAAGGAGAGGAAGGAATAGTAAAAGTGGCAGAGAAACAAAGCCTTAATTAGGAGGTGCCTCTGTCTTGGGAGTTCAGGTCCTTCTCATTAGCTGATTGCTGAGTTGGGGGTGAAGACCCAGGAGGAGGAGGAATTGTAATAGCAAGTAGAATAGTTTGGCACTGGGGTGATCTGAGGACCAGCCGCATCTATAGCACTTGGGGAGCTTCTTAGAAATGCAGAATATTAGGTCCCATCCCAGACCCGCTGAATCAGTTTTTATTTTAGCAAGATTCCCAGGTGATTCTGTGCACATTAGAGTTTGAGAAGCTCCAAGGTAGTGATTAAGTGGTTCAGTGCACAGGGTTTTGGAGTCTTGACTAGTCTGGGATTGAAACCTGGTTTGGTCATTTACTAACTGTGTGACCTGGGATAAATTATTTAACCTCTCTGTGTCTCAGTTTCTCATATGCCTAGAATAGGGGACTCTTTAACTCATAGGGCTGTTGGAGAGAGTAAATGAAATATTGGTTCATTTTGCAATTGATGGTATCTTAGATTTAATGAAATTTAGTAATGTTGGAAACAAACATACCAAATACAGGAGGAGAGTAAATACTCAGTAAATGTTATTACTAATTATTAGGCAAATTCACAGCAATAAAGAGCCTTTCTCTCTTTATCTCTCAATGAGTGCTTTGTTTGCAATTTTATAAAACTGTAGTCAGCATTTGTTATACTCTTTGGTGTTTCACTTAGCAATATTTAATAATAGTAGTTGCAGGAGCAATAGTTAACAAACATAGCAATTATTAATGTGCCAGGCATTATTTTAAGTACTTTATGTATTAAATCATTCAGTCCTTAGAGCAACCATGTGAGATATGTGGTATTATCTCCCTTTTCAGATGAGGAAGCAGAGAGGTTAAGTGACTTGACTTGCCCAATATCACACACAGCCAGCAAATTACAGTCAAGATTTGGATTGAGGCAGTCTTGATTTTAACATCTATGCTCTCTATTTTAATGTATGGCTTTTGTCCTCAATCAGGAGATTTGGGTTAAATACCTGATTCTGCCACCAACTTATTTGTGACTTTGGTCAAAACACTTCTTCCTGTAAAAATGGGGGGAATTAGGTTTTATACGATCTCTTCATGGATTTATTCAACACATAGTGATTGAAATCAGAACTTTGGTAGAAAATTATATCTAGGGAATTGGTTCAAAAGCACTTGTTCAAGCAGGTTGGTATAGATAAGAACAAGGGGTTTGAATCTTGGCTCAGCTACTTGCTGGCTGTCTGATGTGGGGCAACTTACTTAACCTTTCTACACGTTGATTTCTTCATTAATGACAGAGAGAACAGTTCGTACCTTGCAGGTATGTTGTGAAGTTTGAATAAGATAATGTGGGTTAGCACCTCACATATGGGAGCAACCCCAGCGGATACACAATACAAATGGGTTTTCTTTCCTTCTTTCTGTTCATCCAGGGATTGGTTAGGAAAGCAGATATACCAAGTTTAAAAAGAGTAAGAATCTATCTTGGACCTAATGTCTTTTTTCCATAATGGTATTCTCACTGTTGAGAGATAAAGAATTAGGAGAGGAAGAAGTATATATATATAGTCAGGTCCTGTCATTTTAAAATAACACACTGTTTGATTTAAAATTAAAATTTCTCTTAAAAATACATAGTTTATAATAGGATAATGCTGTTTTTGGTCTTTTCTTTAAGGTGTATTACTTTCCTGGGGCAAAGAACTACAAACTGGGTGGTTTAAAAAGCAGAAATTTATTCTTCCAGTTCTGGAGGCTAGAAGTCCAAAGGCAAGGTATCAGCAGGGTGGGTTCCTTCTAGGGGCTGAGGGGGCATCTGCTCCAGGCCCCTCTCCCAACTTCTGGTGACCTCAGGTGTCTTTGGCTTTGAGGTGGTGTTCCTCTCTGTGCTTATGTGTTTGTGTCTGTGTCCAAATTTCTTCTCTTTATAAGAACATCAGCCTTATATTGGATTAGGTTTCCACTTTAATGACCTCATCTTAACTTGATCATTTGTAAAGACCTTATTTTCAGTAAAGTCACATTCATAAGTACTGGGCACAGTACTTTAACATCTTTTGGGGGACACAGTTCGACCTGTAACAGATGGTTTAGCTACTTTCTAACCTGGAGAGAGGAGCATATATGAATTAACTTTTGCTGGTCTCAAGACTGTTACTAAGATTCTCTTGGTAGAGGGACACAGGGTGAACCCAGGTTCACGCTTTGTCTTGCTAACTCTGCGCTTTGGTTTTGGCAGCATCTAGGAAAGAGAGCTGAGGTGGACCTGATGTGTGGCTTTGCAGGGGGTTGTCTCTCTTTATGGACTGAATGGATTAATAAAAATAATAATACCTTCCTGTCTTGCCAATGGGTTTCAGCCCCGGGCAAGTTCACTGTGGATTCAATGTAACCAAAGAAATGACAGTAGAACATTTTTGGGGTAAAAGGGTTATACCCAGCTTTATTTCCATGGTGGCAGGTCAATCACTAGAATCCCGTCTACTCAGAGCAATTCTGCATGCAGCAAGCCGGTCTCTGCCTCTGGGCCTCTTTACCTGTGCAGCTGTCTCAGTCTCTGTCCTCGCTGCTGCCACCACTCCAGCCTCTGCTCTGCTCTCCTGCAGCCTTGCAGCCATGCCACCATGTCGCCCAGAGCACTGGGTGGAGCTTTTTATATAGAGTCAATAACAATGTATTGCTCACACATGTGTAGTGAGCTAGCTGACCAGGGCCAAGTGAGAATCCTGGCCACAGGAACCTTCACTTTATCCACATTCCCATTAGCTGAGTTTTTACTGTGCTGGGACTTTTATACATTAAGCACTTTTTATACATTAGCCCATTTAATTCTCCTAAAAAACCTATGAAGTAGATATTATCATCTTTTTACACAGGAGAGAAGTGAGGCTTAGCCAGTGAAATAACTTGTCCAAGATCATACCAAATAAATGGTAAAGCAGACATTCAAATCTAGCTCTGTGGAACCACAGAGCTCCAGCTCTTAACCATGATATTATGCTTCATGAATAGAATTCACTTCCTTGAATAGAACTGTCTGGCCTGAGTCTCTTTTTCTCCAAAAGCTCCTGGTTCTGGAAGCATGTCGACTGAAGGGGTCAGGAAAGTGACCTTTACTTGTGTTCTTGTGAGCCCTTATTGTTTGCGAGTGGGAAAGGGAATGTGACTTAAGTTGGCACTTTTTACCTGGTGATTTAAGTCTTGCCAAGGCGCCCTAGTCAGGTGTAGGACATTATAAATTCCTTTAAAACAAAAAATACTGTCCTAGAATGAAAAGGAAAAGACACAGGCCTACTGTGTTTATCTAAACTTCTTTATTATTATTACTACAAAACTACACATGCTCATTGTAATAAATATAAGCAGTACAAGGGAAAAGGTAAAAGTTCTCTTCTCTGGTTTGTCTTTTCTCCACTAGTTCAGCTGGTCAGTGTACCCAGTGTTCAGTTTTGTATTCTTCCAGCTTTTTGCTTGTCAGGCTTACTTTGGAACTGCCCCGTCCTTCGTTACTCCTTCATGTTGGCCACATCGCCTCTTGTCTTCATAGCCTTACTTACTTTCTTTTATTTTTGTTGCCATACATCTGACTTGCTTTTGGGCCTTCATTTGGTACTTGAGATTTGTGCCTTTGCTAGAGCCACCCTGTTTCCTGTAAGGCCTTTCCCCACCTCTCCTAGTGAAATCTTATTTATCTTTGGAGCTCAGGTCAAGTCATCCCTTTGCCATTAATCCTTTGCAAACCATACCAACCCATGATAGCTCCTTGTTTCCAAGCTCATAGCATTAACTTCCACCACTCATTTGCCAGTTGACCATGTAATGCTGTATGTATATTGTCACTTGTATTTTGTTATTTGTTCTTTAACTTCTTGCATATTTGCCCAGTTAGATTGTGCTCTTGGGGTTCACAGATTATGATTTATTTTTCTTTCTGTTCCTAATTTTGCCTAACACAGTACCCTACATTTAGCAGGCACTCACCAAATGTTGATATGATTGGGTTTTCTTAGCACTTCACACCCTTTTAAATAAAGATCAGGTGCTCGGAGCCGGAAGCCTTAGGGAACACTCAACTGATGACATCATCTTGGCTGCCTGTCACCGTAGGGTGTGCCGCTGAGAGGAGTGTGGGCAGATGAAATACTTGCGCAACAGGTTATGTTTCTTCCTCTAATGAATGGGATTCAGTCTCCACATTGGGGAAAAGAGATAGTAAGTGTAGGAGGAGGCTGACAAGGGGATAGAAGGGAGGATGCTACATCATTTGACATGGGGCTATGGCTTTATTAAAAACAAAAGTAAAAGGATGGTGTAATGCAGAGAGAAGCTTCTTGGAACTGGTAGGATGGTTAGACAAACCAGATTCTCTGGATGCAAACCAGTTATTAATTGCCATTTATTTTCTTTGCAGTAAAACTGTCCCACCCAGCTTCTTGCTTTCACATTAGGGTGAGTCTGGGGAAAGGATTTAGTTCAGAATTAGGAAATCCAGGAAAGATGCAGGATAGACAGAGGTTGGGCCAAGGCATGGGAATATTCCTTTCTCTCATTTGTGTGGCTAGCCCAAGAACTTGGAGGTTGCCAGGATCTCCTTGCATTTGCTAGTAGGGGTTGCTATTGTAGTGGTATAAAATACCACTTCTTTCTACCCTCACTACTTCCTTTTGCCCCGTCTTGCTTTCCTCCTTCACTGATTCCCTCCTAGCCCACAGTAGGTTGGTCATCACTTCCACCTGTGAGGCCTAGCTGTTAGCTGCCCGGACCCTGAATGTAATCTGTCTTTCCCAAATGGTAGGAACGTAGAGAAAAGGAAATGGAGTTTTAAGTCTTCTGTGGCTTAGAGAGCAGGATGTTTTGATTGCTTGATTTAGGGGCCTCAGGGTCTCCAAATATGAAGACCTGTTCTTTTTTGATAAAAGGCCTCATGTCATTCCTCACTCTTTTGCTCTGAGTAAATGTGGTTCCAGGGAAGGTCTTGTGTTGAGGGACTTGTATCTGCCCTTGAAAGGGAAAAGATCACTCTTGGACTTAATTTTTTTTCCTAGTGGAGATATTATCAGAAGATGAGAATTAATGGTGCTATGGACAGAATGTAAATATAGTCAAGACTCTAATACACTTACAATGATTGGGCTTTTGGTTTTTAAAAAATCCTTTCAAAGTACATTTTTAGGGCTAGATGTCTCCCTACTTTTGTGGAAGAATTTGGCTGGAGGGAAATTGACTGTGGAAGTCTCATCTGGAGGGAACAGCAATGCTAAATGACTTTTTGTAGATCACTAAACATTGTGACATTACTGAGACTGCCTTGGTAGGGAGAGTTTTGGTCCATTGGTATCTACTTCTTTGCCTTCAGATAAATCCTCCTACGTGTCCTATTCCCTGACTCTGAGAGGGATGGACTGTGGGGAAAAGTTAGTACACTCACCTCATTGTTCAGGTCTTTTCCTGGGTGTGGTTCTGCAGAGCTCCCTCCAAGAGCTGACTCAAGAGTTCACTTCCATTGTGGTGGTGTTCTTGTTTTTACATGTCGTTCCAATTTACAGCCTTGGTATTTTGGGCAGCATCATTTGGAAGTGTTATATTGGGAAGGAGGAAAGTAAAATCTTTTCAAAGGTTCCTTGAGAGAAAGGTTCCTTTCACTGGGCAAACCAAGTCTTCTTAAATGTTATGGCTTGAAACTTAAGAATTATAAGCATATACTCTTCCTGTTTGATGTCACTGATCCCTCTGGATGATGGATATTTGTCCTTCTGTCCTCCATAAGACATTGAGCACCTTGAAAGCTGGGGTAATGTCTCGTTCATCTTGGTATCTGCAATGTTGAACCCAGTGCCCAACTTGAAGTCAGTGTTTATAAATATATGTTGAGTTAAATAGTGGAGGGATTACATGCACGGACTGCAGACAGATGCATGCCTAGCATATTGAGGTGGGAGATATTAGTAGAATGTGTAGATGGGTAGGAGAGATAGATAAAGAATGGAATTTTTGTGGATAAGACATACTGCCTAAGAATTTCTTGAGAAACAGTTGTTTTGCAGTCATCCTTTATGTGGGCAAGCAGTTAGAAGTTGTGTTAGTTCCATACGACTAGCTAATGCCTTGGACAAGGCTTTTAGGCATTGTGACCTTTGTAGCAGGGACTAAAGATACCTGCCTGTCATTTCAAATGGAGAGACTCAGCAAAGGGAGGGGTTCAGGATTAAGATTGGCGATGGGTAAAGAAAGCTTTGAGCCCCTGCTAGCCTGGCACTGTAGAGATATAAAGCTGTGATTATGATGATTGCTGTTGGCAAACAAGAAAGTCTCAGCCTCTTCTCTGGTTTGTATCCCACACCCAAGCCACAACCTCAGATTGGGTGGCTGCCACCTTTAAATATTGGGGTCACCTGTAGCTGTTGGGAGATGTTGCTTGTGCTTTCTCTGAGCATTATGCAAACATTACTTTTTGGTTCTTTTCCTTCTGTCCACCAGCAAAAAGTAGGAAATCTGTGTTTTTGGTTGGCATTTGGGCATGAGGTGCCCTCATTTTCCCCTTTTAACTAGTAAATACCTAAACTACTAAATATCTATAACAAGATGGCTCAGGCTTGGAAATTCTTACATACAGAGTGAGTGAAGCCTGAGAGGAACTAAGCTTTACACAACTCCCTGCCTTGGAGAAGGAAGCAGTCATTTCCCTGTGCGCAACTTGGATGCTGATCAGCTGATTTCCTGTCCCTATAGGAATGCGATTCCTCTCCCTTCCTTCTGGAAGAAGTGGATATTTTTTCATTTCCTGTTTGATAGCATATTTTCTGAGTACCAGGAGACTCTTGCTGACTATAAATAATTTGGGATGTGGTGGTGGGAAGGAGGCTACTTTTGTTTTCAGCAAGATGGCTTTCACTTTAGGAATTCAAAGCATATACATGAGCCCAAGTTTCCTTGTCCCCCTTGGAGAGGCATAGGACCTAAAGAGATTATTTTGAATCTCTGCTCCCTGCCCTATAGTGGTAGAACCTCTTCTCCCACTTTGGTCAGAAAAGCTTGTTCCCTCATGGGGATCTATGTGTTGTGGATTCCACTCTTGCCACATCCTCTGGTCAGCCCTTTTGGTGCCTGAATCTACTGTGGAGCAACCTTAGTCCCAGCTGGAAGTGACACCACCCATGGAATGGAGCCTAGCAGGATGCCCCTTTGAGCCCTGACTGTGAGTGACACAGGCTGGAACTGAAATCTGACAATCCAGATTTCCGGTCCTCTGTCCTCCTGCAATTTCCTCTCTAGGGGGAGGTGGTAGCTGGTCATTATTAACAAGCAGTGCCAGCAGTAGGCCTGCACAATTTCTGTTTCCCTGTAAGAGCTGTCTGCCTATCCAGACTGGCCTGTTCCTGATGCATTTGGAGTGAGAGCAGGGGACTAGAAAGGAGAGGGGAGGGGAGGAAGTTATCATGATCCACTTTGCTTCTAGCAGAGCTCAGCCCAGTGAAGCTGCGGTTTCGTTTTGCAAATTCTTAATTCTTAGATCATATTTTCTTGACTTTGGAGAAGTGCTTAAAATTCTTACAAAATAGGACATTGCTTGGTTCATTATGAGAAGTGTCATTTTTGGGTTTGGTGGGTAACACAAACAGCTTTCCCTAGTTTGCTAGGATTTTACATGGCTAGGTAATTGGTGTGTTAATAGTTTTTAGAGGTCATCAGAGGAGGAACAGCCTTACGAGTGGAATTAGAGAGGATGCACCTTTTAACAGTAAATTCTTCCTTTACCTCTGTTGCCGACCGTGTGCCCTTTCTCTTTGCTCCAGGGGTTTTCTAGTTTGTAGCTATTTTATAGTATCAGATAAATTCCCCCTCTAGGGTGGAAAGCATCATTTTACAGTGGAAAAGGTGTACACATGGGAATCCTGTTTCTGGTATTTACTAGCTCTGTGAACTTGGACAGTGACTGGACCTGTCTGAGCTGTATACTCTTTATAATTCCTCATTTGCAAGTGTTGGTGATCATAACTATCTTGCAGGGTTTTTTAAAGGTTAAATGATGTAAAGCATGTTGCTTGGCATGTAGTAGGTATGTAATTATAGCTGTTTATTAGTAAGGGTCAGTAATGTCATTTTTGAATTGTGGTAAAATATACATAAAATTTACCATTTTAACCATTTTTAAGCATACAGTTCAGTGGCCTTTAAGTACATTCACATTGTTGTGTAACCATTACTACCATCCATCTCCAGAACGTTACCTCCTCAATCTTAGATTCCATACCCATTAAATTATAACTTCCATTCCCCGCCTCCTTCAGCCCCTGGCAGTCACAGTTTTACTTTCTGTCTTTATGAATTTGACTACTCTAGTTACTTCATAGAAGTAGAATCATAATATATATCTTTTTGTGACTGACTTATTTCACTTAGCATGTCTTCAAGTTTCATCTATATTGTAGTACATATCAGAATTTTATGCGTTTTTAAGGATGAGTAATATTTCTTTGTATGTATATACTACATTTTGTTTATCCATTCATTCATTCATTCATTCATTGATGGACACTTGGGTTGCTAACAATATTATTTTTAATAGAAATATTGTGGGATTTATTCTGTATGGTTAGAGCTCCCACAGCTGGGAGGATGATGATGAAGTGAAGGAAGATACCACTGTTTGTGTGTTGACCTCATCTACTTTGCTTTTGGTTGCAGGACCTATTTTGATAGGACTCTTATAGATGGTGGAGTCCATTTTGATAGGAGCCAGAAACATGATGGACCACTGGGAGTCCATACAGAGGGTCCAGGCCTGGCAGAACTCTAGGGAAAACAAAAATTGCTTCCTAGCCTAATTTTTCCAAGGATAGACTGCTTTGCAGTGCCTGTAGCTTCAGTCTTGCCTCCCTCCCTCTCTTCTGTGCTCTTAGGATGAATGCAACTCTTGATGTCATATCTAGACTTTTAGTTTGTTTTATAGAGGGGCTTAGGGGCAATTGTGTATAGCCATGGGGTGGTGAGCAGAATGAATGGCTAGCTGTGTGCCAGCCTGGCTTGCCACGGTAGGACTTGTAGGATATCTATACACAACATATATGTATATGCATGAACATTTCTTATCATTGACAACTGATACATGTTTTCTTCTGGTTTTCTCTCAACTCAGCACACCACGAGAACACATTGGTAACAGGGTTTGCAGGATAATGGGAGAGGTCTCTTAGCATAAAGAACCTTTGCAGGAGGTTCTTGACAACTTAGGCTCTTTCAGTTTCTACCAAAATTCTGAAGAGTGAGTACACTTCAGATATGACTTCTCTGCCTATCAGCAGGCTTGAGTTATATCTGGAAAGGTCTAAGAATGCAGCGTCTGCATCCTGTGCTTATGCTGGACATAGGGATAGAGGCTGAGAAGGACAGGCAGCTCCTCCAAACTCCTGGGTCTCTGTGTGGACTCTCCTGTTTGTTTATAATAAAGGAGGAAGAGGGTGGCTTAGATACATTTGTCTCCAGTTCCCTCTGCTTAAGGGGCTGCAGTGTCACTGGGGTTTTGTGCCTCCTTGTGTCGTAGGATCAAGGGACACATGCCTTCAGTGCACACCTTCCCAAAGTGGCCTACCTTCTTATTTCTTGCTTCATACCTCCAATACCTAGACACCAGTTATCTTTCAAAAGCTATTTAGGATGACTTTATGTTGTTAACATAATATGAGTGAATTCTATATTAAAGTAATAAAGATTACACTTAGTATTATTATTCAGTTATTATTATATAATTACATATGACTAGAGAATTGTGTTTGTGCTTTGTGAAGGCCACTACAGGAGAGACTCTGAAAATGAATTTTTAAAAATCTATTTTAGAGAAACATAGATTAAATATGAACGACAGCAGGGGGCACTTGTATAACAGTGAAGTAAAGGCAGGCATAAGAGAATTCAGTTTGGTTTTGAACTTTAACTTGTTCCTTGGAAAGTTAATGTTCTTTCCTTATGCAGTTTCTTTATGTAAAACTGTTGGGTTTTAAATATAAAAATATGTGGCATGACAAACAAGTTATATTTATTCTTTGTCAACTAAAAATGGACTTTCTTCAAAGTTTATTAAATTTAGTTTCTTACTTTCAGATACTCTGGCAAGCAAGAACTGCTAGATTAAAAGTACATTATTTCATTCAACTATATCAACATATAAAGCTTTAGAAATTTGAAACAATCTGTTGGAAGCCTCAATTTCTATATCAACAAATTTGTACTATTCTAGGTTATGTGCTTCCTGTCAGTCAAGGATCTTGTTGAAATAATTTCTTGTACAAAAATGGCTGAAAACAAACAAAACAAAAAAATTGACTAAAAACAAAACAAAAACCAAAACAGAACGAATGTACTTCACATTGTATTTGAAGAGAGTTACCAACAAATACTTGAAAAATGGTTAAGAGGGTTGAACCCTTTCCACTTAATTTTGTAGCTGCTGTTAGGTGAACATAGTTTTCTCTTATTTGAATAAGATGTCAAAAGGATCTAAAGGCCAAAACAATCCTTGTGAGCGGTCTCTCTCCTGAATTCCTGATAAGAAGCTTTGATGAAGAATAACAGTATCATTTTCAAATGTGCCTCTGAACAAACTACATAATTATAAGGTATTCCATTGTCCATACACATGCTGTAGCTGGTTCTTAATCCACCTGTGACAGTGTAGTCAAAGGCTGAAAACTTCAGACCTACAGAAAAATCCCAAGGTGAATTTTAACCACCTGTTATCATTTACTCAAGTTATTAATTACTTGAATTACCAAACATGCTTATAGGGGGGAAAATGAACAGATTTTTCACCCTTTGTTTACCCTTTCCTTACCTTTTTAATGTTATCACCCATCATTATATTCAAGATAAAGTGAACCAGTGCCCATCCTATACATGCCCTGTTTTTCCTGATCCTATGTGTTTGCTTATGCTATTTCCTCCACCTGGATTTTCCTTTCATTTCTATATCTTAATTATCCTTCCATGTCCATCTCAAATGTCACTTGTATTTTGGTATGACATTTCCTGACCCCTTCAAGGTACAAATGCTATCATCTTTCTGAACTTACATAATATTATTGAAAGAAATTCACTTAAAAGTAATAGTAATAATAACAACTGACACATAAAGCCTTTTAGAAAATGATTTCACATATTAGCTCTGTTGAGCCTCACATATAATCACTTCTGCTTCACAGTCAGGCAACTGCGACTCAGGGAGGTTAAGTGACTTGCCTGAGGTCTCACATTGCTGGAACTGAATTTAAATCTTATGACCTCAAACCCCATGTTCTTTCTACCAAACAATGCTATCCTATAATTCTTATCACTTGCTACTGTGTGTTACAGTTACTTGTGTAAATGTCATACCTTGTGCTATCTTTGTGCTATCTTTAAAGGAAGGGTTAATATCTTACTCTTTGTGACCCTCATATCCCATAGCACAGAGTATGGCATATAATAAGGCGTCAATGAACATTTGAAAGGCTGATGATGAGGGAAGTGGGTGAGCTTGTACCTAGCACAATGCCTGGCACATAGATACCTAATAAATATTTGTTGAATTTAATTGTAAAGTAGATCAAAGGCCACAGTTAATAAGAGCTCATATGGCACTTACTAAGCGCCGGGAACTTTTATAAGTGGTTTGCATGATATTAACTCATTTAGTCCTCACACAACTAATTGAGGTAGGTACTATTTTTATCTCTGTTTTACACTTGTCTTACACAAGGCCACACAGGTGGTAAGCAGCAGAGCTGGGTTTCACAGTGACAGGCAGTCAGCCCTAGAATCCGCATGCACTCTTAACCATTATGCCATAATCATTGCTCGGGATGTTTTTACACTGTTAGGTTCCTCCTGGACTCCTTTCTGTCTAGGGTGTGGCTCAAATGAGGAAAATCAGAAGCAGCCTAGCTTGTGACTGTACTGTAGAGCAGTGGTTCTCCAGCTTCAGCCTGCATCAGACTCACTGGGAGGCCTTGTTAAAATCCTGATTGCTGTGCCCCACCCCCAATTTTTGATTCACTGAGTCTGGGGTGGGGCTTGAGAATCTGTTTCTACCAAGTTCCCAGGAGTTGCTGATGCGGCTGGCCTGGGACCACTTGTGGAGAGTATGGACTCTGGAGTTAAGCTGCCAGGGTTTGAATTTCCTGCCATTTACCTTGAACCTGGACAGTTTTTTAACCCTTTCTGTGAGTCAGTCCTCATCTGTGAAGTGACTATACAGATAGGACCTATGATTGAATCAGATAATACATGTGAAGTACTTAGAATGGCGCTTGGTGCATGGTAAACATGCAGTGCTAGCTACAGTAATGTTGAAAAGATGTGGTTCCTTCCTTTGTAGATTTACAGTCTAGTTACAAAGACTAGACTTAATCTAATAAGTAATAAAAAATGGTGTGAAATCAGGTATTGGTTCATGTGATCTGACTAAAGTACCTTAGAGGTGAAGTGTGTGTATGTAGTGGGGCAGGAGAAGCAGTGGGGGATCAGGAGGGAGGTACATGGGACTAGAAAATATCTGAAAGTTTTATTGTCAGAATTTAGAAAAGTTGGAGTTGTCAGTGGTTTTGGCTTCACAACCAGAGAATTGGAGTGGGAGGAGAAAAGGTGGGACGTGGGGGAGAGATTGGAAGGGTAGGGGGAGGGAGAGATATTGAGAGAGACAGAGAGAGAGAAATGTCAGCCCTCTGTTTGCCAAAGAGGTAACTTATTTTCCCATTCCTCTTTCTTCAAGCTGGTAGCAGGTCTGAAGGTGAGGTTCCTGGCGGTTTGCTTTTTGTATGGGACAATAGCTAAGGAGGGGGTTTGCTACTGGCTTCTGGAGCTGGTCTCTGCAGCCTTTATCCTCCACAGCTGATTCACATACTTGCAATTCTTGCTGAGAAAGGCAGTTGTTAGGTTTGGAATTTTCAGATTCCGGAGCCAGCTGGACAGCTGACCCTCTGGTAGCTATTTCCCAAACTGTCAGCCTTCTGTCGCCTTGTCTCCCTGGGCCCCTTCTTTCTGACTTTGAAGCAATATCCTATATTTAGTGAACAATCCAGTTAGAAGTCAGAGGAGATTTGAGGAGGGAGTCTGTCCCACTGTAGAATTCTGATGGATTATTTGGGCCTAGGAACAAGATGTATCCTGTTCAAACACTTTAACCCCTTCTTGATCGGGCATACTCAAATGATGTCTTACAGTGCTAAGAATGTACCTCTAGTTCATGATAAGGAGCAGTGTTTATTTTTGGGTGTCCTAGAGAAAATATTTGGGAGAAGGAGTAGACAGAAGTTCAGACAGCTCCATTTATGGCTGAGCAATGTTTGGTATTTTACAGAAGGGACTGTATGGATGGTGGGGAAGAAAGAGTTTGGCATTCTAATTGTTCACCTCTTGCTCCCTCCATTCAGGGATGATTAGAGACACCTCATTAGCCAGCAGAGTGGACAAGTATTTCTTGCAGCCGCACGAGCCTCACTCCTGCATCCTGGGCGTCTTCTGTTCTCCCAGCCTGCTGAATCACCACCTAGGAAGGGCCGTAGCCAGGTTGCTGCAGGGAGAACCTGGGGTGCTCTTGGCATGATGCACTGTTGACTGGTTTTGGTCTCCTAGACACGGCTTGGGCCTCTCCAGGCCTGTTGGAGTGATAGGCTGGGTCTTAGCCCCCCCTCCAGCTTGTTCCACAAGGCGCTGACCTACTTTTCAGAAACAATTAAGTGTTTGTGAGCAAAAGAAGGCAGTGACCCGAGTGAAGGTGAACCAGAGCTGCATTAAACAAATGTTTGGAGTTCCTCTTTTTGTCTCACAGAACAGAGCCCATCCCAGGGCAGATGGAATGGCTGACCAGGCTGCTGTGAAGGCCAAATTCCAGATGCTTATCCAGATAGCCAACCAATTCTGGAGTTCTCAATTCTTCCATCAATGTACCTTATTTTAAGAAATTACTTTTGTAATTATGGTACCCTTTGAGTTCTGGTGATTGGAGAAGGTTTGAAAGGAAGTTGGGCTGTTAGAGTGAGTCGGCGTCATAAGCCAGCAGCCCCTTCTGGTGGCAATGTTTTGGTTCATCTGTAGCCCCTCTGAGAGGATTCAAGTCTTTCTATTTTTGTGCAGGCTGACATAATAGGCTGGATGGGAGCCCAGATCTTTAGGGAGAGAGCTTGTTAGGTTTTCCTGTCCTTGGGAATAAAGGGTTAGATTCATTTTTCACAGGGAAAGGAAGTGTACTCACTTTCCTGCCAATATCTTAGATGTTTCTTACCTTGATTGAAGGCCCTGACTTGTACTTCCCTGTGGAATATTTGTTGTCCTTAGCCCTGGGGGAAGGAGTCAAGGCCCTGAGGACAGTGACTCTTGCCCTACATCAGCTGGCTCCCAGACCCTGAGGGAATTGCTAAACTTGCCATTAGGCAGTTTTTTTAACTTTTATTTTCAGCAACTCCATGCACACAACTCCTATGAATCTCCCAGTCAGTCAAAAGAAAAGTCACCGATATTGTGCCCAGAGATTCAGATGAAATCTTAAAGTTCAAGAAGAATGAAGCATAGGAGGAGAACTCAATTCTGCAGCTCTCTCATTGGAATTCCTCTGACAACCTCCGAAGTGTCAGCCCCATTTGAAGAACTGGTTTACACATCAGAGCATGGCTTGGAAGTCAGCATGGCATCAGTTTGGTCTTGTAGATGATTAAGTTTCTTGGGGAATGGAATTTGATTTGAGGTGTCCTGAAAATGTTCCCCTCCGAGCAATCCAAGTCTGGTCACAAACTTCCTTTGTTTCACTTCTCTTCTTCCTTTATGCACATGAAGCCTGGTGCCTGCTTATTTCCCAGTCTGTTAACCCCTTTATGGTGTCATTGTCTTCTCTACTTGTCCTATATAACACTTTTACTGGCATTCTCGTCTCTTTCTGCCATTCCTTCCTTTCCTTTCCTCCAAGCTGGACCCATGTTCACTTTCTCCACCGTGCTACTGAGTTCTGCATAACATTGTGCTGACTGACTTCTTTACAGATTTATGAGCACCAGCCACAGCTTGACTCTCAACCCTGCCCTGAAATCTTCCTGTTCTTTTCTGGTTGACTGCCATTCCTTTTCTCTACAGCAGCTATTCCAAACTTTCCCACTCTCCTCCAACCTGTTATTCCACTCCACCTCATAAACGATCAACAAGTCCTGTTGCTTTTTACTTTCCACAGCTCTGCCTCTCAATTTATCTGTAATCTTTTCCAGTCCTCACCTTGTATACATGTTCAGGTCTTCTCCATCCTAAGAAAATAATTCTTTTAAGCTTGTCTTTCCTTCAAGCTAATTCTTTCTGCTTTTTCTTTTTTTTTTAACACTGTACCTTTTCCTATATTCCTTTAGTCATCTTGACCCCTGTAGCCTTGCTTTTGTGTACACCATCCCACCCAAGTCGCTCTTACTATGACCTACTTGCTCAATGCAGTAGTCTCTTTCAGTTCTCGTGCTCTTTGACCTTGTCACCTATTTGACACTGTTTGGGCTTCTTTTTTCCCCTCACTCTGGTCCTCTCCCTGGATAAGTTTACCTAAATGGTGATTTCATTTATCAACTTTGTCTATGTGTGCGGTGATGACTCTCAAATCAAAATCTCAAAGTACGAACTTTCCCTTAAGGTCTACACTTGTATTTCCAAATGACTACTGTCCTTTTCCACTTTGAAGTCTACAGAAATTCTAATGGAGCATATCCAAAACCAAGCTTATCATCATCCCCCTTTTTTCTTCTGCCTAAACCTGCTTCTCTTCTATACACTGTGTCTCAGGTACCAATGTCACTCTCCATCTGTTTGCCCAAGCCAGGAATTCAGTTTTGTTTGTTTATTGTCTTCCTTCATTCTTCAAATCTGATTGGATACTAAGTTCTGTTTGTTGTAGCTCAGAAATGATCTCAGCATCCATCCTTTCCCATCTGTCCGTCCTGTCTGGACCCACTGCCCTATTTTAGAGCCTCATTGTCTTTGGCTTACTGCCAGTGATCATGCCATATCTCTTCTTAAAAACTCTAATGCTCACTGCCTTCTATTCCTTCACAGGGTAAAGTTCAAACTTCTTGGTATGGCTGTGAGTCTCAGTTTCATCCCTTATTTATGATGTTTCCTATGCCTTGGATGTTCTTTGTACTTGACTTGTCTCAAACTCCTGTGTGTATTGTAAAGTAAGCTTTTGTTCCAACTTAAAACTAGTTTGGTTTTTTTAAATGGTGTTCCACCTTCTTTCCTCCTACCTCAACTAGGAAAAACTTAACTTGTCTCCTCATCTGAGTTCTTATGGTACTTTACATCTGCCTTTGTAGTAGTACTTATTTTAGAGTTAGCTGTTTAATTGTCTGGCTCCTCTAGACCATGAGTTCAGTGGGCAGACTGTACCTTCTTCACCTCTGTTTCTTTGATGCCATAACAATTGACTGAATTGTTGGTCTATATACAAAGTACCTTCTATCTCCAGATGAAGAATGTTTGGAAAATCTAAAGGATATTAATGACTATAAAGCCATCTAAAATCCCACCATTTTTGGATAATCACTATAAACATTTTGCTGCATTTTCCTTCAGACCTTTTCTTCTGAAAAAAAAAATATGTAAATACACATTTTGCAAAAATACTCTATAGTTTATGGCATGTTTTCTTCAGTTACTGTATGGTGGAAATCTTTCTGTGTCAAAAAATATGTATCCATATAATAACATACGGTTGTCTATATTCCATCGTGCGGGTGCACTGCACTTGAGCTAGTCCCCTATTGTTGGACTTTTAAGTAATTTTGCATTGTTTGCTGTTACAAGCAATAGGATGAATATACCTGTGTATGTATTTATTTGCATACTTAACTACATTTTTTAATATAAATTCCTAAAAGTGAAATTGAGTCAAAAGTCATTGAGCACTTTAAAAATATTTAGATATGTTTTGCTTAACTGTTCTCCACAAAAGTTGTACCATGTGGTTGAGTTTTTACACTTCACTGAGATTTTTTTCCTGTGGTGGGTTTTGTGCTATTGTTAGAAGTTTTATGTATTGGAATTACTTAATTCGTAATTAAGGCTGTTTTTTAGTAAAATCGATCTAGTAGCAGGTGCAACATGGATTGGATGAGAAGGAGGGAGATCCATTTTCTTTTTTTGAGGCTATTTGAGCCATCCAGGTGAGAGGTAATGAGGGTTAGACAGGAGAGGCTGACAGTTGAATAAAGGAGCACATGATCATGAGAGGCATTTGGAAGAACTGATAGGACTTGATAGTGGGTTGGTTGAAGGATGGTGCCATTACTCTAAGTGGGAAATTAAAAGGAGGCATTGATTTGGGGAGGGAGGCTGTGTATTCATTTTTAATAATTACAGTTCTATTTGTTGCGGCATGCTCAGGTAGAAATGCCCCACAGGCAGCTGGCACCGCAGAAGAGCAGCCAGAAGAGAGGCAGGGCTCAGTCATCTCAGCCTGATATTTAAAGCCCTTCATAATAACCTTTCCAGAATCCTCTTCAACTACCTTCTCAGATCGAAGTCAGACAAGACTGTCTTCCTGGAGAGCCTTCACTCATGTGTCTGCCATGTAGAGCCTTACCCACTGTTCATAACCCACCTCAAAGCCCTCTAGGAAACCTGATCACCCCACTGCAAGTTAGTTCTTAGTTTCCTAAATGCTAATGGTCATTTTTTCCTATCTTTTATACTGCACTTTAATATCGTATTTGTACATATGCATTATTTTTTTCTGCAAGATTGGAAGCTCCTAGAGGTTGAAGACTGTATCATAAACTCCACTTCCTCTCCACGTTAACAGCTCTGTATTTTACACTTAAATGTCTAAAAATATCTGATGATTTATGGAGTAAATGGAACCAGTTTTAATGTAGTATTGTGATACACTGGATTATTATCATTGTACACCTAACATGTAATAAAGTGTTAACACTATTTTATGTGTATTTTCCTACTCAGATTTCTTCAAATACTCAGATACATTATGGGGGGGGGGGAGTAAAAAACCAAAGATACTAAGAATCCCCTTTCACACCTATGTCCTTTGTTTCCCCCAAGATTCTTAAGAGTGGTACATACCTGCCCTTTAGCTTCCAACCCCCTCTGCTCTCCTGAAATTGCTGTTGTCAAGGTCACTAATCACCTCCTAATTGCCAAATCCAATGGTAATTTTCAGCCTTGATCTTACTTGACCTTGCTGTGGTACTTGACACTATGAACCAGTCCATCCTCCTTGACAGCTTCTCCTTCCTTCGCTTTTGTGATTTTCTTCCTTCATTTATAGGTTTATCTTCTTTTAAATAAAGGTGATTTCTAGGATTTTGTTTTCTTGAATGATCTTATTGGTATTCATGGCTTCAACTGCTGGGCCAGATCTCTCTCTTGAGCTCCAGACACTTACCTCTAAGTCCTGGAGGACTTCCTTTGGATAGCCTGAAGGTGTCTTTTACTTAGCATGTTCCAAACTGAACCCTTCTTCTTTACACTGGCAACCCTGCTTTTCTCTCTCCTGTTCCTTATGTTAAGGCACTGCCATCTATCCAGTCACACAGATGAGATTTGGAGGAATCGTTTGAGAATCTTCCCTCTCACAGTCTATCCACCCAACCCACACTAACTTGAAACAGTGACCAGACACTGCATAATTCTACTTCAGATCTTGTTATCTCTTTCCCACTTTCCATCCCCAGTACTATTGTGTTAGTCCAGATTCTATTTTTCAGCATGTAACTGTAATAATGTCTTAACTGGTCACCCTCCCTTATGTCTTGCTCCCCTCTTTTTCACAACTGCTAGAATGCTCTTTCTGAATTTAAAATCTAATCATAAAAAAAACACACTGCCAAGCTTAAACTCTTTCATTGGCTTCCCATCGTCTTTAGGGTGAAATACGGTTTCCTCAGCATGGCATGCAAAGCTTTCACATCCTGCCATCATTCTTCCAGGGCAGAGAGTACCTTGTATTCTTACCATATAAAACTATTTTAAGTTCCTTAAATGTATCATGTTCTTTCATGTTCCTACTTTGTTTCGTCTGTCTACAGCACTCCTGCCCCCATCAATCTAATTCCCTCTGGCCTTGAAGTCCCAGTGCCAGCATTAGCTTCTTCAGGAAGGCTTCCCTGCACTTCCATGCTTCTTTTTGCTTCCATGCACCTTTATCAGCATCAGGTGCACTGTATTGTGTGTTGTTTCACTTGCGTGTCTTCCTCACTAGATTGTACACTCTTTGAGGAAAGAAGAAAGAGACTCTGAGCTCTTCATCTCCATCCTCGCTGTCTACAAACTTGGCACAGGGCGGGCTTGTTGAATGTATGAATGATTGAGTACGAAGGATGGTGATGTCAGTGGCAGTGCTGGGATCAGGATTCAGAACCTCAAATTCTTAGCTTTTAAACTTTATTTTTTGGTGAGGTGATATGTTCACAAAACTGACCATTCCAAAGATATAGAAAATCTTTTTTTATCCCAGCCATCCTTTCTCCCTCCCTGAAGACAATATTATCAGTTACTTGTGCCTCCTTCTAGAGATGATACGTGCATTTATTCATTTAAGAAGTTAATTAAAAAAAAGTTAATTTAGCAGATATTTGTTGAGCACCTTCTGTATGCCAAGGACTATGAAAAATTCCTGTCTTTATGGAACCTAAATTCTATGTACTTTTCTTCCTTGTTTAAATGTGAAAAGAACATACACTGTTTTGACCTTGCTTTTATTTACTATATCTTGAAGATAAGTGCATTTCAGCACATAAGACCTTCTTAGTTTTCCTTCTGTTTATTATTCCACTACATGGATGTACTATCACTTTTTTAACCAGTCACCTATTGATGGGCAATCTTTTGTTATTACAAAATGCTGTAATAAAAAATCTTGTATACTGTTTTGCACATATATATCTGAAGGAGAATATCTTAGGTATGGAATTGCTGGGTCAAAGAGTATATATATTTGTAAATTTGATGGATAGATTGCTCCATTGCTTTAATTTTTTATGAATATTTCAAGCATATAGACAAGTACAGATAATACTTGTACAGACAAGTAAAGGTAATAGCAGGCGTGAATGTACCCACTACTCATTAAACATGTTGACACCCTCACTGAGTTCTGCCTATTAGGGACTTTTCATAGCTCCTTAACATTGTGATGTTCTTTCACAGAGTATTATTTTAGACTCACGATAATAAGTTTCTTAGAACGCATATCCTGTCATCTGGGAGTTGCCACAGTACGGTCTATCTTGCACTTAAAAAATATATGTGTATATATAACCTCATTGTTAGCAAAAGGCAGCTTCAGAGGAAAATTCCATTATGCTATTTTTAGTGTCTGGAAACTGATTTCTCAAAGATGTTTATTTTGCCTCCTTCCTCTGCTCAAAAGCAACAAAGGAATGCCTACCAGAAGTTGGTGGCCTGTCTTTTCCAGAGGCTTGTTTTATTTGCTGGTGGAGGACCCAGGTGAATTGAGTGAGTACCCCCACCTTCTGCCCAGGTTTGGCCGAATAACTAAGTGTGGTTCTCCTTAGCAGGTGCCTACCTTTAGCTGACTTGGAAGTGCAGCTATGTCCTCTGGATCATGATGGATTTGATGAGAGAAACTGTTCTTAGAGAAGGGGGGAAGCTCTTGATCTCTGTTACACCTGGATGACAGTAGCTGTTTCCCTATGCTTTTGTTGAAATAAATCTCCTTCCCTCCCATCTCTTTGCTGGAGGTCGCTAACTGTTCCAGCAGTAGGTGACTCTTGTTTCTGACACTTTCTAAGTCCTCAGAATGCCCAGTGAGGCAATGATTTTATAAACATAGAGGGGACCCTTAGCCTCAGGTAGGTAGGTTTACTCTAAGAGCAGGTGTTTTTGCCTCCCTTCCCATTGGTCAGTCCTTTTTACCTTGTTTAGTCTTGTAGCATTACAATAACACTGTAGGGAGAAGACTCAAGATTCACCCTATTTCCCATGGGTCACACAGGCAAAAGAAAGGGATCAAGGAGAGAGACCTGATTTGATGAGGGCCTGTGGCCTAAAGCACGAGCTCTTTGTAAGCTCATTGGCGGTCACTATAGCATAGATCTGATCCACACCAGTACCTCTTCACACCTGGGGTGAACACAGCTCCTTGGATCCTTGCTGCCAAACCTGGGCTGTTCCCTTTTGAGCCTCCCATGGTTTTGGCATTTCAGCGCTGTCCTTCTAAGCATGAGGTGTAATTTCTTTTGTCTTCTGCTCCTCAGCTCTGCAGAGGCAGCTTTGTCCCTGGAGACAACCCTTCAGACAGCAAACTCATTTTCTCTAGCAGACCAGAGGGGCAAGGTGTAATTCAACCCCTCTCTCCATCAGACACTGCTGCCAGGGGGAAACAATGAAGAAAGTGATCTTTGTGGCTCCCCGAATAAGACCATGAACATGGCACCTGCTTTTGTTACAGACTTCTTAAGTCGCTGGAGTCCTTTTTGCTGTCTTCCTGGGTCAGCAGCTGCTTTGGGGTAGTAGTGGCAACTGGCTGTTCGGGTGTCAGGTCTGCCTCAAAGAAGATGGATGTATTTATATAAGGAGAGTTACCTTTCATGTCCCTAAAGCTCCTGTCTTCAGGGCTTAGGGTCTAGAGAGTAAGCAGTTGGAACTCAGCTGTGCCTTCAGTTTGACTACCCTTGACTTTCATCTAATCTGAATCTGAGGAGACACATTCACTGTTTTGTACTCCAGCTGTCTCATTAGACTCTGACTTCTGTGTTCCCAGCACCTAGGTCAGTGCCTGGGGCCTGGTAAATGTGTAACAAATACAGGTGGAATGAGTGATTGGGTGAATTTTTTGAACTGGGTGTCCAGTTTTCGTTCCACTGACTTTGATAAGCGGGTGCTGTGTGGGAGGAGGGCCTTTGTTTTTAGGGGGAAGATTGCTTCAGAGGAATTATGAAAGGTATTGGTTTCTAGAGGGGTTTTGGGTACTGTGGGAACTCCAAGATAGGACTTGTTCTCTCCTCACCAACCTAGAACTTTCTCCTCAGTGGTAACTTTGCTGGTGGACTTGCTATCCTGTTTGAGGAGTGATGTCCTGAACCTGCCTCAGGCCCTCCGTTTTGTTTTGTCTGGGTTCTGGTGACTGTGAGTCTGCTTGAGGGCAGGGCAGGTATTCCTTTTTAACTGTCATCCTGTTGCTATAGAAGTTAGACTCCCTAAGGACCACACCTCATGCACTGAAGCCTGGACTTCCTGGTCTGCCTGTATTCCATCATGCTCCACTCAGCTCTTAGGTGTCTGTGGCTTTGTAAGGGCTGGTGGAGACAGCAGGGCTTTTATCCCCCTTTGTCAGCAGCTGGCCAGAGATTGCCTATTTGTCTGCCAGATCCTAAGCTTTTCACAGTTGTCTGTCTCTGGAATTTAGGGCAGGGGCTGTCCTACCACCCGAGGTTACATCTCAGCACACGCCATTGTGGGACCTGTGTGGGTAGAAGATGAACAGCTACCACGAGCACATAGAACTGTTGAACTGTGCTTTGAAACACTCTGATTCTGGGAAGGGTTCCTGGTCTGCACGAATACAACTGGAGTCCAGGGCACTGCACATTCCTTCCCCTCCCCCTGTCCCACCCAACAGCCCCCTTTCCCAAGAGCTACAAGTTGGAACCAGCACTCACTTCATAATTCCAAACATCCTTGTTTTTGTTTAATCTTAATCTGATAAAATGTTACTAAACAATTTCTATGGTGAAACACAGAGGAAAATGACAGACCAGCATGTGTTGTCTTTTAAATGCACTTAGTTCAAGTGGCTATTTTAAAAGTCAGTTGTTCTGCTGTTAGATTCTTGTTGTCTGGGCTGCTTTCCTCCTTTAGATGGGAGGAGGGTCTGGATGGGATTTTATTGTGGCATTAAAGCAAGAGGACCCATATCTTTTCTGGCTGATTGATCATTGCTTTACCACTTGTTCTTATATTAAGATTGCTCTGTGTTAATTGCTTTAGATCATGACACGGAAGTGGTTTTAGAGATCAGTTCAGAGGTTCCTTACCTGTGGTTCGTTCAGTCCTCTCCCTCTGTAAATAAAAGTTTGTATATAGGTGAGTATGTGCCTTTTTCTAGAGAGAGAGACTCTGGAATCCAGGTATCTGGACTTTACAACCAATTATTTTCACTGTACTCTATTATCTGTACTCTTCCTGGAAAAATAAGTGGAATAATGCCAGGAAACAAACACACATGATTTGAAGTGTTATTTAATGTTTGCTTTTTTCTTTATTTTTTTGCTTTATTTAAGTCTGCACCCTTAGTTCACAGACGAGGAATCTATGGCCCCTGGTCCAGGTGACCTCAAAACACTGTGATTCTCATAGTAGTATGTTGTAGAATCTGTATTTGTGGGTTTTTTTTGTTTTTGTTTTTACTGTATCCCATTGTCTAACTTAGGCTTTGTAAGCATTAATCTCCCATTTAACCTTTTAATCTCGCCCATTAAATTGTTCTTTGAGAAAAGGAACGAACCATGTCTTGGGTCTCCTTTGACTCTTCTAATATTCAGACCTGATTGGCTACCTTGTTGGTACGTTTGACTGACTAGTAACATTGGAAGGCACAAAAAGCTTAGATTGGTTATTTATATATTTTTAAAATTTCTCCCTTTCCATGATCTTAGCAGCTGTTAATATTATTTATTTAGTCTGATCTTTTTAAGTGGATGTACTCCCTTTTCTTTTTGTTTTCACTATGCTACTTAGACAGTTTTTCCACCTGTATCATATCTGCATAATTAGGTGTTTTGTAGAACATTATTTTGGGTATCCTGTGAGTGCTACCTCATTCATCACTGCACAGCAGCCTGCATGGCAGGTTGCTTGGAAAAACTTCAGACCTGGGGCTCTCTCTCTTATGAGGGGTTGGTTGTTAGTGGGGTCTGATGCGCTTGGTTGTTTGTTCATGGGTTTCTTGGATGCCAAGGCTTTCATAGTATGATGAGCCAGGGTACCAGGAAACAAAAAGTTAAGATTGCTTAACGTGCTTATTTTCTGATCTGTAAATGAAAATTTACAGTTATTTTCAATAAAGATACTATAGAAATTTCAGGGTTTTTTCCCTCTAATTATAATCTGTGTAGCTATCCTAAGAGCCCATGACTATTGGGGGCATCATCTTTTTTAGGCTAATGGAGTAGAAGGAAATTTGCAGCAGCTACTGACATCATTAAAGTCAACCCACAGCATACCAGCTGGGAGAAATAGTGCCCTGGAGTGGGGGGCATGCAGGTGGTTCTGGGCTGCATTTTCTCTCTAGCTGTCTGTGGAGAAGGTCCTGCCTCCCTGAATTGTGCTTTTAGCACTCAAGGAGTGGGCTTCGCAGTTTTTGCTTCTCTCCTCTCGCTGCCTTGGACTGTGTTGATGTGAAGTGAGTCTCCTCCGTGTGTGGCTGTATTCCATCCGGTACACATGACTGCTGTAAGGAGAGTGCAGAGGTGGTTGTTTATTTTGTAAAAGCTGCCCCGTTGCCATGTGATATTTGCCCAGGAGCTCCTGTTGTGGTAACATTCTTGTGGTGAGTGTGGCCCTTTAAAGGTTTTGTTCTCAATGTTAGATGAGCCCCTAACTGGTGTCCTGAAAAGCATTTAAGCCTTTCTCCCTAGAGTTTAAACCAGAGGAGCAGCAATCCTTGTGGAGCCTGGGCTGGGGTCTAGAGAGAAGGTGGCAGATGATAGGCAGGGGCTGCTGTGGTCTCCTGCCTCATTTGCAAAAAAGGAGGGGCTGGCCTCCCCTGGGAGGTATTTCCGCTCAGTGCAGCAAATGAGGGAGCACAAAGGGCTGTAATGTAATGAGGCTTCTCTGGTGACGTCACTTGTAAATGTGGTCAAAGTCCAGTTCTCCGGGGGGCTTGGAGACGCTGTAGTGGAGATCAGTCGCTTTGCAGCTCTTCCTTCTCAGCTGTCACAGTACCATGGTGCCTACTTGTAGCCTGTGAACCAACACAGCTGGGCCATGAATGCTTACAAGTACCAGAAGTTCCTGGAGGGACTCAACAACCTTAGAGGTATTACAAGGTTTCCGGCTCCCTGCCTTTTAATTTTGCTGATTGTGTGAACATTTAATTTGGTGTGTGTTATGTGGGGACTGTAGTTTCCAACAGTCCCTCAGGGAATTAGGAAGTCCCCTTACTCTGAGCTGGCCATATATTTTTGTGGCAGTTACATAGAAAGAATAGAGTTGTAAAGCAGAACTGGGTGAGGAGGAGGGAATCCTCTCAGCTACCTCAGCAGCAGTCTGTTCTCTTGCTTGAATGGGCAGTGAAAAAATGTCCCCCGCTCTCTTGAGCTAAGAGGCCATTGGGCTCTGCAGCCTCACTTAGGAATAGCCAGGTTTTTTGGGCCAGGTTTTCCAGTTGCCTGTGTCTACAGTGAGTCAGAGTCCCATCTGGAGAGAACAGAGAGTCGGGAGTGGTTGTGGGGGAAAGAGGAATGCAGGTTGAGAGGCCATGTAAAGAGTAAATCAGTAACTCTAAAGGAGGTAACTTTTTATTAATAGAATATTTAAAGGGAATAGAGTTTGCTTTTCATGGTTAGCAAACTCTTCACTCACCATAGATACGAAAAATGCTCTCAGATATGATGATGCAGGACTCTTTGGGTATTAAGGAGGAAGATGAATGAAATCTTTTTACTTCCTTTTCTCTAAATAACAGGTGGTTTTATTTCCATCTGCTTAGGAAGGTACTCAAAGCAACCCTCTTTCATCAGCAGGCAGGATTCTGGATCCAGGGCAGCTGTGGCATGTGGAGATAGTAGGGGAGGTAGAGACAGGAAAAGGATAAAATGGATTTCTTCAGGGATGAGGGGAGTGTCAGGAGATCTGGACTTCTATTCTGCCAGTGTCTGTAGATATTTTGCATCCTTTCATTATCTGTTAAAGAACTGTCTCTAAGAGAACATATATTTGAAGAGCTTTGTATGCTACAAAGGAATTTACAACTCTATAAAGTATTGTTCTATTGATCTCTTATCTACTCTTCCCTTTTCTCTGTCCTTACCCCATACAAACATTTTTTCAGAACTTCTGACAGCTGGAGCTGTTTCCTTTTAGGTTTAAGGCTCTGCAGAATTATCATGCCTCAGACAGGTGTTTGCCAGAATGAGTGACATTAACTGTTGCTTCCCTGTCAAAGGAAGTTTTGAGAGGGCAGAAAGAGCCTGGACTTCTTCATTCAGAGTCACAGGGAAGAGATAGGAGATGGGAGACAAACCAGTGGTGCTTCTCAGGGATCGCAGTTCTTGTGCCTTGTGAGGACTGGCTGAAGGCAGGTGCAAGAAGGTACCTTTGTCCCATACAAGAGCCCCCTTTTCTTGCCCTATTTCCTATCTTGGAAAGATTCTTCTATATTTTTGGGCATGATACCCACCCAACAGCAGGAGCCTTTTCCCTGCTCTGTTTAAAAAACTCATGGAAGGATTATCAAACTTAATTAACTTACATAGTCCTTCAGGAGTAGAAAAAGCTGAGAGCAGGAATCCCAGGCCTCTCCTTGGATGCCAAGTTCCTTACTGCAGTTTTACTTGCTATTATCCTCTGCACCATTCTTCTGATAAAAAGGACAGAGCTTTCTGAAGATGGACTGCTGTTGGATGGATGCTATAGGAGATTTATTTATCCATAGAACTGGAGAATGTCACTTTTTTTTCCCCTTTGTGTCAAGGGTTTAGATGAGCAGTTAACTACATGAGGATGGCCGTGGCCTATGTGAATCAGGATAAGCAGTGACCTAAGTAGATTCCTGAGGTTCTCAGGAGACCACACCACTCATAACACTGTCCTCCTTGGCTGTATGTGCTTCAGCAACAAAGTACAGATAATGACTGGTGGGGTTACTTCTTGTTTCCCTCCCATAAAACATGCAAAAAAAATCCATAAAAGCAGTCATTTTTTTACTCCCTAAATAAGATTTATTTTGGTCCCCAGTTTCCTCTAACTTTCCTGACTTTCTCTGTGGGGCTATTGGACCAAGTAGCTCTTGGCTTGATACTAGGGCTGTAGAGGTTTGAAATTGCACCCTAGGAAGGGTTATTTCTGCTTCTGGAAGAGGCTGTATTGAAATCAGCTTGGCAATCATTTGTTTTCTTAGCCCACCTATAAAGCTTTTTTTCTTTCTTCCCCTCCTTTGCCCTGTCTTTACTAGGAATGAATGAGTAACATTGCTAGCAATTAGTAAGTAACAGACTAGATGTACCTATCATGGGGACTGTCCCATATGGGGCTGAGATCAGAGAAAAGCCCACAGCAGCAGCTCCCACTCCCCTCTTCCCACCCCAGATACTGGCATTATTTTGATTCTACCTTTACGATGTACTCAGAAACACTGCCATGGGCATGAAACAAGAGGATATATATACAAAGTTTAGTGTCTGGTATGTGGTCTGAATTCACCAAATGTTAGTTTTGTCACTTATTTCTCCTGTCCCTCCCAGACACTTCTTTGAATCGCAGTGCTTCCTTGCACCTGCGTTGGTCCAGGCTGCTCTGGATCAGGTCGAAGTTCTGGTTGGGGAGTTGTTGCCCTAGTCACCCATCCACGGTTTGGCTCCACGTCTTACTTGATCTCACTGTACACAGTTATGATGGCTGAGACTAGAAGACAACGGCTCTAGTGGTGGTAGTAATAACAGCCCTCAGTAAATGTTAATTGTGGACCAGGCCCTGCTCTAAGCACTGTACATGTGTTCATCCATGTAGCTCTTGTAATACTCCCACAGCATAGGTGTTCTACAGTGGTATACCCAAGGCTTGGCTGTTCTGAGAGCAGGGTTCATCGGTCCTGCTAAGGAGATAGCAGTGCCTGGGAGTAGCAGCCATAGTGCTACTGTCTGGTGCCGGGACCATGCGAAGGTGGAGAGAATATCCATGTCTGCCCAAGTGTAAGTGTGAAACACATTTGGACACCGTATTCTCTGAAGAAGAGCAGCAGTAATAATGCTTTGGAGTGAGGGCAACAGATCTCTCTATTTTCTAATCCTTTATTCACTTATACATTGTATAATAGTCTTCATGGCATAAAAATTATAAGATACAGTTTGTTTTGTTCATCCAAAGACAGTATCTGTTTTGACCTTCCTTCTCTCCCCGAACCTGAGTTTTTTTCAGAATGGAGAGGCACCTGGAAAGAGGGCATGTAGTTGTTTTGGTTTCGTTCTTATAATCATTTCTGGAGTGTTGCTGGAGGTCTTAGACAAGTAGTCCCTCAACCCTGGGCTGCCAGGCAGGCAGTTAGATGCAAACCACTGTCTTTGTCATACTCTGCGGTGGGTTGAGTTTCACTCACTGTGTCCCCTGATAGTGGCGAATAGCTACTTCCCTTCTTTATTTCATCTGTCTCTGTGTATTCTAGAAGGGCTGACTGCAGGATGTAATTGGCTTCCCTCTTCATTTAGTTGCTGACTTTGCTTTTCTTGACATGGTTCAGCTTGTGGCCATTCCTCTATCCAGGGGGTAACTGTTGAAGGGAGCCCAGTAGGAGAATAGAGACACTGTAGAAGTCTTGCGAAGTTCTGGTCCCCAATTTCCTGTGAATCTTTGGTACTTTGATGCCAGGATTAGGGTACAATATATTCCATTGCTGCTGCTTATTTTGGAGGGCTTTAACTTGTATTTCTCAAGCCTGCCAGAAACCATAGCCACTGAGTGATTTCTGCCCAGATGGAGCTCTCTTGTGGCTATGACAGGTTGAACAATAGGCCTGAGTCTTGCTCTTTGGCAGAGCCTGGGTCTGTGCTGTGATTGGTAATTAGGGATTGGTTAGGGAGGCAGAGAGGTTAGGTGAGGTGGAGTGATGAGAAAGTGGTTCTCTAGTCTTTGCTAAGAAATACTTGTGATAGGTCTGTGAAATAAGGACTGATGTTTTAAAAGCAAGTGTACCCCAGCATGCCTGTGTACTTTCACCTTTCTCTTCCTTTGCATACACTGCCCTGCTCCCTCTGCCTAGAATGCCATTATTCTTTTCTCATTGTACCAAACTTCTGTGCATTCTTCCGTGCCTAGTTCAATCTCAGCTTACTCCCTTGGTCGGTTGGTTGGTTGGTTGGTTGGTTTCTTCCTTTTTTTTTTTTTTTTTAATTCTCAGGTAGAATTATTCTCTTTTCCTCATCTGTGTTGCCATAACACTTGAAACACTTATTTTAGAGCATGCCCCTTATGTTATAGTAATTTATTAAACATTTGAATTTCATGCTAGTCTTTACTTCTTGGGCAAGTTTCCTATAACTTCTGTAAGCCTCAGTGTTCTCATTTGTAAAATGGGATGATAATAGAATGCATCTCACAAGATATTGTGAGGTTTAAATGAGATAGTAGATGTAACATCTGGCAAAGTAAGACCTAAGAGGTGTTCACTGTACTACTGCTAAAGGTGGAAACTATGTCTCATTTCTTCTTGTATCTTCTTCACCCAGCATAGTGCCTAGCATATTTTAAGCATAAAAGAGTATTTGAAAAATTGAATTGAACTGACCTCGTGTATTCAAATGCCCTTCAATAGTCAGTGTAGGAGGTTCAGAAAATACCGATAGCCTCCAGATTCCATCAATGTATTAGCTGTGAAAAACATTAAAGAAAATGTAGACTATAAACATAAAATTAAAAATGCATAGATTAAAAAAAAAAACTCTGACACTGGTGCCTGTGCTGCATACATTTATAAACGCTTTTGTCATTTTTCTCTTCAGTGCCAGATTGACTCCCATAAGGAACTCCACAGTCACTTAATAGTCATACTTAATTTTTGGTCAAAAAATGATACTATCCGAGACCGGCTGTTTTGAAATATTAAATCCAGTCTCAAAGAATGAAATAGTTCTGTTCTTATAAACGTTGGAAAGATGATATTACTAGTCTCCAGGCAAATGAGGGGTTCCAGGTATATTTTGGGCAGCAGCATTGTTGAGTCGGTGAACAATGTGACTGCTATGAAGGTGCACACTGACTTCTGGTTCTTAGTTCTGCTGTTTTTGTCTAGTCATTGTTCTTATTATCTTACGGCTTTACTTGGAAGGTGGTCATCCTACAAGCCTGTCCTGTACTGCCATGTCTGGGCAATCAGGACAAACCCTCACACCCTCAGAGTATGGCCTTTAGTGGGGAACTTTTTTCCCTCTTTTGAATGTGGCTAATAAAAAACCCTAGGGAAAAAACCATGTATTTCCCCCTGCCATTAAATAGGTGCATTATTACATCCTACGAGGAAACAGAAAAATAAAAACCAAAAATCACCTAATCCACAGACCACTGTTCGTTTTTATTGTATTTTCATTTGGTTTTTTAAATCCATTTTTATGAAATGTTGCATTTTTATGTATTTGTTATTGTAATGTAGTTCTCTATCTTGCTTTTTATTGTGTAAGCATTTTTTATGCCTTTATTTGTCTACAACATCATTTCTTAACAGCTGTATGGGATTTCCTCATGTGGAAGGATCATTTATTTAACGTTCCCCAGTTGTGGAGCATGTACATTTCTAATTTTTCACTGTTATGATAATGTCCTTGTAAATGCACTTTTCTGTATGTCTCTGATTATTGTTTTAGGGTAGATTTCTAGAGGTGGAACTACTGGTCTTAATGCATATATTCAAAGCTCCGGATGTTGTTTTTTAACTTTGTTTCACTTTTAAAAGCTACTGAGGGTACCTGTAACACTTTGAAAACCCCTCTGGTAGCTCTTGGCCTCTTGCCCTCAAGGAATATCTCTTGTTTTCAGGCTTAGTGGCCAGCTGGTTCAGATGTTTTATTATCCAGTTAATTTTATCATGGGACAGGTGCCAAGTATCTCTTTCACTTAGTCAGCAGCTCCCACATGTCATCATCACATCACTGCACTGAAGCTTTTAAGTGGCATTTAAATGGCTTCATTGATCTTTCCAGCCCTAGTATCTTCCTTTTATACTGGAGAGATACATCAGTGTTGATTAGGAAACTGATGACCCACAATGATGTATAAAAACCCCACATTGGAACCCCAGTTTGGTACAAGTTGAGATTCTCTTTTTCTTTTTCTGCTGTTACTGAGTTAGCACCTAGCTAGTAAATCATGCCAATTTAACCTGATATGATAGGTTGACAAACTCTACTGTGTCATCACTCTTGGTTATGGCAGGGGCTGCCTCTGGAAGAAATGGAGCTGATGCTGTTTTAAATCAACGTATTGTAGGCAAGTGCAACTAGGCTTCTGTTCCTTGGGACTGACAGCCTTAGGTTGGAATTGTAGACTTGATGGGAGCACGGTCTTGTTTCTGACATGGGGTTGACATCCTGGAGCAGACAATGTGGGGTTTTCTAGCTGATGATAGACTGGGGCTGTTTGGAGATTAGTTTGGGAACTGAGAGAAGGGAGGCACATGTGTGGGACTTTGTGTGTAAGGGGAGTCAATAAGAACGTCTCTGCAGCAGTCAGGATAATGGAAAATGGCTTGAGTCACTGACAGGATTGCATCCTTCTCAGTGAGAACTGTCTACCCCTCCCATTCCCAGAGCCCTTAAGCAAATATATCACAATAGGGTGATTCTCCCCACTGCAGGGAATCTGGGAGTCCACATGCTTCTGGGGTGAGGCCTGACCGAACCTTTTACAACACCAGACACCTACTAGACCCTCAGTAAATCCCTTACTTTTTGTATGCCTAATAGTTTTGTATTGCTGAAGTCTGTCCCCTCCTTAATTATGTATTTTTTAGGCTTACTGCATGTCACTGGGCTGTAGGGGGGCATCAGTACAAGTTCACATTGGCACTGGCTTCTGTTGCTGCTGGTTTGAAATGTGTGGGGCATAGATGATGTTCCATGGTATAATGGTTAGCACTCCGGACTTTCAAATGTGTGGGGGTAGTTTTTGTTTTTTGTTACAACTGGAGACAAGTGTTATACTATCTCTCTCAAAGAGTGAGCCTATATGCTAACAAAGTATAAATTATCCCTTCCCCACCTGCCCCTGTTTTTTTTTTTTTTGAAGCAGGCATTAGTATTGAAGGGTTAAGGCTCTTCACTATTCTGCCACAGTTTCTTTTGGCTACTCTCCTGGAGAAACCCCAGGCTAATAATCCTAATTGTATATATTACATATATTACTCATTACAACAATTGTGGAGATGGTCATTCTGAATGAAAGCCAGTTGCAAAACAGCATCTTTTGCTCACTGTGGAGTGACAGGAACCTTTCAGACTTCCTGGTTTGGTATATCTTGAAATCCTTTGATTTGGAAGATCGATTTTTACAATTTCTTGCTATCTAATTACTCCCTGGTAATGTTCAGTGCTTCCTGTCTCTTTCACTAAGTCCCCATATCCTTTTCCTTCTTTCATTTCATTTGAGACCCTTCTGTATGCCACTCTGTACAAGGCATTGGGCGTGCAAAGATTAGTGCCAGTGTCTGTCCTTGAGGAATTGTCAGTCTTACATACAGTCTATGGGGATATAGCTACACAGATAGTAGGTGCTGTTAGAGAAATAGGAACCAAGTGCTCTGAGAACAGGTGGAGTGATTACTAGGGGGCAACATGGTGGTTGACTGATTGGGAAGACTTTACAGTGGGAGTGGTATTTGAGCCAAATCTTGAAATTGGGTAGGAATTTGCCAGTTAAGAAGGAAGAAAAGGTATTCTGGGAAGACAACGGGGTGTGCAAAGGAGTAGACTCATGAAGGTTTCCTATGGGGAAGAATGAGAAGTGTTATGAAGGAAGAAGCTGGAGAGAATGGGCAGTTGTTCAGGGTGAGAGATGAGGATGGAACAGAAAGTCAAGTCTGTTATAAAAGGACTAAGGAATAATGTAGGCAGTAGAGAGCCTTAGATATTTTTAAGGCAGAAGAAGGATAGAAACAATCAGGGGCTTTTTGATAGGAGAAAAGTGTAATTCTGGCAGCAGTATGAAAGGTCATTTATTGGCAAGTAGGGTGACAGCTAATGTGGGGCTGTATGTACCTGATTTTAGTTTGTCTAGAGAAGTAAAGAGAGCAGGCATATGAAATTCTTCTAAGAGAGTTTGGTTTAGAAACAAACAGGTTTTGTGTTGAACTACAGCTGGAGTGGAGATCCACTTCTCCCACAGCTAAAGTTGAACCCAGCCCTAGCCCTGTGTTGTGCAATGCTTTGTGCCTGGGTTGGTCTTCCTGGGACTGCTTACATGGTGCACTTCAGCATGAGGCCTCTGGGGTAGCCGAGACCAGAAAGCCCCAGGTGTCTGTCAGTGATAAGAAAGAGGGAGAGAAGCAGCCCACTTAGCTCTGGGTAGGGGTTCTGTTTCTTTGAAATTCTCTGTGCTGCAGCTCCTGCCCCAGCGTGCTGTCTTTACATGACTCTTTACGGATGGGTTTGAAGTATTGACTCTATGCTGTATTGGAATGTTGGCATTTGACACCATTGATCACATCCCTGCCTATATAAAATAATCTCTTCTATTAGCGTCAATGAGGGGGTTTCTTGTTTTTCCTTTACCTGTCTCATTGCTGTTTGTGTGCCTTTGCTGGGTCTTTTCTTTCTTCTGACTTGAAGTCTGGCAGTTCTTAAGGGGTGAGGCAATGTGAGGAGGTACGAATAACATCCCTGCTTGGGATGCAGGTTCGGTTGGGTTAAGTTTCTGCATTTACCCACTGAGTGACTTGGGGCAAGTTACCCACTTTCTCTGAGCTTCAGTTTTCTCATCAGTAAAACAGGGACAATAATCTCCCATATAAAATTATGAGGAGTAAATGGGATGATGGCATAGGTAAAGCTCCTAAGACAGTACTGGCACACAAACACATGACACAGATACGGCATTATTCTGCTCCTGACCTTTCACTAGCCTGTTTCCTATTAAATTGCCAACTCCCACATCTGTCTTCTACTACTTAGAATCTCTTAATTTTTTTAGGTGTTGAAAGAATTGCAGTAAAAGCATATATAACAAAATCTACCCTCTTAACAAATTTTTACATGTACAGTATCACTAACTATATTTTTTATACAGCAGATCTCTAGAACTTTTCCATTTTGCATGACTGAAACTATACCGGTTGAACAGCAACTTCCCATTTTCCCCTGACCCCGCACTCTGGCAACCACTATTCTACTTTCTGCCTCTAAGAGTTTAACTGCTTTCAAAACCTCATAAAAGTAGAATCATGTGGTATTTGTCCTTCTGTGTCTGGCTTATTTCACTTAGTGTAATGTCCTCAAGGTCCATCCATGTTGCAGCACATGACAAGATTTCCTTCTTTTTAAAGGCTGAATAATATTCCATTGTATGTATACAAATCTCCCAATTTTTTAGTCTCTTTTTGAACTGCCTGTAGGACTTCTATACTTGGACATCACCTCGAACTCAGTATTTTAAAAACCAGGCCTAGACTTGGCTTCCCTCCCTGATTTCCCATTTTTGACAGTTGTGCTCACATTCTTCTACTCTCCAAGATCAGAAACCCTGGAAACATCTTTGAGTCTTCTCTCTTCATTAATCCCCATTTTCAGTCTGTCATCAAGTTCTTTTGTTTCTTCAGAATTCCCCTTAAATTTGCCCTTTCCGTCCCACTCCCTTTGCCATGGCTCTAGTGCAGTCACTCCCCACCTCATGCCCAAATTACTGCAGTGGCCTCAGATTTTGTTTCCTGTGTCCCATGTCTCCCTTCCTGTTAACACTATCAGCTACTTTGCAGTGTTTTCTGTTACCAAAAGTAAGAAAGACCTTTTATGCTCTGGCCCCCTCCTACTCATCCAGGCTTATCTCACATAATTTCCTGGAATGCACCTTAGCTCCAGACAGACCTGTCTCCTCACTGTCCTCTGAAGTGCTTCATTCAGTTCTCTCCTCTTGCCTTCTCTGTGCACTTCCCTTTACCTGGAATGCCCTTGCTCTTTGTACTTACCTGAAAGCTATCCATGCTGTCCAGCCTTAGGTCAGGCCTTCTTGGTGAAGACTTCTCTGATTATCATTGTCCATGTCAGTGTATCATTTTCCCACACTCTAGTTGTCTCCCTATTGAAATTGTAAGCTTTTTGAAGGGACTGTTTTATGGGTGTTATATTTCTATAACTCTGACTGTACCTGGTGCCTACCTAGCCAAGTTTAAGTGCTCATTAATGAGCACTTTTTAAGGTGTGGTGATCGAAGTGACTCGTTCATTTGATAAATATGTATGAGTACCTACTGTATGCTGTGCTAGGCACTGGGACCCAGTAAGTCACACAGCGAGGAGACTGGTTGTACTGCACTTAAAAGCACAAATACAGTTGGTCGACTGAGTTTGAAGAAACTAGGCTGGACTGTAGTGAGGACAAAGGACAAGAAAAAGGAGAGTTTAGAAAATAAGGAGTAAATGAAACAATTTCTGTAGGAAAAAGGCATTTATGGATTCATTCAGTAAATAATTTATTGAGTATTCACTGATACCAACTTATTCCAGGTGTTAGAACTGTACCAGAGAACCAAGACTACTCTCTTCCTTTGTAGAGCTTATATTCTAAGATTTAGAAGCATTTCAAAAATGAAAAGCATTTACTGTTGGGTGAAGCTCATGTGTGGGAAATCAGCAGTGAAGGGGTTAATATGCTTGTAGGGTTCTAGGCTTTGTTGAAACAGATGGTTTCTCTGCCCATTGGGAGTATTTTTAAGGGGGATTAGAGGACTGGGCTGAGGAGGGCCTGAAGCCTCTCTCCCTCTCCCCACAGCACACACACCTGCTGTTCTGGCGCCTGGTGAGCATGTAACTGTCCCCTGCTTGGTAGGCACTTATTTGCAGGCCTGTGATTGTGGCTTTAGGACTGGCCATATGCTTCTGGCATTTTATTTTCCATTCTTGATTTTTTTTAATTGTCCAGCATCAGTGAAGCCCATTTTCATTTAACAGGTGTTGGGACTTGTATGTGTTCCTTTCTGGTCCACATTTGCTTTTATATTAGTATAGTCCTGGTCTCTCTAATAGTTTTTCTCCAATCCAGTTTTTAAAATCATAGTGACATACACGTAACATAAAATAAACATTTTAAATGTGCAATTAATTGACGTTAAGTACATTTACAGTGCTGTGCGACCATCATGATTGTCCAGTTCCAGAACTTTTTTATGACCCCAGATGGAAATCCTGCACCCATTAAGCAGTTGCTCCCCATCTACTGCCCTCCCCCAGCCCCTGGCAACTACTTAACTGCTTCTGACTTGCCTGTTCTGGATATTTTATGTAAATGGAGTCGTATAATGTGTGGCCTTTTGTGTCTGGCTTTTTTCACTTAGCATATATGTTTGCATGCCTTTTTCGTGTAATATAAGGGTTTTTTTAGTGTTTTCTTATATTCAGACATTAAGTCATAATGTTGATAATGGTTTCACTTAGCCATTCTCTTATTGTTGAATATTTGGGTTGTTTCCAAGTTGTTGTTACAAAAATTGCTGCAATGGACATCTCCCAGACTATGCTCTGCCATCTTTCAGAAGTCTATGTTGCATACCAGCCTCAGAAGAATCATTGTCCTTGATTAAGATAGTGTGGCCTTTTATCCAACTTTGTGGGTGAACAGTCAAATAATAAGTTTTATGTAGAAGGGATTATCACACTTTGTGACAGAAGAGCTTGATTGCCAGGGAATGACGGAAAGGTTTTTTTTTTCTTACTGTCCAGAATTCTCCGATATTCCCCCCAGCTGCTTGCGTGTAGGAAGGAACTGATTATAGCTGTTGAAGGCAAAATGTTTTATTCATTTATTCATTCAACAAAAATTTGAGAGCCTCCTATAAGCCAGGTATTTGAAACTAGCCAACAGGTTGAGTCTGGTTGAGCAGTGTCTTTTATTCCACCAGCCTTTGATACTACCTGGAAGCAAGACTAGGACTACTTCCAGGGTAATTAAGAGGATTCAGAGTTCTGAGTCACATGGGTCTTATTACCTCAGGGCTTAACACCTCAAGGCTTGGTACCATGGTAGATGGTGATCACACGTTCATTCGGGCTTCTCACCCCAGGGACTTTCAAAGCCCTGCGGAGACTCCTCATACCTGGCTACTCTTGTTCCCCGTGTGACAGAGGCCTGGCTGCTAGGAGATATGCCATGGGCCTGTGTCTCATAGTGGTTTTGTTCATGATATCCTGGGTAAGGCAGCAAGGGAGGATGCTGTTGGCTGGGTATAAGGGCTTCAGGCACTTGATTTTGGTATGCTACTATGCTCATGCACAGGTTGGGAGTTGGAGTGGCACAGTCTCTGAGGTCAGCCCAGATACATCGGATTAGTGCTGCTGGGCCTCCTTGTCTCTGGCAGACTGTCACCCCTCCTTTTTTTCTTTTCTGACCTATTTTATAAAATAGTCTTGATTTCTCTCTATCCTGCTGGGAAAATGTCCACCACTCAAGGCCATTCAGGGTCATACTATGCCTCTAAAACCCAGTGTTGAGTGGAGAAAGCACTCAAAACAATTGCCAGATCTTAACAGTTTACTTAGGAAAGTGCTGAAACTCTGAATTGTTGATTTGGGGTGAGAAGCGCAGAGGCCAGTGAGAGCATCTGGAGTCGGGCCTGATCTCTGCCCTCATCCACCTTCTGCTTTTGTTTTTCTTTCAGTGTCAGATTTTGATCTGCTGTATATTTTTCCTAATGTACTTGAAAAACTACGGCACGGTGCCCTCCCAGGGAGAGGGGGCTAGACCAGGAATAGGGACTCTGCTCTCTCTTTCCCTAGACCCTGGAGTTAGCTGAATTGGCCTAGAGTTGCTGAGGGGCTGCTGTGTTTGTGTTTCAGTGGGCTGGCTTTACTGAGTGGGACACAAAAGCCCAGAGCACAAGCCATTCCCACAAACCTAACATTTTCATATTTCTTTCTCTGCCAAAGAATCTTTGGTTAGGGTTAATAATAACTAGCCTGTCTGGAAATACCAAGGCCTTTTGTTTGCCAGAAGAAAAGGGCTTTTGATTAAGGCCTTCTTCTCATTTTTTTTCTTTTCCTTAAGCTGCTGTGAGAAGACTCCATAGCCTCTGAAGATGCTGTGTTTGAGGGGTTTGGGGGAAGGAAAGATAGCAAAATAGAAGCAGGAGAGACTTCATCTGGCTTTGCCACCCATTTGTGCAGAGCTGAAAAAAAGAAAAAATAGTCTGTCCAATTTCTGGGGATGGCTTTTATTAGCCTTTCCTTCTTCCTATCTTTTATGAAATCCATCCACAGTAGTAGCTCCCCAAAGACCTGCAGTATTGATGACCTGTGACCCTGCTCTGCTACTTGGCATGACTCTGGGCCAGTTCCCTGACCTTCCTCTTTAGGCCAGAATTGCCTAGCTATACAGTGAGTGTTATAACAGTGCCATTTCTACAGAGTTGTAATGAGAATTGAGTGAGTTAATATATAGAAAGTATTTAGAACAGTGACTGGTACATAGTAAGTGCTCAGCAAATATCAGCTATTTTGGTAAATATTACTACTGTCTATGGGCAATGCTGAGCATAGCTTTATTTTCCTGACACCAGATGTGGCTTTCTAGGGCTGCCAGAGCCAGGCCTTTATCTCTTCAGAATGAAAGGGAGGCAAATGTTCCTATCAGGCATGATCTTTTTCTCAGCAGCAAAGGGAGAGATTTATTCTTTATGTGGATGCATCTTAGAGGCTCAGTGTCTCTTTAGTTCAGTATCTGCAAGGAATCCATTTTATTAGGAGGAACTTATTACTCTTTGACAAAAACAGTTACTATTTGTGGGGTGGGGGTGGTCATGACTACAGGAGGTCATCTATTTTCTCAGTCTTTGAGGGTGGTGAGGTTTCTTGTGCCCCAGGAGAACCTGAACCAAGCTATAGAAGATATCTAATGCTCCCAAATATCTAATAGTGAGTTATACAGGAAGCATCTCAGTAAGGGAAGGGGGCATCCTCAGGGCTGGGCTGGTTCCAGTGACTCTACTATCAGATCTGGAGAGTCTCATTAATGGAGGTTTTGAGCAAGTGTCTGGCCGTTGCATTTCTCTGGCCTTCAGTAAGAGGCCTGCTGAATGACCTGCCCCCCAGCCTCTGGGCTGTTTTATAAGCTGTCACCTCCCTTCCCAGGTTGCTGGGGTGGCTAAGGAAATGACACAGAAATTTAAGTTTGCTGTCTCTTTCTTGCCCTTGTCTCTATTGTCTTTAGCTTTTAGGAAGGATTTCCATGTCTGTCTTCTCTCCCCCTAGCCCCCCCCCCCCCACTTTTCTGTGAGGTGAAGTCTCATCTTCTTGCAGGTTAGGTTCTAAAGTCAGCATATAAAGTGAAAATCCCGCATAATCAAAATTATCCTTGAAAAATATCTTAAATGACCCATAAATCAAAGTACATGAACATGGTTTGTGTATGCACCAGGACAGAGTTGGAACACGATATGAAGGAGTTGGCCTATAATTAGGGGGCATTTTATATGAAAGCAGTAAGTATTCTCAAACACTAGAATCATATTAAGGATTCAGGTTTCCACAGGGTGAGCGGCACATGGGAACCGAGACTTGCTGACATCTCAGATTCAAGTCCTCTCATCTCATGTTCACCCTGGGGCAGGTACAGTAACCTCACTTTGGTGTAAAACCTCACTGAGTGGAGCTGAGAGTAAACCTCTGCATTTGTTTAAATTATTTCTTTCTCTCTAGTAGTTTGTATAGTTAAGTGTAAGTGTATCAGTGATTCTCCCATATCCTTTTTTGCTGTCTGTTTTTCTTATTTCTTCTTCTGTTAAGTCTTATTTTCTTCTTCTAAACCCACTTTATAGCTCTCAGCAATTATTCTCTTGTCCAGAATGCTTATTTGTGTGTTTGCCTTTTGTACTTCTTAGTTATTTTCAGTGTTTAGAGTTCTCTAAAGAGGGGTTGGGAGAATGGGGAGGGGAGGGATAGGGATGGGGAAGACCTCTAAGTAGTCTTTATTTAAATTCTGTAGTCATAGCTTCCACTTTCTTCCTCTCAGGTCCTCTACTAACTTATGATTCTTATCCCTGGCATAAGACTCTTTCTTTCCTTCATTTTCTTCCCCTTTTAGTTCATTTCTTTCCATAGAAAATTTTTGCTTATGCTGGGCCAGTTAGAAAAATTCTTGTTTTACCTTCTAAGCATCAATGTTTTAGCTCTAGATGCTTGTTAGTTGGTTCTTGGCTCAACCCTAAATCCATAGTTTTATAAAGAGATAGATGAGGAACAGAGCCTATGCAGAGAGGTCAAAGGACACTTCCCCCAAGTCACACAACTGGTTATTGACAAGCTGAAACCATGACCCAGGTTCTTTACTTGTTGTTGAATGCCTTTCCTCTGAATCACATTTCTTGCCTTTAAAGCCTTGGATAGGAGCAGTCCTTTTTAAGACCTTTTAGCTCTTCGCCGCCCCCCCCCCCCCGCCCCCAGACTTTGGGGAATTGTGATGTCTTTTGTTTAATTTTATTTCCATTCCTTTCCATAACAAAAATGCAAGACAGTATGGACTTCAAGAGGGTTAAGAACATTCTATTTCAGAGATGTGTTTGAAAATTCAGTGACATCTCTTAAAATAGTCTAGAAACTTAGAGCCAGGCAGGGATCATTGTTACTGGCCTAGGGGTTTGAGACAAGGTAGATTGGTAGCCATAGTTCTATGAGAGGGAAGGTTGTGTAGGGAATCAACTGGAACAAAGAGGGGTAATTAAGGTCAAGAAACATTTGTTGAATTTCACAAGGCACAGGACTAGGTGTTGAAAATACAGTCATAGTCCCTATCTTCAAGGGGCTCACAGTTACGTGATTCAACTTGAGAGAAGAAGGTAATTATATGTATTTGGAGAGATACCTCAGCTAGGCTGTAATTTCTCTTGTCTGATTTGGTCATAGAACTGTGCAAGATGGAGTTGCTCTTCACTGGGACCTTGGAAAAAGTTCACAAAATACAAGTCACTGAATGCTGGTTTGGTGCTCAAATAGGACAAGGTGGGGTTTTCCTAGGGTCTCAACGGCCACTTGTATTGAGTTAGTGAAAAGGGTAACTGGGAATAAAGTGGAGTTCCTTATACAGTTTCCTACCTTTTCTTTCCAATGTTCTTCCTTCTCAGAGTTACTGATAAACATTTAGCTAGGTAATTTCTTAGTTTTTTAAACTACTATTTCTTTTTAGCAATGGGGTCTATCAGAAAAAACTAGTAAGAAAAATGACTTGCAAAAGATAACCTTTGCTGCATATAAGTCAAACAATTATCAGATCCGGGAAAGTTTATGCAGTAAGTTTTCAGGCCTTGAGGCAGTAAGAGCTTCTGGCTGGAAGGGACATGCAGTTGTTTTGGTTTTTGAAACCCTGCCCTTAACTGTTGTCCTGCTCCTTCAGCTTTTGTTGGTTTAAAACACCACATTGTAACAAAGGTCAAAGCTGTAGTCCTTGCTACTCAGTCCTAAGGAAGGAAAATGGGTTAGTTCCAGCCACATGTTTCTTCTTTGCCTTAGAAAAGACATAAAACAACAACAAAACAAAAACAAAAATGAACAACTAAAACCTTCCAATAAGGTGAAAACTTCAACAGCCATGATTGCTGTGGACCCTCAGGTGTTGGACCACCTAACTGGGATTTCTTACTCAGAACTTTTCTAGGCTTGTGGCTAATGTACAAATAACCACATCAGGCCCTGGCTGTTGTCATTTTGCTGTGCAAGAAGGCAACATCAGGGAGAGGGGTTCAGGAACACTCCCAAGTCATTCTTAATATTTTTATTGCTAACCACAAGGGGGGATGTGGTGGTGGTAGGAGCGTTTGTATGCACAGAGAAAGGTGGGCTTGCAAGTCCCCTGCCCACGTCTGATCAGCATTGGTAGATAGTCTTCTTTCAGAGTCAGCTCCAGGAAGTGACTTTGTGAAACATCTCAGTTCTGCTCTGTGCCTGTTTACTTCGCTGTCTCTACCAGCAGTTACAGTGAACGGGAGAGCCTTTGCTTTCTGAAGTGCCCCGAAGCTGTTCCCAGTGACCCTCAAGTCTTAAGAGTTATTTGGGTGAGAATAATGCTGGGCTCAAAGGAACTGCAGTGCCATGGTGGTCAAACTCCCAACTGAATAAGGAAAATGGCAATTTCCAAGAATCTGGGTGGTAGTTATTTTAATCAAGCTGAGAAATGGGATCACTGAGAAGGGGATTTCTGCAGATTCTAGGCTGCCAGGGAGACAGTTATTCCCTTGTTCTGCCTTCTGTTTACAAATAAAGAAGAGGAGCCTGAGGCTTCAAGGTTGTATCACATTCTCAGTAAGATGAGTGGTCCACAGAAGCCCACGAGCGCCAGCGTACTGCTTTACAGTCACACTGTAGTTTTTTATTTAGGAAGTAATTTATATACTGCACATAATCTTAGTACCTTACAGGTGCTGCACATGTATTAACATCCTTCCTGGAAATGTGAAAATACAAGAAATAAAGAAATACACAATAGTTTATAAGCCTTTGTTTTTGGGGAAGCTGACTTGGGATTTCCAACATCTTTTTGTCCAATTAGGCTCTTGAGGGGGGTGATAACATTTCTCTCTCTCATTTTCCTCTCTCTGGTTCACCCCAGTGGGACAAATCATTGCTAGATTCAACAGCATTTTTCCCAAATGATTCTTAAGGCATATGAGGGTCACTGAGATTTATTTTTAAATTCATAATCTTGGGTTGAGGGAAAGCAGTTGTCCTTACTGAATTCCCTTGTGGAGGCTTTCAGCTGCCCAGACACCCCCATGTCTACTAGGCACATTCCAGCAGTCTTAAAGCCCTGGCCCTCAGGAATGAAATTCTGGTATCTCACTTATAGAATCCCATCAGGAGCCATGGCCATGGCATTGAATTAGGTGTCAGATTGAAAAGCTGAAGGAACAGGTGGCCTGTGAGCTTAATATAACATTTCCAGCCCGGTAAAGTGATTTTGGAGCCATATGCTTATTGAAAGTTTCCTTCTGTTTTCTTTTCAGCTTTAGCCATCTCTCATGGTCTCTTTAGTATTCTTCCAGAGTTTTCTGGGAACATTCTGGAGGCTGTCAGAATATAAGGAGTTAAACCTCAGTGAACTTCTAGAGAATGATTAAACAGTGATTAAGTGATATTTTAACTTCTGTTTACAGGAGAGAAATGGAAATCATCAGAACAAAAATATTTGTTTGTAGTTTTAACTGAAGTCATCTTCTCTTTGCTGCCAGGGTGTTGCCTGCCCTTACTCAGTTTCTTTTTTAGCTGCAAGGTGATCTCTCCCATACACTTCTTTACTGATGTCCGTCTTTGTCTTTGGTCATATTTCTTTCTCTCTCCCTTTCTCCATTCTCTCCCTCTTTTCCTACCTCCACCTCTGCTTCTTTCCCTCCCTTCCCCATATGTTGCTTAAATTGTTCTAAGAAAACCAGTTCCACTCAGAACAGAGTTGGAATGGGATTCGGCTGCCCTTTTGTAAGTCTTCTGCCCCTTGAAGGCCTTGGGATGAAGCATAGACAGGAGATTTGGGATATTTGGAAAGCCATTGGACTAGTGGAAAATACACCAAATAAGGAATTGAAGGTGCCTGGGTTTAAATCCCAGTTCTGCTACTTATTAGCAATACGATCTTGGACAAGTTACTTAATCTCTGTAAGTCCCAGTTTCCTCTTCTGTAAAATGGAGGTGATAATTCCGACATGAAAGAGTAGAGATTAGAGAGCATTAGTTATGTATGTAAAGATCATTGCCTGTCATACACAGTAGGCATTTAGTTATGTTTGAAAGTGGGAACTTTGCTGTGTAGTTGAAGAGGTCAGAGTTGATGGTAGGTAGCTGACTGCTTTTGGTTAGCTTTTTGCCTACTTAACTATGAAATATTAATTGTATAGTTTATATATTATAAAGTTTTGCTCTTCTTTGCCTGTATTCCGGTCTTGTAAGTAGAAACCCAAAGGAGAGCTAGGAAGGCCTTTAGCACCATAGTCTCCATCACCCTCCCTGCTAGCCACTCTAATAAACAAATTTAACTGAAAAGTGTTTGTTATATAAATGCAACATTAAGACTTATTGTGTGGAATACTATTCAGCCATAAGAAGGAAACAAATCCTGCCATTTGCAACAACATGGATGGAGCTGGAGGATATTATGCTCAGTGAAATAAGCCAGGCGGAGAAAGACAAGTGCCAAATGATTTCCCTCATTTGTGGAGTATAACAGTGAAGCAAAACTGAAGGAACAAAATAGTAGCAGACTCAGAGACTCCAAGAAGGAACTAGTGGTTACCAAAGGGGAGGGGTGTGGGAGGGCAGGTGGGGATGGTGGGAGAAGGGGATTATGGGGTATTATGTTTAGTACACATGGTGTGGGGGATCACGGGGAAAACAGTGTAGCACAGAGAAGGCAAACAGTGAATCTGTGTCATCTTACTACACTGATGGACAGTGACTGAATTGGGCTATGAGTGGAGACTTGATAATATGGGTTAATGTAGTAACCACATTGTTTTTTCATGTGAAACCTTCATAAGAGTGTATATCAATAATACCTTAATAAAAAAAAGACTTATTGTTATTGTTTCTCCTCTTCTGGCCATGTTTCTATAGACAAGTCTATGTTATGTAAAATTTCTGGTTTCCTATTCTGGTGCTGATACAAAGGTACATTATTCTCAGGAGTGATTTTTGGCTAATTTAAATAAAAGAAGATATAAGATAATTTCTGAACATTTTTAAACTTGTATTTGAGGCATTTTTGGTAGAGAAACTGGTATAGTTCATTTTTCCTTTACTAAATTGGAATGAGCTGAGGCTAGTGGGGCTTGACAGATCACAGGCACTAGCTATAATTGCTGTTTCTCTCAGCCCTAGCTATAATTGGTTAAGTCACTAGGTCTTAGAGTGTTCAGCTGTTTTGGAAACTTGTTAAAAAGCATTATGTGTTGCAATAGGAAATATCCTTTGTGGCTTTATAATCAGTATCTTTTAACACATTACTTCTTTTTGGGGGGGGTCCTCAAAAATAAGTGTCTCCTCTGTGCCAAGTATTTGATAGAGCATATGGAAATTTGAGTATTTTTGTCTCAAAGTATCAGAAAATAACAGCTCAGATTGCCTTTTATTTTATATGTTCATGAATTAGAAGACTTGATATTGTTAAGATGGCAGTACTCCTCAAATTAATCTACAGATTCAGTGTAATCCCTACCAAATTTTTTTGCTGTCTCTTTTTTTGGCGGTAGAGGGGTCAGAAATTGACTAGCTGATCCTAAAAATCATGTGGAAATGAAAGCTACTCATAATAGCCAAAATAACCTTGAAAAAGAAGAACAAAATTGGACAACTCACACTCCTAATTTGAAAACTTATTACAAAGCTATAGTAATCAAGACAGTATGGTAATGGCAAAAGAATAAACATATAGATCAATGGAACAGAATTAAGAGTCCAAAAGTAACCCTTTACATTTATGGTCAATTGATTTTTGACAAAAGTGCCAAGACAATTCAATATGTAAAAAATTGTCTTTTCAACAAATTATACAGGAACAACTGGATATCCATATGTAGAAGAATGAAGTTCAATCCCTACCTCATACCAAATACAAAAGCATAACGCAAAATGGTTCATAGGCCTATGTGTAAGAGCCTAAACTATAAAATTGTTAGAAGAAAACGTAAGAATAAGTCTTTGTGACCTTGGATTAGGCAGTGGTTTCCACTGAAAGCACAAGTGACAAAAGAAAAAAAATAGATACATTGGAGGTGATCAAAATTTAAAACTTTTATGCTTCAAAGGACATTAGTAAGAAAGTGAGAGGACACCCCATGGAATTTTTGTAAATTATTTCATAATATTTGCAAATCTTATCTAATATCATATCATACCTAATAACATAAAAAGAACTCAAAACTTAACAGTAAAAAAGACAACTCAGTCAAATGTGGGCAAAAGATTTGAATAGACGTTTCTCCCAAGAAGATATACAAATAGCCAGTAAGCACATTAAAAAAATGATTAACATCATTAGTCATTAAGGAAGTGCAAATCAAAACCACAGTGAGAATACATCTTTTTTCTTTCTTTTCATTCTGTTTTATACCCCCTAGAATGGCTACTGTTATCAAAAAGACACAGCAAGGATGTGGAGAAATTGGAATTCTCATACAGCACTGGTGGGAATATAAAATGGTATATAGCTTTGGAGAACAATTTGGTCATTCCTCAAAAAGTTAAAGATAGAGTTGCCATATGTCCTGGTAATTCCACTAAGTATATATATTCAAGAGAAATGAAAACATATATCCACACAGAACTTGTACAGAAGTACTTATAGCAGCCTTATTCATAATGGAATAAAAAGTGGAAAAACCCAAATATTTAGCTGATGAATGGATAAACACAGGGTACAATGGAATATTATTCAGCAATAAAAAGGAATGACATACTAATTGATGCTTAACATGGGTCAAATTTGAAAACATGTCAAGCGAAGGAAGCCAGACACAAAAGAATATGATTCTATTCTACAGAATAGGCAAATCCACAGAGACAATAAGTAGATGAGTAATGCCAGGGGCTGGAGAAGATGGAATGGGAAGTGACTGCTAATGGATATAGATTTTCTTCTGGGGGTAATGAAATGTTCTAAAATTACATAGTGGTGATAGTTGCATACCTCTGTGAATATACTAAGATCCACTGAATTGTACACTTTAAAAGGATGGATTGTATGTGAATTAAATCCAATAAAGCTGTTATCAAAAAATTTAGGGTGATTTGTGATAATAGTATTTTGTACATTTGTACTTGGCCCCTTATTCCTGCCATGAATCTTGATGTCAAGCATCACTTTCTTGAGCACTGGGCAGATTACTGTTGCCCCAAAGCCTCAAGGTGAGAAATTTAGGTTCGCACTCACTTCTTGCAGGAGAATAGTTGATGGCACTTTATATCAGGAACCAAACCTTCTGAGTTGAATGTTCTGAAGTTGAAGCCTTTCCACGTTTTAAGTGACTCTCTGTGTCCACCCTAGTTCTTAATAATCCTCTCAGCTTGTGTGTCAACTGTAATGATGTATATTTTGGGTCCCAGGCTGCATTCCCAGCTTTACCAGGAACCTCACTTCTTTCATTTCTTAAAATTTCCCTACAGGTACTAATCTTGCACTGGCTCATTCTTTCCTGGGAGGTTTGTAGATAGTAGCTGGAGGAGCCACTGGGTGGCGCCCTGCCCCAGAGGATAAAAAAAAAAAAAGACTGACTTGCCTTGTAGAGGCTTAAGCTTGTGTTGGCAGGAAGAGATGATTCATTTTTCATCAAAGGAATTAGAAAAAAAATATAATGACAGGATGATGTCAGAGGAGCAGGTGGAGACAGGAACCTTGATTGAGGAGCTGGAGGGAGGTGTTGAATAGTGTGGTTGTCTGGGCAGTCAGAATGATTGACTGGCATAGATCACAAGAAACGTCACCCATTGTTTGGTTCCTTTCTCATGAGTTCTGGTGTGGGCAGTGCTGTTCATGTGCCTTCAGAAAATGTGGTCAAGTCTGCCTGTCTTGGTTGTACCGTGTTTGTATCTGGGCAAGATACCTCATGACATCCTGTGCCAGTCATGGACTTCCTTCACATGCAATGTGCTGTGTATGGGTTCCTGCACTCCGTGTATCAGCCCTATGGCTAGCAGGATCTGTGTCTTGGAATTGAACCTCACATGCTCATGGTAGCTTGAGGTGTGGCATTGCCCCTGATGTATTAGGTACAGGAGCATGCCTAGATATCACAAGGTCAAATCTTTTTTTGGGGTAAAGGGACTTTACCTTATAGCTAGAAGTACTCTGGTTCCCTCCATTGTTTTGGCAAGAGCTGGATCTTTGTTCCAACTTCAGTTATAACAGTTTCTTTCTTTTTTTTTTTCTTTTAAGTTAGGGCCCTCTGTGGTGGGTATGCATGATGCTGATAAGTGGGGGGACCTGGGGGGTTGGGAACTTACAGTCAGAAGGAAGAATAAAGTTTTGATATATTCATATTGTGAAGTGCTAAAGTTCATTAGGTACTCAAGCTCCCAGTTATATTAAGATTGTAAGACAGTGCTTCTGATCACCACTATGCCTTAGCACCTACCAGAGTCTCATTGCGAGGCTGGAGGCTAAATTAGCAGTTTACACAAAGGTAAAAGAGAGAGTGTTTATTGCTAGTATTCTGCCTTAGGATTCAGGTCTCTCAATAACTATCTGGGGGGAGATGGCTTGGTGATACCAATTACTACTTCAGTGCTTTATGAATCATTTATCTGAAAGTGGCATGGAGATAGGGACTTCCAGGTAGCATAGGACGCTCCCAAGGAGCAGAACATAATTACCTCTCTTTAAGATGTATCATAAGAAGAAAAAGTCAAAAATAAAAAAAGATAGAAAACCCTGAAATTGGAAAGAGGGACGAAAGCTTTACTTATTACTTGGCACTGTCGTCAGTTGTTGCATCCTTCTGGCTAATCATGAGTTCTGTTTTTGGACAGTGCTACTAGGTACATTGTGGGACTGAAACTGATCTTTGGAGTAGGAGAAAGACATGAATCAGGAGAGATGGAGTCAGACAACTTCTTTCTTAGAGAAGGATTCTAGACTTCCCTGGGCCCTAGTTAGCAATATTCCTCCTCCTTGCTAGCGGCACTTCTTCCTGTATCTCTTCAAGAAATAACAAATCATTAGAAGAGACTTAACCTGAAGTGCCATAGGACCGAGGGTAAAGTGCTCCCTAGGGTGGGTTTGATTTGGGAGCCCCCTGAGGGTAATCTGTTTCAGAAGTCACTACCTGACTCACTGTCAGGTAAGTCTAAGCAGAAGCAATCTTGACATGAACGTATTATTTGAACCTGCCCCATAGTATATACAGTTCTTCAGTGTTTTCCTCTGTTTCCAAATATTGTCTCTGTTAGTTTCAAGCTCCCTCTGTTTGCTTATTTTGGTCTTTGTCTTTAATGTTAGAGACTCTCTTAAGATGTCTGATGTTTCTTGGTGATCTTCATATTTAAGAGCTAGCTCCTTAAAAGCTGATTGGAAGCCTAAAAAGCTGATCGATGGAACTTTTTGACTGGTATGCTTTTAATGAATGACCAGGTAGGGGAGGTCTGTTTCCCAATGAGGAATTGGCCAGTCTCCTCTCTGGGGGCCTCTTAAGCCTGGCAACCAGAACTGTGGGCTTGCCAAGCAGGGCAGTGGGGCAGGGTGGAGAAGCTTATTGTTCATTTTGTCAAGTTTCACTTAAAACCCCTGTTTTCAGGGAGGTGCCTCCCTTCTGACCTCACGTGGGCCTGAAGACTTTGACCAGTCTTGTTTTCAGCCTCACCCTGCAGCTCTCCTGCCCCTCCCCCAAGCCTTCAGAGGCACCTGGTGCTTCTGACCCAGGAGCTGAGGTCCTGCAGCACACTTTACTTTGTTTTGTATTGTCCCCCATTCCCCACGGGCATTTAGCAGAAAGATAAAGCTGAAATTTAAATTAGCAACCATCTATCCACTTTCTAGTTCAGCAAACTTTTGTTGGTATTTTTTATTCTCTTCTATTGGTTTGTGCCATTTTTATTCCCTTACTGTCATTTTTCTGAGGTTTCAGAAAGGAATGGGGATACATGTTAAGTCTGCCACCTATAACCCAAAATTGACAGAAGTGAATCTTCTCAACTCACCCCACCTCCCAACCCCTCAAATACACAAACCCTGTGCTTTAGCTTCACTTGTGCTTTCTTCTTCCCATTTTCTTGCTCATGCCATCTTTCCTCTTGGAATGTCTGTCTACTCTTCTCATCAAACTGTTGATCGACATGCTACACTTCCTTACAGATCCAGCTTATATGCCTCACCCATGGAAGCCTTTTTTTTTTCTTTAAAATGACCATTCCATTGACTTGAGTTTCTAAAGTTACATTCATTGAATTCTTGTGGTCTTGCCACCCTCATGACACAGCATATAGTGCCTTCTGCTGTAATTATTTATACACACACCACTTCCTTGGTTAAATTGTAACCTCTTAAAGGATAGTAGAAGACTGGCTTTGTAAATTTTTTTGTTACCAATAACAATTAACATAGAACCTAGGCATCTAAATATGTCACAGAACCACAGAATTTTAGAGCTGGTAAAGAATTTAGAGATCTAGAATGCCAACTCATTTTATTAATGAGTACATATCCTGTGTGATTAAATGATCCCACAGTCATATAATAAGCTAGGGACAGAACTGGACCTATAACCTCCTTCTCTAGTTCTCAAACTGAAAAATGTGATAAAATCAGATACATGCTCAATTAAATATTTGGTTAATCCAAGTTTAAACAAAGGGCACTTTGTTTCATTCTTGTTGAAAATGTGCATTTTTTTTGGTCTTAGTAATTAAGTAACTTTGTCATTGGTAATATCATAGGTAATTTATTAAAAAAAAAATCAGCATCTTGCCTGTTCTGGGTTTTGTAAAAAACTGCGCTGGATAATAGTTTTCTTCCAAGGCATCAGGGACCCATCATGGGTTATAGATGAGGAAAATGTAGGCAACTGTACTCAGAATGCCCTGATTTAAAGAAACATTTAAAAAATCAGTGGTTTTATGTGTTTGGAGTGATTTTCTTTTTCATCTAAGAGAGTATAACTCTCTAGGTTGTATCCTAAAGTTTTGTTGTTTGATAATTCATCAAGGATTATTGCCCAATGTATCTTTAAACTGTGTAAAAGATTCTTTTCCAGTTCCCTGGGTTATCTAGCTCTCTACAGAAATTTCTAGAATATTTGAGATAGTTCCAGAGATGCAGGTCTGAGGGGTTAGATGCTGCAGGAACATCTCTTGGGAGAAAGTGGGTTTGTTGAATTTCAAGTGCGGCTGTCACTAATGAAAACCAGATGCCACCCTTCTTTGGGCACTTGAGGGTCGATGGGCAGGTACTCGAGAGGCTGTCCCCTTCCTCTGAGGTTTGGTTTTCATTAGGGTTTTGCTTCACAATATGGGGCTGGGTGATGGCAGATGGTCATCCTGGAGCTGGTTTGCAGTCTCCATTGGGTTGTGCTCTTGCTAGACTGGTAGTCTGTGGTGGAATGAGCCGTAACCGGCCTACAGGCTGGGTTGGGCTCTGCTTCATGCCCATCACTTTTGGCTCTATCTAAAATAGAAACTGTTGTTCCCAGGTTTTAGAGAGTAAGGATTTATGTTCGCATTGGTGTTTCTGCCTTTATCTGTTTCTGCATTGCCACCTGGCTGCCATTTGAGGGAATTAATTCACTGTAGCTCTGAGTCCCTGCAGGGGCCTGAGAGGAACTTATCCCTGTTTCCAGAATGGGGCGTGTGTTCTCTTCCCTAAAACTGTTACCTACATTTCCTTTTATGACTTGTTAAGTCAGAGGCAGCTGGGAGGATGCCTTGGGGAAGCATTACTCACCAGGCACACATAGTGGCTCTGACTGCTGGCGGGGAGTTTAGGCTGAGTTGAGAGTGAGTCAGCTTGGGGAATGGAAAAATTGCCGGGTCGTGGGGGGTAGGGGTTGTGTGCCAGGGACTGCTCCTCCTCTGCCTGCTCTTTTCTCCATAAGGGCTCACCACGAAGTTGTGAACACTGGGGATCTAGTTGTGGTAGGCAGTAAGCCGGCCAACTTTGCAGTGATGTATCCTGTGAAAGGACTGAGCTGACTGGGCCTACCATTGTTCCCTCCTATGTTACGGGTATATATGGGTCCTGAGGCAAGCTGGAGTTGTATAATGAGAGTTCTGTATGTGAGAATTTCATTAGAATAAATGCAACCACAGAATCTCTTTGTCTTGGTTACACAACTCAGTATTCTGTATGTGTCTTTGTCCAGTAGGGGTCACTGGGGGCTTAAGCTCTAAATGAAATAAACTGTCACTAATCTTAAAATATACCAATCCGATTCCTTGTCTTTATGATGGCATCTGTGTACACTGAGTACTAATTTTTTATATCAGAAACAAAAGATGCGAACCTGTATTAAGAACTTTGTAGATTTATTGAGAATTTGAAGAACAGATTATTCTAAATGCCAGTTGAAGCAAGAAACCAAGGGTGAAATGGAATATGTGTTAAAGAGGATGATTTGAAGTGCAATTAAAAAAAAAATGGAGGGAGACAAGGGAATGGAACTGTTTATTAAGCATCTGATGTATACCTGCCAAGTTTAAATCATTCCTTATACTCTTGACTGCAGCCGTGAGAAACAGGTATTTTTTTATACACGTCGTACACGTTAGGAACCTAAAGTTCAGAAATACTAAATATTTTCCTTAGGGTCACATGATTATGAAGTGCTAATACTAGGGGAATCCTCTTAGGCATGTTTCAGGTAACTTTGGTCCTTGGTCTGTAGTAAGGAGTCATGAGAGCAGAAGATTTTATTGGAGGGTAAGCAGGGCCTGGTGGTAGACTCTCCTGAGAAAGACTAAAATGATTCTGGTGTTGTGGATTGGGGTTCAGAGCAGGTGCCAAGGGTCCACAGGGATAAAGAAGCTGACAGGTACTTTATCTTCAGGTTGTAGGTTCTTCCTCTTTTTCATTTAGGATTATTGCCAGGTTCTAGAAGAATATCTTGCAGATATCTAAAATTAGCTGTTTGTGTGGAAAGCTTGGTTTCCATGGATAAATAGATTTGAACCCTGGCAATCTGGCTTCAGATTGAGTTTGTAATTACCATGCTCCTATATTGCTCGTGGCATCTAGGTTTTTGAGTGAGAAATTAGGGAGATTTTTTTTCTAACTTTATTGTATTCAGTGACACAAGTATTGAGAATATTCTTTGCCAACATTCTGGTCCTTTGCAAGTTTATTGTCTCAGTCCCACTTTGCTAAATGCTATAGACGGGAGCCTTGGTCTCCTGATTAGTTTCTGTGACGTCTACATCCTCTGCCTCTCTGTAGATGTCACTGGGCTCTCGGGAGGAGACACATGACCATGACAAGAATTTAGGACCAGGCTTTGATGCATGAAGCCTGCCATTCCCAGAAGGCAAGTTTCACAATCCTGTCAGTCATGTGGTAGTCTTCCCACCAGACTTTTAATCTCAGGTGTATTTGTTGTTTTTAAAAAAAGTGTTCTCTCCTTGTAAGCATTATTTTATGGATTTCAGTCCTTTAGTCATGTTGGGTCTTAATTTTTTAGTCTGTATCTGATGAAGTTATGATTCTGTGGGTGTCGGTTATTCTGAGACCAAGTGTATCCGTGGCAGTCTGAATGAAGCATGCAGCTCCCTTTTCACAGGTTTACTTTCATCTCAGTCCCAGACAGCTGAGAGATCTGGGCGATTGCCTTGTTTTGAGATTTCTTGTGGGTAACGGTTGTGGGTGACTGTCCTAAATTCTGTTGAGTGAAGTAATCTTAAAGAGAGGCAGGTCTAAAATCTTAATGAAACTCAGTGTTGCTTCTACAAGGCTCCTTTGATGACTTGGGGCCCTGCTCATTGGCCATTAGCAAGGGATATCCTGGAGGGAACTAAATATGACTTGAAATGGCCCAGTTTTTGTATAATAAATGATCTCTGAAAAGAAACAAGTCACTCCATCTCGCCAGCCTCTAACCACTTCCTGTAAATGACAGCACACAGATACAGCGTAGCTTTGCTAAGTGAAAATTTTATTTTATTTTCACAAAGGCAGTTCCCCACCCCTTCTCTCTCCCTTTAGACAAACACACATACATATACACAGAGGCTGGAAACAAACTTTTTACCTGTCATATGTAGAAAAATTGTGTACCCAAGGTACATCATGCCATCTTATAAAGATCTTTCAAAGAGTAAATTACTTTAGATACCTTTCATTGTCTTCTCTACTTATAATTGTACGTTCAGAATATATCTTGATACCTTAGTGCTTTGGGTCTTTCCCTTTAAATTTCCTGGGTATTTTTGAATGGCACAATCATGGCATATGGTTTTCTAATTAAGATAGTTTTACGGTGGCTTCTGATAGCAGAACTGGTCAAAGAAAAGGCTTTCACTTTGGGAAGTGAGAATATGATGAAGATACTTATGAGTTCTCCAAAAGGTAGTTGAACAGTGGTGAAGCAGACAGGATCAGCACTGTAATGCTTGTGTTGAAGGTGAGATTCTTTCCAGTGTTGGGTGGAGCTATGTACAGACTAAGTCTTGCAAAGAGGAAGTATTTCAAAGATATATCTGAATTGTTTAATTTGAAGTTAGTGTACTTATTTGCCAGAATATTTTATCAAAGGGAGGCAGTGTGGTCAAATATATTGATTTTGAAATCAGGTAAAAGTTCAGATGTCAGTTCCTCCTCTTACTTTGTGACTTTGGGCAAAATAACTAGAATTTTCTGAGCTTCCGGTTCTTGACTTAGAAAATGGGGATATTTTAGGGGATATTATAAGGATTAAATGAGGTAACAGATGTGAAGATACTTTCTAGACTGCTCAATAAACATTAGCATATTATACTACTAGTCCATCATCTTTGACCATCACTGTTCAGGAGCTTCTCCACCATAAAGGGTATGTCATAACCATCTTTGTGTCTAACATAATGCTCCCTATTTTTAAATTGAATGAATGAATAAAATGCACTGTTTCACTCCAGAGGGAGCTCTGGCTTAGTCTCCACTGTCTTGCACTGTCAATTTTCCCTCTCCAGGGCTTATTCCCTTCAACAAGCGCTCTATTACATTTCACATGTCAAGAAAAATTCTTTTAACCCTATATCCCTCTTTTTGCTCTTTTCTACAGTGTAATTCTTTAAAGAGTTGTTTTTAAGTTGTCACTGATTTTTCTCCTTCCATTCTCTTTTTAAAAATATATTTAATTTACAAAATTTTAAAATTGAGGTATAATTGACACATAACATGTTAATTTCAGGTGTACATAATTCACTGTTGATCACATTAAGAAATTATTGCTACAATAAGTCTAGTTAACATCTATCACCGTACATAGTTACAAAAAATTTTTTTTCTTGTGGTGAGCACTTTTAAGATCTACTCTCTCAGCAACTTTCACTCATGCAATCTAGTATTATTAACTAGAGTCACCATGCTGTACATTACATCCCCATGAATTCCATTCTCTCTGGAATCACTCCAGTCAGGCCTTTTCTCTGCCATGCCATCAAAACTGTCCTTGTTAAAAGTCACCAGCTACTTTTACATTGCTAAATTCAGTGATTGATATCAATCCTTATCCTGACACATTAACAGCTTTGACAGGGTTAATTACTTCCTAAAACACTCCCTTCGTCTGGCTTCTCAGGCAGCAGGCTCCTTTGGTTCTCCTCTTCATCTACTGGCTTCTCTTTTTGAAGTCTCGTTTGGTGGTTCTTCCTTTTCCCTATCTAGTGTTGGGGAGTTTCCAGAGCTTAGTCCTTGAACTTGATCTCTTCTCTCTGTGTTTACTCCCTGAGGGATCTCACCCAGTTTCCTGGCATTAAAACTCCATCCTCTCAGAGACTCCAAGAAGGAACTAGTGGTTACCAAAGGGGAGGGGTGTGGGAGGGCGGGTGGGGATGGTGGGAGAAGGGGATTGTGGGGTATTATGTTTAGTACACATGGTGTGGGGGATCATGGGGAAAACTGTGTAGCACAGAGAAGGCAAACAGTGAATCTGTGGCATCTTACTACACGAATGGACAGAAACTGCATTGGGGTATGGGTGGGGACTTGTTAATATGGGTAAATGAGGTAACAACATTGTTTTTTCATGTGAAACCTTCGTAAGAGTGTATATCAATAACACCTTAATAAAAAAAAAAACAACTCCATCCTGTGCCTCTCCTGGAACTTAGATTCATATATTCAAGTGTATACTCAGAGTTCCTCTAAAATGTCTACTAGGCATTTCAAACCGTATATATTTAACAGGGAATTCCTACCCACCCTTCAAAAAGCCAAACAACCACAACCACCAGTGAATCCCCAACACTGCTTCTCTGGCGTCCCTTCCCATCTTAGGAAGTAGCAATTCTGTCCTCTCAGTTCTCAAGTCAAAAACCTTGGAGCTGTTCTTGACTATTTCCCTCCTCTCCACACATCCAGTCTGTCAGCAAATCCTGATGACTCTTTCTCATAATTTTCCTAGAATATGACCACATCTCACCATCTCTACCACTACACCCTAGTCATAGCTATCACCAGTTCTCAGCTACCAGTTTTTCACTTGGATTATTGTCATGGCATTATAACTAGTTTCCTCCTCCTGCTCTTGCCTCTCAATAATCTGTTTTCAATATAGCAGCAAGTGTGATCCTTCTAAAGCTAAAGGTAAATCTTGTCACTCTCACACAAAACCCTCCAAAGGTTTTCCATTTCACTTAGCATAAAAGCCAAGTTCTTTACGAATGGCCTAATGCAGCCATGTATACCCCTCTCTGGCTTCATCTTCTGACACTTGCCTCTTGTTTCAGCTGCAACCATTTTAGTTTCCTCCAAATTCCCTGAACGTACCAAACCTACTTCTACTCAGGGATTTTTTAAATATAATTTATTTTGGTATCATTAATCTACAATTACATGTGCAATATTATGGTTATTAAACTACCCCTTCATCAGGTCCCCCCCACCCACCCCATTACAGTCACTGTCCATCAGCGTAGTGAGATGCTATAGAATCACTACTTGTCTTCTCTGAGTTGTACAGCCCTCCCCGTGCCCCCCCAACATTACATCTGCTAATCATAATGCCCCTTTTTCCCTCTTACCCCTCCCTTCCCACCCATCTTCCCCAGTCCCTTTCCCTTTGGTAACTATTAGTCCGTTCTACTCAGGGATTTTGCACTTGTCTTTTCCTAGTTTAGCTCATCCTTTCTCTAGACAGCCATATGACTTGTTTGCTCATATTTAGGTCTGTGTTCACATGTCACCTTATTATAGAAGCCTTCCCTGATCATCCTATACATAAAACTGTAAACTTCCCCCCACTGGCACTCCCTTCTCTTCATTTCCTTTAGTATTCTCCATGGCATTTCTGTGACAAACTATATATTTGCTTGTTTAGTTTATTTTCTGTCTTCTCCTACTAGTTATATTAGTCCCATGAGAGGAAGGGTCTTTGTTCTTTTCACTACTATGTCCCAAGAACCCAGAACAGGATCTGGCACATAGTACATAGCAAATATTTGATGAATGAAATGAAGCTAGCACAGAATTGTAGATGATGTTGACACCAGATTAAAATGTTCATATTGTACTGGTTCTCCTCTCAAGAGCCCTTTATTATCTGTTTAGTAGATTGTTCAAACCTCAAACACTTCCCTTTTATTTATTATTTTTTAAAGGTAACTTTCAGATATTAAAGAATTTAGCATTTTTTAAAGCTTATTTGTGAGAATAAAGTATTTATATACTGTAGTGTAAAAGGTACCATGGAAATAAGTAAACACCTATGTTGGTAGAAAGATGAGGCTCTGAGTTAAGGTGCTGAGCATTGCAGAGGATGTTAGATGTACTCTTGGCTGTTGGGTTTTCTGTATAATGTTGTGTCCACACTTCATCTTGTAAAATTTCTCTGAAGAGGAGGAGAGGGGCAGTGGCACTGGAGACCTTTGCATATTCAACTTAGGTTGTGCAAACTTCTCTCTAGCCTTTAAACGTGCTTGTTAGGTTTACTGAAGTATAATTTATATACAGTAAACAATTCAGTGAATTTTGACAAATGTATACATACAGTATGTGACCATGACCATAATCAGCATATGGAACCACTCCCTTACCCCTAAAGTGCCTTTGTGTTCCTCTGTAGTCAGTTCTTTTCCCCCACCCCCCAGGCAACCACTCATCTGATTTCCATCCCCATTCCATGCTTTCTAGAATGTCATATAAATGGAATTGCACAGCATGTAGCATTTTGTGTTTGTGTAGCATAATGCTTTTGAGATTCATCCATGCTGTGCTATGTGTCAGTAGCTCTTTTTTTCTGCTGTGTTGTAGTCTGTTGTGTAAATGCACCACAATTTGTTAATTAGTTCACCAGTTGATGGACTTTGGGTTGTTTCCAGTTATTTTGAATAAAACTCCTGTAAATATTTACCTACAGGTCTTTTTGTGGGCACGTTTTCATTTTTCTTGAGTAAAAACCTAGGAGTGATATTGCTTGGTCATCTTGTATATTTATGCTTAACTTTATAAGAAACTGCCAAACTAGAGTGGTTGTGCCTGTTCACACCCCCGCCAGCAGTGTATGAGAGTCCCAGTTGGTTCACATCCTTGACAAGCCTTGATATTATCAATTTTCTTAGTATTCTAGCAGGTGTGTAGTGTAGAGCATTTTAGTTGCTGCTCCAATGTCCATATCAAGTTTTCATTTGTAAGCACACTTTAGTTTTGTGGAAGGCATGGTTTTCTGCTGTTGTTGAGTGTCCTGATATCCCTATGGGCAGCTAGTAGGAATTGGGATTTCTCAACTCAGCACTCTCGTGGAGCAGCTTTCCTCTCCTTGCTCACCCTCACCATGCCTTGATGCCAGGTCTGTTTCATGGTGCTTGATCTGCATGCGATCCTCTCTGCAGTGATGTTCAAGTCCCTTCTCCTGGGCTGTGGGTGTGGAAGGGCTGCCCTCTAGCTGTGCCAGGCTACTTGTGGATGCTTTCACAACCTAGTGTGCTTTAACCTCCTCCCTGAAAGCCATTCTCTAGTGCTTCTGTGACTTTTTTCTTTTGGCTTCATCCTGAAGTCTGGAGCTCCAACCCGGCTGGGAATGGAAAGTTAAAAAGAGTGTGACGTCCTCTGACACCCTCCCTTCTTGTAGAAGGGTCTGAGGTTTGTTTGTTTAAGCTGAACAGAGGATGCCAAACATAGTTTGAGTCAGCTCAGCATTAGCTTAGGCGCTCTTTTTCACTCTCCTGGTTCCTCCTTCTCTTTCCCCTCCCCCTCTGGCCAGTTGTTTCCTGGGCTTTGTCTGAGATACACTGCACAGTTTTAGTGCTGGTCTACTACCGCCTGCTGAAAACCAGTCAGAGGCGAGATGGAGGAGGAGCCGCCAGGAAGTTTCTGACAACAGTGAGCTGTGGGCCTCTGTCTCTGCTGATAGTACAGGACAGCAGTAACCTCAGGAGAAAGGCATTCAGAGGCTGTGCTGAGCTGTGGGCTTGTGGCTAATTCTGGGGAGGAGAAAGAACGGGCCTGGAAATGCCTCTCCTAGATTCATCTTATTTACCATCAACCATCTTTATTTTGACTCACATTCTTGGAATTGCCGGTGTTCTATACTGGAAGAGATGTGCCAGAGGCAGAACAGGTAATGGGTACCAAGTTCTTCTTCAAATCTATCGTGGGGCTTTTAAGGGTGGGGTAAATGACAGACGGCTTCCCAGTTGCTTTCCTTAAAGGGCCAGATACCCTCTCAGCTTGGGGTGCTGTCAGATGTGAGTGTGTGTGTGGATCTCCTCAGAAAACTGGGCTCTCTGCTGTTCTGAGTCAGGCTGGGGGGTGCTGGCTTGATGAGGTGATGTCTGGGCTTGAAGCCGAGGGAAGTGGCAACTGTGCTGACTTGGGTCCTTCCTCAGAGAATCAAGCCCTTCCTTTCACTTTCTCAATCCCAAAGTGGATTTTAGATCTTTGTTTTTAGCCAAAAATATATGTAGCTTTATCACCCTTCTCCAGGTAGAGATGTGGGAAAACTTGTGGGATTAGAGAAGTTTCTGGGTTTGGTATATTTTTTGGGTGAGGAAAGGTCAGTGAGAGGAAAGGGTCTAGTGGTGTCCTTGTCGAGGTGCATCGTGGAACACTAGGGTGTTTTTTCTCTTTGATATGATTAAAACTGGTACTTTCCCCTCAGGCAGCTGCACAGTTTACTCCATGTGTATCCAGCCCCTCTGTTCAATGCAAGGAAGTTAACGGAAGTTAAACTGTTCTTTTTCCCAGGGAGCTGGGCCCTGATATTTAAAATAAATAAATATTTTTTAACGGTAGCATACCTTTCCTTCTTCCTGTATTGCTATTAGTTATATCATGTTCCTTTGACTTCTAAACTCCAGTGCAGGGAACAGCCCCATGTTTAGCTGATTCTGAATATCCATAGTTGAGGATTAATAAAGTCTGACTTTTCATGGACTACACCTTTGGATTTCAGTGTCTGTAGTACTTACATTGTAATCTGTTTACTACCTTCAAGCCAATGTATTGTTCCTTTGTATCTTACAAGTTAAGATGGAGATTTGATGACTGATTACTTAGCTTTCTGTTAAAAGTTCATTCATGCTTGACAGAATTAGAATTAGATTCAGTCATTCCCCAGCATACTTTCCAGTAAGTCTCAGAAAAGCTTTTGACTAAATATTCAGATCCCAGCATGTGTCTGTATTAGTAAAAACAGATTTTAGAACTATGTTTGCTTGCGTGGTGTGTTTAAGAACATAGCCCGGATTGGCTTTCCTGAAATGTAAGCCTGTACTTGAGCTCAGAAAGAAAGGCAGGCACTGGTTACTCCTTTTCCTGTGCATTATGGCGATGACATTTCTAAGCCACTAATTGACTAACATTTTTAAAGTTTATCTAAAATAGGATTTTCTTGGAACTTAGGAGTCATAGCCCTGTCTTTTAAGTGCTTTCTTTTTTATGTTTTAGAAATAGTAATTTCATAAACAGCCATAAAACACACTGAAATAAAAGGGAAAGTACATTGTAAAAGCTTTTTATTTCAATGAAACAACTTTGATTCTAGTATTTAATAGTTTTATTGAGAATGTGCTATGATCATGGTTTCTATATAATTATAAAAGTGGTTTTCAGTTAAAGATTATAGATACAGAATTGGATATATCCACAGTACTTAAGAGATTCTGTACCCATTTTATTACAATTTTAAGATGTATTTTATCTATTAAAAGTGTATTTTAAAACAACATATACACTCTATAATGTACTATCTGTTAGTTGGACATCGCCAGAATAAAGTTTCTCCATCATCTCTGTGTATATATTTATATGCTTATAAATGTATACTTGATTAAGAGGGTGAAGATACCTCTTCTGATCTGATCTTTTTTCCTGATTGGAAGTATTCCACTATTGCAGAACATAGGTCCTGTGCCTAATAAATTCTAGGCAAGGCTCAGTAGTGTGGGCTCAGGTGCTCAGTCTATAATAGTGAGTGGGTAGCACACTGGTAGGTGATGATGTGATATTGGTTTGATGTGTACTAAAAGGTGTGTTTCTTGTCCCACTTTTCCAGTTATATTTATGTATGATAAAGAATGTACATAGTTTTTAGATATTGAAGGCATTTAACTTTGAAACGAACATTTCTGCTATTCTTTCAGGCTCTTGTAAAATCAGTTTATTTGAATAATATCCTGAGATTACTAGGAAAACTCTGAAACTGTTACTATTTGTTTCTGTTTGTATAAACCAGTTTTTGAAAAATGGTTCCCTGCAATAAAATACAACAAAGGAATAAACTGGATGCAGAGGCTGATATATAACTGTAACTAATTAATCTCTAATTTCAGTCAAAATTACCTGATTGGTTATGTCATTTAGCTTTAAAGTAAGTAACATAAATTTCAACCTATGAAATTGATTTATGCTATTAAATACTGCTTTTTTATGTTCTGTATGTTGGGTTCCATATAATATTTGTTTGAAAAAGTGTTCTGTTAGAATTGAAAACCACTAGATAGTTTCTGAGGTTCCTTTAAGCACTGCAGTTATAAAATGCTGTGTTCTGGTAAATCCTCACCAGGTTTGTATAGATTTCTGATTTCTTCCACTCTTAAAGTTGATAGCATATTCTGTTTTGCTCTTAAGAGTTGTAAGGAACCTTGCATATTAACCAGTCCAACTTGTTACTTAGTCCTGTCTTTGTTAGAAGTCATTCCTTTGCTTGAAGGTCTCTTGATTGTAAAACATACAACCTGTGGACTATTTATTGTGTTGGTAACTGGGGAGTTTTTTTTAAAGCTGAAAGTTACCTCTTTGCAACTATGCCCATCAGTCTAAATTCTGCCTGCAAAGATCAAGCCTACTCTCTCTTCTTGGTGTCAGGCTTGCTTACATTTGAAGGCCATCTTGGACAGCCTAGACACTTTCCTTTCCATCAGTATATACGAATTCCAAACTCCTTATCATTCTGGTAGTCCCTCTGGACAGTTAAATTGATTGTTTTTGCTTTGAAAATTTGGAGTCCATGTGTACATGTAAAGAGGTGAAGGGGACATTCCCAACAGAAATGAAGGGAGGGAATCATGGATTACTGTTCCTTCACTTTCTTTAGCCATTCTTTTCTAGATGTTGTGAGTCCATTGATGAGCTCTGGTTATATAAGATCCTGGCTTTTACAACCATGTTCTCAAGTTACCATCTCTTTAGCAGATGTAAACAAGATACAGGAAGACACAGTTTGTATTGAAGCCGTGCAATACCTACAAGATAGAACTCAGCACTCAATTACTCTTTAGAATTAAAAAAATTTTTCAGTATACTCTGTCTACACTTGCATTCATATATATTGTCTCATTACTCCCCAAACTTCCTACTATTTTAGTTTGCATCTTCATTTTTTTCTCTAGGACTGTTGAAATAATCTATTTTCTCCAAAGCCCCCTGCCTTAACCTGTCTTCTGAATGTAGCCAGAGTGATCTTTCTAAACACAGAGCTGTGTCACTTTACTGATTAAAATCCATCGATCCTTCTCTGCTTTTAGAAGAAAGTTCAAACTCTTCAGCATGACATAAAAGAATTTTTTTGATTTGCTGTCTGCCTAGTTCACTTGTTTCATTTCCTGTCTGGGCCTTACAAGCACCCAGTACTCCAGCATCATTTAAAAACATGTAGATCTCTATCTGAAATGTCTATACCCTCTTCCAACTGGACTGCTTGATGCTTGTCCTTCAAGGTGAGTGGTTACCCCCTCTGGAGAGCCTTCCTTGACTGAAATAAGAGTTCCTCTTCTGTTCTCTAGTAGGATTGTTGGTACTTCTTAATTCAAACCTGTATTGTCATCTTGCTTAGTCTGTCTCTCTCTCCCCACTAACTAGATTTTATTAGACTATGAAATCTTTAAGAACAGGGACTCTTACTAGTTTAAGTTTCTCAAGTGTCTGAGACAAAATAGCTGTCTGTAAATGTTACCTGAGTAAAGAAATAAAATAATTAAGATGGCATTAGATATAAGCTATATCAAGGACCATGTCCTGTTCATTGTGTATTTACAGGGCTTGTCTTAACTTGGTGTGTGGTCTAGGGTGGGTACGCTCTGTATAGGTTAATTGAATGACATAGAGTTGACCTGTGTTTATTCTGATAGTATAAACAGGAAAAAAGCTTTATAGGTACTTGAGAAGGACATTCAAATTTTTGTGTGTTTGCAAAACAACAGATTTTTCCCTCACTAGGGTCTTGTATTCTCTATCTGTAAAATGAAGGGGTTAGGCAATCACCCTCTTAAGGTTCTTTCCATTTCCAACATCTCATGAGGACGACCATCTGAAGTGCAACCTAAGATTGCATCACTTCTTTTTTTTTTTAACAGTGGCTCCCATCACACTTGAGTCATACTAAACTTAAGATCAGTTATAAAATGGCCAAACCTTGTACATGAACTGTTGTCTCCCCTGCAGAGACTGCTCTGCCTCTGATTTTCTTGAACTTCAGCACAAGATGAAGACATATCCCTGTTAATTTTGTCCTGTGAGTTTTGATGTCGCTTTTTGAGATTACTTTGAACTTTGATTCCTTCATATATGATACTAGCTATGCATCCTCCATTTGTATTATCTAAAAACTTGTTAAGCATTTAATAGGAGCTCAATAAATAAATAAATGGTCATATTCTAATATAGCTTTACTGCATAACCAAAGCAGTAGGTATTTTAATCAAGATGGAGTCTTTGTCTTTTTCTTTTCTGTGCAGTGTGGTAGAAAATCTCTGAATTTGGGAGTCAGAAGATCTGGGTTCTAAGTCCTGGCTGCTCCACCTACTACCATGTGATGTTAGATTGGTCACTTAATTCCTGTGACTTTAAGTTTCCGATCTGTTTGAGAAGAAACAAGACTAAGGTCTCTAATTTTCTGTGATTCTGGCAGTGTGATCATTTGGCCCATACTTGGGTGTAGTATGGAATTGTGGTTGGTAGTTGGTTGAGAGTCTGGGGTCAGACTGATTTTGTTTTCACCCTCACTTTGCCCCTACTGGCAGTGACATTAATCTTTCTGGGCCTCTGTTTGCTCATCTGTAAAATGGCATTAATAATACTGTGTAAGTTAGCTCATAAAATACATTCTGCATGTGGTAAGGACTATGTAATTGTTTACTATGATAATTATACTACTTTTTTTCCCCACAAAAGATAGCATTGAAGACCTAGTGCTTTCCTGTGGGCTGCTGGGACAAAATATAAGTAATTACTTTTTCAGTTGGGACTTACGAAATGTGAGAGAAGCCAGTGTGGGAGTATATAAAAAGTTAATGATATCTTATGAATCATTGTCTTAACATATTAGAAGGCAAGACTTAATGTGTCTGCTTTAATACCCTTAACAGTGGGTGATTTTGGCTTTTTTAAAAAAAAGATTTTGGCATTTTAAGGAAATAAATATATAGCTTCAATTTTCTGTGCTCTATTACAAGAAAGCCAGTAGCTATAAATTCTCAGATACCTTGTAGCCACATGTGGAAATATTGGCTTAAATATTTTCCCTCCACTCAACATTTTAAAGATCTGCAGGTAGCACCCAGATTCACCCTTTCCTGCCTGTACCATTCTGGACATCTAGTGAACTATGAAATGCCTGGAAGGTAGGCAAAAGAGAAGGGGAGTGGCCTGGATAATCACTGTACAGTCTTGTCTCTTCTGGATAAGAGCTGACTGTATTAATCAAAGTCCTCTCTCTGCTGTCAGTAGCAGCTTCCCTTTTGAGGCTCAGGACCTCCTAGAACGCTGAGGGCAAGGTCCCATCTCCTGGCAGCTAGACTGACCTTGTCCCCAAGACTCTCCTCTGACTTTCATCAGTCTGCTGCCCTTTCAGGGGAAGAGGTTCTGCTTGGACACCAGGAGAGTGAGGAGGAGGCACCTTCCTCAAACCTTACCCAGTAATGATTATTTTGATTTCTGGAAACTGCAAAATTATTTAGTATTTCTGAGAGTTGCCCCAGATACTCATATCGCATGTGCCCTAAATCTCCAGTTGGCTATAGTCAAGTGTTTTTATTTCTTAACCTTCCCCCAAATATTCTACCTCCCCCACCCCAGTTTAGTTATTCTGGTTTAGACTCCTCTCAGAAAGAGAAGGGTACAATGGGAGGCAAAGCTTTGGAGCTGGGTAAGTAGATGTGTAATCCCAGTGAAGTTACTTAACCTTTTTAAAGTATTTTCATCTGTAAAATGGAAATGATAGTATCTTTCTTAGAGAATTGTTGTTGGAATCAAATGAAATGATATTTAAAGTTCTTATCACATTACTTGTGAACTAACAGTCACAATAGCTGCTCAATTAATTTGAGCTTAGGTTATTGAGTGTCTTCTAAAATATGTTAGAGATTGGGATAGGAAGACAAAAGACAGTCCCTGCACATAAGGAATTGAAATCTGATAAAGGAAAAGGTTAATAAGCATAAATCAGGAAATATTTCTTTTCCTTCTCCATTCCCTATTTCTTAGGCATTTCTTTTCCTAGGACAGGGTAAATTCTAGGAGGACCCTTCTCCTCCAAGGCTGGCCAAGAAGAGTTTAATAAGAGGAACAAATTGAGTAGAATCGTCACAGGTTAGTTATCAGGGTGACTGGGAGCTTAGTCAAGGAGGGATAAAGTCAGCTGTGAGTCCCGTTATTAGTAAGTGGTAACAGGATTCTTAGCAGTTAGTAGGTGGGAGGGATGCCCAGTAGGGAGCGAAGGAAGCTGTCAGGGGACTGAGGCAGGTCACAGGGCTTGTTTAAGCTGAGTGTCCTACTAGGCAAGCTCTATTTACTTTTTTTCACTGACAATCCTTGGGGCGAATCTCTGGAAATTTGCTTTTCTGGGCCCTTCCCCTCCTTCCCTGCCTTCAGGAACAGGATTGGAAGTAGCATTAGCCTGAAGAAGTCATTCTATTTAGGGAGCTGGGGCAGAGAGCCAGTGATTAGGCCCTTATCTGCAGTGGAGCCTTTCTGAGGGGTTTGGGGCCAGGATTGGAGTGTACTGACATTGACGGAGGCTCAGCTTTTCTGTCCCCTGGTTGAGGCAGAATTGTGAAGAAGCAATAGATGGGCTGGGCCAACTGAACAAAAAAGCCCTTCATTGTGTTTCTTCAGCATTCCAGTGTCTGGTACAATTAGCCAAGACTCAGAAAACAAGTTGAACAAACAAGCAAGCAGCCTTCCACTGGTGGATAAAGGGGTTTCTGGCACAGCTGAGATAAACACAGGATAGAAAACTGCAGAGACAAAGTGGGAGGGTCTAGGAAGAGGAAGGGGACTTTGGGATGGTATTCCTAGCTGGCTGAGGGAAAAGAATGGAGCAACAAGCAAAAAGTATTTTTGAAGTTGATGCTAATCTACCTGAGAGGCTAGCTGGGTCTCGGCTACTCCGTACGATAGGTGGAATCATTGGGAAGACACTGTGGCTCTTCCCTTCTGGCAGCTGTAAAGGTGGGGAAATGAAGCTCCTTTTGGAATCTTAAGAAACTGCTGGCCGTGGACAGTGTATGTATGGGCTTGCTCCATTATAGTCTTTCCCATTGTGGCACCTTCTCAGTTGGTTAACTCTTTGTGTGTACTTCTTCCTGAGAAGAGGAGCAGGTTGTTGGGCAATGGATGCACTGTTCCTCACTTGGCAGTAAGCCATTTTGCCTCACCAGCTCTCCTACAACTGTCAAAGAGTCACCAGGTCACAGCTTCTGCTCTGCAAATGGAGGGTAACTCAAAGACCAGCTTCTACCTGCTCACGCTTCCCCACTTAACAACTTGGCTGGACTTATGTATGTGAAGCTCCCACCTCTGCATGCTGCTGTTGGTCTAAAAGCAGTGAGCTGGTACTGCTTTTGAATTGGATGCTATTTGCCTGAAGACCTGGACCCAGTTTTGGGAAGTGCCCTTGGGAGGAGTTTCCTCTCTGACCTCAAGGGGAGGAGGAGGTCAGTAGGAAGTGGTGGGTGGAGCCACTTTATACTTCTGCTGTCTTTGTCTGCTCATCTCACAGCCCTTTGGCTGTTTCTGTTCACCTCGGGGCCTTGTTTGAGGAGCTGCAGAGGGTGCACAAGCTGGAGGTGCTTTGGGACACTCTCCTTTTAGGCGGGGGCAGCAGACACAGGGGTGCCATGTGGCCCAGTTACCAAGATGAGAACGAGTTCAACGCCCACCTGGTGTGCCGTATGTGCTGTATGGGTTAGTATGTGAAGTTTTTTTCCCCCCTCTCTGGGCCTGAGGATCCCAAATAGCCCTTGCTCTCATTGACTCATGGGAACTCAGGGGCTTTGAAGCCATGCAGGCGTTACAACGTTTGGGCTTGTTAAAATGTGCAGTGGGGTGGACTGAGGTGTCTTACTTCCTGGGGAACTTCTTAAGCTTGTAGTGACTGGCAGTTCAGAGCCTAAGCTTTGCGTGTGGGACTTTTTTATAGAGACTGAATTCATGCCCATGCTTCAGCCTGTGTCAGGAAAGTACTTTTAAGTTACGTTGCATAGCTATGAAAGTCCAGGGTGTATTTTTAGCAGAAGTTGGTTGGTTACGGAGTGTACTTCTGAGCAGCCTGGAGCGGCAGTGGGAGCATGGCCTAGGTTTCCTCTTTGGGCCTGACTGCTAATTCTCTAACATTTACTCCCTTCTGTCAGCTGTGAGGAGGGAAAAAGACTTGAAAATGGTCAGAGGACAGGCCCTAAGGAATTGGAGGCTAGGAGAGTCATGTTGACTGTGACTTAGATCTCTCTTGATAAAGGAGAAGAGTTAACTTAAATAATGTTCTGTGACCTTGAGCAAGTAGCCTAGCCTTTTAGGCCATTTCTTTGGCTTCCAAACTGTAGGGTATACAAACTAGTGCTGGAACAAGAACATCAACTCATCAATTCACGGTAAAGTGAAAAAGATAAGGAAAATGCAGTGTGCCTTTCATAAAGCTAAACTTAAAGAACTTTATTCTGAAAGAAATTTTTTCTGAAATTGCTCTTCCTATTGCTCAGATGTTAAAATGTCCTTTATTTTGTGAAAGAATTGTTAGATGGTAGTTTGTTTTTAGACATCCTTACTCAAGAAATATAAAAAGTTGACAACTTTATGTTAGGTTTTCTAATTTATTTCAGAACATTTTCTATTTTCTTGAAACTGAATTTGGAAACTACTGGATTGATAATCTAATATCTTTTGATTGTATATGCCAAATCTTTAAAGCTGAAAAAAATTGTGACCCAGATAAGGCAGATTTTCACTGAAATTGAAATCAGATGTTGTTTGATTGAGAGGGTACCTCAGAAGAATCCTCAGGAGGGAGGTAGCAGAGCTAGGGGTCTGATCCTGTCTTCTGACTGCTAGGTCAGTACTGCCAAAATATTTAAGTGCTTTGTGAGAAACGAACTTGGTACTACAATAATGTTTGGAGCACAAGGAGGGGCAATTTTATTCAGTTATTGCAATGTAGTCTAGCTTTTTACCTTTCCAATATCACTGAGATTTCTTCCCTGAGATGTAGAGCAAAGAATCTTCTGCGTCTGAAAGTAGAGACAAAGGGGCCCTTTTTCTGTAATCAACAGAGAAGTATACTGAAGTCTAGCATCTTTATTGAAAGTTTTGGGGCAAAAACATTATTTTCCCAGCTCATCCTACCCTGTTTAATTCCTTGGCATCAGTGTAGCCTAGTAGTTTTTTTAAAAAATGGATTTTGGCATCAACAGCATGGGGTTCCTGCTCTATCACTTAATAGCTATGTGAACTGGGGAAAATTGCTTAACCTTTCTATGCCATGGTTTCCCCATTTGTAAAAGGGATTAAAATAGACCCCAACTCAGCCATTACGAGTTTATAATATTCAAGCACTTGGCCCAGTGCAAGCTCCCCAGGTAATTTTGATACGACTGGCTCACAAATTGGTATTTGGGAACCATTGACCTAGTCTAAACTCTTCACTTCATAGATAAAACACAGGCTCAGAGAGGGGAGATGTGTGTCCTATAAGATAAGAACCATAGACCAGAGGCCAGCAAATCCATGTTACAGTCTTGATTCTACCCCTGTATGACCTTACCTAAGTTCTTAAATCTCTCTGGGCTTCAATTTCTTTATCTCTAAGATGATTTTTTGAGGATTCTTAAACTTCTGTATCTCTTTGTATCTGTGATGTATTTAATTTTTCTAAATGTGATATTACAACTATACTCTAGAAACTATTGAGCTTTTTTGCCCTCTTCCCCCTGTTTGGCTCTCCCTCCATCTCTGTGGCTCTTTTCTTTTGCCACCCTGCTTATTTCTTTATCCAACTTCTGTCCTGTACTTGCTGATTCCCAATAGTGCAAAGAATTATCATTAATAAAGTTCAGGTTTTCCTAAGAAAAATGTAAAATTCTGATTTTGCCTTGAAGTTTCTAGAGTTATCTCTTCCCTAAATTCCCAAGTCTGAATCCTTACTGGGACATTCTGCATCTTCACTTTAGTGATATGATGCCTTTCATGAAAACAATTTGCAGTTACAGTTTGCCTCTCTCCTCTTCCCTTCATTATGTAGCACTATATTGTGTTACCTTCTGATAATTTCATGGCAGCAGTAGAGTGTGGTGCTTAAAAGTCCATGACAGACTCGATTTGAATCTCAGTTCTACTTACTGTGTGACTTGGGCAAATTATTAAAGCCTTTCTGAACTTCAAATTGAACTACAAAATGAAAATAAATAATGTGTAGTTGATAAAGTTGTAAGGACTAAGTCAAATTCTAAATGAGACAGGCCTTGAAGCATGCCTGTCATACAGTAAACAGAATAAATGTCTAGGTCAGGTTTTCTCCCAAAGTTGACTTATATACTTCTGAGGACAGGAATCATTTATAATGCTGGTGCCATTATACATTATTGGTAAGCACATCTTAATTGCTTGATCTCTTAATTCAGCCCATTTTCTTTGAGCTTACATTAAGTAGTGCATAGTCTCCTGGATCTAGATGTGGCAAGAAGAATTTAGCAATGTTGTAACTATAGAAGGGACATCCAAATGGAAATCTCTGCTCCCTGCTGAAAAGCAGTCTTTTAATTATCATTTGAGAATATATCTTAGCCTGACTTTGAAAATACCATCTTGAAGTGTCCTTGTAGATATAACCTTGGCACATGGTGGGCTTTCAGTATATATTTGCTGAATGAATGAGTATTCTTGAGTACCTGCTGTTGTCCTAAGTTGGATATTTAAGGAAATTTAAAACATGGTTCTTGACTCCAAAGAGCTAAAGTTTGGAGTGAAAAATAGGATTTCCATATAGAGATATCTAACAATAGATTGTATATGCTCATGCCAAGTAAATTGAATAAATACAGGCATCTACAGGCATCCAGGGGTGGCTGGCATAGCCAGAAAGGTGTAAAGGGAGTAGTGGAACTTCAGTTGGACCTTGTAAGGAGGCACTGAAGTAGATAAGCCAAGAAGAGGAGGGTAGGTATTCCAGTATGGGGGAGTGGGGGAGGGTAAACCAAAGCAAGAATGCGCAAAGGTATGTTTGGAAGCAACAGATAAGAATGGATGTAGTTCCATCATGCAGTCAGGCAGGAGAGAGTCTAAAGATAAAGTTGGAAGGGTAGGTAGATTGTGAATTGATTCAGGTCAGAGGCCATACCTTATCTCTTATCTCCTCTGACCACCTAGTACATAGTGAATAAAAACTGAAATCAAATTTCAAAGGGTTATAGTGGTCTATGGAAACCAGGACTTGGACTTGATCTTCTGGTCTTTGGGGATCTACTAAGGCATTTTTAATTGAGGGGTGATATAGGCAAAGTGGTAATTTAGGAAGATTTGCTGAAATAGGCTGTCTGACCTACTTGCCACAGCCTCAGCTATCAGCTGTTAACTTCAGATCTGTATCCTCAATTCTGACGGCTCCTCTGAACTCTGGACCTAAGGTTCCAACTGCAGGAAGGTCCTGCTAATACCTTATTAGTTTTCTTCTATTTTACCCAACCTACCCTCACCCAATCTTTGCCTCCTTCTATTTTCCTTATCTCAAGATACCACTACCTCCAGTTCCTCCAGTTGGTCTGACTAGAAACATTAAAATTATCTTGAAGTTTCCCTTTCCTTAGCACATAGTTAAGGGCTGTTGTTTCTGCCTCTGTGTTGTCATGTGAGTCTGCCTGTCCTCTTCACATTCCTGCTACCTTTGCTGTAATTCAAGCTCTTAGATTTCTATCTTGGTCTGTCACAGTAGACCTCTAACTGGTTCTTCTTCCCCTTAGTATCTCTCTGCCATAGCCCAGTGCCAGATTAATCTTTCCAAAACACTCTCTGTTTCAGGAAATTTCAGTGGTATTCTTTTATCTACTGATTTTAAGTACATACTCCTCACTCTCACTTTCTGGAGTGATTTGACCTCAGGTGACCTTGCTAGCTTCCTTTCTCATTACATTGCACGATGTATGCTGTGCATAGCTATACCATACCATTCCCTAAAACACATCCTGTAGACCTAAATGTCTCCAAATCACTACTCATGCTTTTTCTTCAGTTTGGAATTCCTTAACCCCTTTTTGGGCTGCGAAAATCCTACTTGTCATCCAAGGTTAAACACCATGACTTCCACAAACTCTTCTGCCCCTCTGCCAGAATTAACAACTCTGTGATTATTACCATGATTTTGTGCAACTTGTATTTGGTATTAGATTGTCTTCTGCCATTAGACTGTAAACTTCATGAGGTCAAGGAACTGGCCTATCCTGACTCTTGACTTCCCTTCTGTCAGCTCAGGTATCTCACAGATTTCCAGGTGCTTCCTGGTCTTCTTGAACCATTGGTGACTTTTCTGTGGCCCTTCACTTAATTTGCTTTTTTAATGACCCATAAGGCACTGACTGTGTTGTAGGCTATATTGGATTAGAACAGAGAACTTTGCATCTCAGATGAAGGCTTTCATTCTGATCCTAGGACTATTCTCATTGCTCCTAGTAGAGCAGGACAGATAGACAAGTAAACTGTGATACCTTGCAATAAGCACAAGAGGAAGATCACCTAAACTAGTATAAATGATGGGAAAACTACCACCTGCTCCAGGAGATGATAGTTGAATTCAATGCTGAAGAATGAGTAGTCAGAGAAGGGGGAAGCTATATGCCACTCAGAGCGACAGTAAGTACAAGGGCAAGATTGCATTTGGACAAGAATGTTCAGCAAAGCTGGAAGATAGACATTTTTTTAACTGAAGTATTTTTTTTCATTGATATACAATGTTAAGTTGGTTTCAAATGCACGGCACAGTGGTTCAACAGTTACCCATGTTTAAATCCTTCACCCCCTCTAGTGCGGTTACTATCTATGAATGTAAAAAGATGTTACAGAATCATTGATTATATTCTCCATGCTGTCCTACTGTCCCTGTGACCTACTTACATTGTGATTGTGAATTATTGTGCCCCTTTATCCCCCTCCTTGTCCCCTTCCCGTCCCGTCCCAACCCCTCCCCCTTGGTAACCACTAGTCACTTCTCATTGTCTATGAGCCTGCTGCTGTTTTGTTCCTTCTGCTTTGCTTTGTTTTTATGTAATACAAATAAGTGAAATCATATGGTATTTCTCTTTCTCTTCCTGGCTTATTTCACTGAGCATAATGCACTCTAGATCCGGAAGATAGAATTTTTATGAAAAGGTGGAGAGGGATGAGTGGCAGGCAGTATCACGTCACAATGGATCTTAGATCCTAAAATAAGAAGTTTGAATATGATCCTGAATGGAGGCATTTAGCTTTGGAGCTAAATCCAGTAGAGCTGGGAACAAATTTGACTTCAATACCTACCTTGTGATCTCAGACAAATTACTTAATTTTTCTGGGCTTTATCTTTCCAGTAAAATAATTCCTATTTTTCAGGGTTGTTGAGCTTTAGAAACAACATATGTAGGTGCTTAGCACACAAGTAGGTGCTCGATAAATGTTAACTACTAACATTACTAGGTGGATAAGGAGTCACTGAAGGATTTTAAGGTGCACAGTAATAAGATCAGATTTGTCAGAAAGATTACTGGCAGCATTTAGAAGGATGGTATCTTAGTTTGGGCTGCTGTAATGAAACCACAGACTGGGTGGCCTAAACAACAATTTATTTCTCATAGTTCTGCAGGCTGGAAGTCCAGGATCAAGGCAGCTGCACATTTTGTGTCTAGTGAGGGGCCTCTTCCTGGTTCAGACATCTGGCTACTCACTGTACCCGCACATAGTAGAAGGAGAGTTAAGAGAGCTGTGGGGTCCTTTTTTTTTTTAATGATATCATTAATATACAATGGCATGAGCAACATTGTGGTTACTAGATTCCCCCCATTATCAAGTTCCCATTATATACCCCATTACAGTCACTGTCCATCAGCATAGTAAGATGCTATCGAGTCACTACTTGTCTTCTCTGTGCTATACTGCCTTCGCTGTGGGGTCCTTTTAAAAGGCATGCCTTTTATGAGGCATGACTTGATTATCTCCCAAAGGCCTCACCTCCTAATACTATTACACTGGGGGTTAGAATCTCAACATATAGATTGGGGTCGCGGGGTGCACACATTCAGTCCCTAATAGATGGATTATATCAGGGAAACTTCTAAAAAGAAGAGAGAAAAAGGAAGAGTACAGTTTTAAACAAGTGGAGTTTGAGATGAGAATGAAATTTTTTAGGAGGCAATCAGACATAAGAGTGGTACTTAGGATAAAGGTCTGAGCTGAAGGTATGGGTTTGGAAATTATCAGTGTACAGGTTACAGTCAAAACCATGGGAGTAGATCAAGTCATTCTGGGAGAATGTAGAGAACAGTCCTTTTTAACTCTTTTTTGGAAAAGCTATAGATTTGTTTCCTCCCACAATATACATAACACCAAAAATTTTGCAGTTTTAAATTAATAATTTAACAAGGAAATTCATTAGGGAAGCCAAAGAACAACATTAACTATTACGCAGGACTTCAGAATGCTCCAAACAGCTCAGACTTTAAAACTTTTTAATTAGTTATAGATTTGGTTCCACTAGCTAAAAACCCTGACTTTCAATTTAGGAGGAAGAAGTCCACGTACTTATTCTGAATATAATTACTCCAGGCCACATGATACCCCCCCTCTTCAAAGCCGTCTGTGGTCCCATAGGTCTGTGGATATCTTAAGAACCCATAATACAGAATGAAAAGGAAAGAAGACTAAGGATATGTAAACACTTAAGGAGTGAGCAGAGGAGAAGTAACCACCAAAGAGGAAGGAGGAGAACCAGGGTGGAATGCAGTCTCAGATTCAAGAGGGTTTAAAAGCTGAAGGAATGATCAGCAATCTCATCTGGGTTGGCAATTAAGTGATGGTGGGGAGAGCAGTTTCACTGAATTTGTGGGGCTGGAAGCCAGTCACATGGGGGAGTCGGTGAGGAAGTGGAGACAGTGAGCACTGTCACATACTTGTTCAGGAAGCCAAGGGGAAAGGAGAGAAAAGTTAAAGATATACAGGCTTCATTCATAAGGAGAAGGGAAAGGATGGGATCCAGATTTTAGGTAAAAGCATTTGCCTGTACTATGGGGAGGGACATTTCTGCCACTGAAACTAAAATAAAATTAGGCTCAGTGGCCTGTACAGTCTTAATAATGTTAGAAAGAAGTATTAAATCCTTCTAATTAAGTAACCCCTGTGTGATTAATTGGTGCCTCAATACGTTCAGTCTAAGAATTTCCCAGTGAGCAGCTGGGTTCTGCATTGCCAGTTCATAGCCTTTGGTGGGGCTGAGTTTATGAGAAGCATCAAAAAGAATATTGCCTTTTCACTGATTGACTGTTTTCCTCTTGCATAAGGGTACCTTCTGAAAATTCTACCCCAGTGTTAGGTAGAAAGATCTTTTTTGCACCTGGAATTAAAGTAAGAATTTATGTCTAGGGTGCCAAATTAATTAAAAAGTTTGAAATTCTGAGCAGTTTGAAGCATTCTGAAGGTTTGTGTAATAGTTAATGTTTTCTTTAATGTTATTTTTCCTAGTGAATTTCCTTGCTAAAATAATAAGATCTTAAACCCCGGGTGCTGTAGTATCTATCCTCTTGTCTTGACGCTTAATCAGGAAAAGAACTTTCATGTAATTGATGGGTCTGCAACACAGTCCTAAAAAAGGATCCTCCAGCTTTGGGACAGAGTTGTTCTCTATAAAACCTTTTTCTGAGGAACTTTGGCTTAGCTTTTAGCAGGCTAGCTGCTCTTGGGAAGGGCTTGCAATCATGTTGCCCTTAGTAATTATATTCAGAATAAGTACTTGGACCTCTTCTCCTGAACTGAAAGTCAGTTTTTCTGGCTATTGGGAGCATGACTGATATGAGAACATCAGATTTCCCTAGTGCAACATCCTCATGGAAGGGCTTGGTAGGTGAGCAGAACACCTTGTGGTTGGTCAAACTAAGAAGACTTGATTGTGCTAGGTGCATCTTTAGGTCTAAAATAAATAAGGTAATGGACAAAAAAGAAATCACATGAATTCCACCTTTTCTTTAAAATATTGATCAGCTTAAAAAGAAATCCGTTAATCTTTTCCCTTATTCATTTATGTATTTAACCTGTTACAACAACACATAACTTTTGTAATAAAAGAAATTCTAGAAAGAAAAATAAGAAAACTTGTGTTTTCAGAGTGAGAGTTTTGTAAAACTGTAACAGACCGTTCTTGGTTATGAAGGTAATAAATACAGTAAAGGAGAGTGGGTTTGATACTGGTGAACATGTGGTGAACAGAATTTTTAGTTCGCTTTAATTTTGTTTTTCCTTATGTCTGCATGTCCCAACACACAGGTAATACTTACTGGGTCCTGGGAGGTTTTACATATTTTACAGTTTTGTTGTGGGAAACTCAGTTCTGATTTCATTCTGTGTATTTCTTTAGCCAGTCTTCTAATAATATATTGGCCAATCAAGAGAAGTCTTTTGTTTTAGGTCATATTATGTAGAGCTTTAGCTGTTAGGAGCTGTGGGAAATACAAAAAAGTAAGGCATGACCTCTTTCCTTTAAGGAGTTAATGATATCACTGGTGATGGGAGAATAAGTGTATTAAAAGTTCAGAACTATATCATTACATAAGTGCTGATTGAGTGATCAGCATTGTAAGTATCATAGAAATTTGAGGACAAAGAGACTATTGAGAATTGGAGTTGTCAGGAAAGACTGCCAGAGTAATTTTCCTCAAACGCAAATCTGATCATATCATTTCCTATTTAAAATCTTTCAAAGCCTCCCTTTACCTTCCCTTTACCAGTTTCTTGCTAATAAAGTTTGGACTCCATAGCTTGTCACGAAAGGCCATCCTAACCAGTTTTAAGTCTCACCATTACCTAATACACATTCTGTCTTTCAACCGTCCTGAATTCTGTGCAGTTCTCTGAACATAATAAGTTCTTTCTTGTCTCCATGGATTTGCACTGGATGAAATTTCATGTAGTAGATTTGTTCCTTCCCTCCTCCTTCTGCCTAACTTCACATCATCACAGTTAGAGTCACTCATCTGGAAAGTTTCACTAACCTATGTTTTCTTCCCCTACTCAGGTAGGCTTAACCATTTCTCTTGTGATCTTAGGCACTCTGTGTTTACCTCTGTTACAGCACTTACCAAACTGTGTCGAAGTTATTTCTCTTCTCTGCTAGGCTGTCATCTCTTAAAGCTAGGGAATGTGACTTTGATATCTCTGTTGCCAAAGCCAAATGCAGGCTCTTCCAAGCAACTACATTATTAATAAAGATGTATTCAGAGAATAAATGAGTGAATGAATGAGCTGGATTTTAAAGTGTAAATAGCATTTGGAGAGGTAGAGGAGGAAGAGAAAACAAATAGTATGAGTGAAGTGTCAGTGATTTTGGTGAGACTGCAGTTGTAAGCTGATTCTGTTTTAGTCTGCAGGTAACACAGGCTGGAAAGGATGATGATGATGTTGGAAACTGAATCAGTATCTAAAAAGATCAAAATATGTTGGAATGACAACAGTCAAATCTGATAAAAATGCTAGCTTCAAATAGAGCAGGACTCTATTAAGTGAAGGATAGATAACACTTAAAAAGTCCCGAATGATAGCCAATAGGTAGAATTTATAAGAAAGAAGATTATACCATTTTATGGAACTAAATTGGCATGTGTAACCTTATGATGTAGAGAATTCTCTATTTTTAAGTGTCAAGAATATTGTAGAGGGATGTAAGGTTTGGACAGACCTTTCAACCCTGAACATACGATTCTTTGTTGTTGAAGGGATTTGTGTATCAGCATGGATTTAGACCAGATAATGTCTAAGGTCCATTCTAATTCCTAAGTTGTGTGGTCTATAGTAGGAAGATATCATTGTTCCTTGCAAAGCAGGAATGGATTCAAGGCTGAAAAGAAGGTTGTGAAGGAAAGACAAGAGGCTAGAGATGAGGGAGCATTTATTATATGGCTATAAATTCAGAAAAATAAGTAGCTGTGCATTCACCTGGAAGTGTAGAGAGCATTAACGTTGTTTGGAATAGTACCTGTGTAGCTTTTACTAGGGAATCAGTAAGAATGCAATAACTAAGGAATAGAGAAAACCTAACTGAAGTTTGTGTGAACCAGGTTTATGTAATTCGGCCACCTTCTTCCGAAGTGTTCTCTGATTTGGAGAAAAAAATGGAAGTCAAGCCATGTTGTTTTTCAGGTTTGCAGATTGTCATGGTGAGCATAGTAGTAGAAGGTTAGGCAGGTGAGAGTTCCTGGGGTATTAGTGATGGCAGCTTTGAATAGCTTAACCATGTTGTCTAGCATAGACTGCAGTAATCTTAGATGCTCTTGATAAATAGGATAAACTAAGCATGCAGTGATGAAGGTTGAGAGTGATTACTAGGTATGAGAGATTGATAAAGATGGCTGCTAAACTGATTATGTGTGGAGAAGGAATGAAGCCTGCAAGTGGCAGTGTGGTGGCTGGCTGTGAATTGGAGATGAAAGCCAGTGGAGTCAAGCAGTCTCAGATGCACTGTCAACATATATGTTGAAGTGATTGCCAGATGGTCTGTGTGGAGGTAATAAATGTGAACCAAGTTGTCAGGGAGGGTTAAGGTAGATTTGACAGGTGCAGGGAATGGTTGATGACAGTGAGACAGTGAGGATGACATGGACTTCAGTAAATAGAAAAGGAGCAGGGCTGATGGAAGCACCTCTGGGGAATTGGCAGTTGTGGGAGAAGGTGGGTCCTCCTCAGAATGGGGCTCTCTGGAACAGTATTGACAGTAGTCATGTTTCTGATAAAGAGGTGAACAAAATTGTGAATGGAGGAGAGTTTGCTTACAGATAAATGGCTGTTAGCCTTAGGAGAAGGAAGGGGTAGGGGTGATGTGCTGCGGTAAACTGGGCAGTTTTGGGAGTTTGGGTGGTTCGTAATGACTGGTGGAAAAACTGGAATTAGGGAAGTACGGGGGTGGGGAAGGGAGGGAGTAGAGCAGTGACCAGGCAGATGGGTGTATGACAAGTGAGCGCTCACCACTGCTATGTGAGTGTCCCAAATGTCAGGACCACTGCACCGCGTCTGCTTTCGACGTTCATTGCTTTGGTTTTTCGGAGGTTGCTGTGGGGGAAGCGGGGAACTGCTTTGCTCCCCAGAGAATTATGGTGCCGTGGAGTCTGCCATGACATTTTTGAGGCACACAATTCTGTCTATCCTGTAAAGTGACAACATGGTCAGGGCAGAAGAGGAAGTTCAGACAGGCCAAACCTTCCTGACAAGACACGGTCTCACAGTGCCGTGGAAACTGGCTCCACGGTCCACAGAGAAACTGGGGTGTGGGCAAGGCAGGGATATGGGAACTTGTTGCTTGGGTAGCACTAAGCCAGTGCCTTCCCCATGTTTCCTTTACAGATGAACGGGACCGCGTTCAGAAGAAGACGTTCACCAAGTGGGTCAACAAGCACCTGATGAAGGTAGGTGTCCTTCACAGCTGCTGCCCTGGCACCTCTGCTCTGGATCCATCAGGCCCTTCTCTCTGAGAGTTCAGATTGCTTGCTGCTGTGCTTGAGTCACACATGTGACTTTTTTTTTTTAAGTTACTAACATAGTCATAACAGTGTGGAAACTTTTACTGAGCAGGCTCTTGGAGAGGACAGTAATACATGCCATTACCTCAGGGGGCTGAGGTTCAGGATACCACCGTGTCATCCCTGGGATTCAAAGAACACTTTGTTCCTAGCTTTACAAATTACTTTATAAGCCTCTGTCTTCATTTGTATTTTTTAATCTGATTACTATGTAAGGATGGGGCAGAGGGGATTTTGTTCTTTCTCTCTCTCTCTTGACGTGCACAATTCTTTTATGAATTTTTACATGTGTATATTCATGTATAACCACCATGCATTTTATGATACAAAATTCTTCCAGAATGACTGGGATTTAAGGGAGATTTGTTTATTAAATAGAGGAGAAATGGAGGCAGAGGCATGCTAAAGACCCACTTAAGGATTCACAGAATGACTAATATGACAGTCAAGATTTGAAATCCAAGTTTTTTCAGCATAATAATTACTCAAATAATTAAAATAATTTTGAGTTATACTAATAACAACTCTGGGAAAGTTTACCAGGGCCTCTTAATTGCCAATTCAGTAGCTTAGTTTTGTTTTCCTCTTTGTCTGATTTCCCCACAGCATTTGATAACTGCTGACTAGTTTACTACTCCTTGAGACCTCTCACAGGTTGGCTTCTAGCACACTGCTTTTCCCTGAATTACCTCTTCCCTCTACTGATGCCATTTTCCTGCCTTTTTCACTGGCTTTTCTTCCTCGTCGGACTCCGCCATGTTGATGTTCTCCAGGGTCCTGCCTTTGGCTATTTTCTTGTTTTGTTTTCTGTACTCCTTTTGGCAGACTCATTGGTGACAGTCACAGGGACTGTTTGGTTGTGTGGCATGCAAGGAAGCACAAGTAGAAAAGTACTCGGCGATTTCACCAAGTCTGCTGTCTGGATATGGCTGAGCTTTATGGAAACAAGACATTTTGTGGCAGCTAGTCTTTCTCTTTCTATGAGACCTTGTATTCCTCCATTTTATTTCTTTCTGTTTGTCTCCTACATTCATTTCTCCCATTGCTTGCATGTGACCCATGGTGATTGTCTCTCAAACGGTGATGTTAAAACCGCTGTGGCTACATGATTCTGAAGACATACCCACATTCTGAAGACATCTGTAGCTCAATAAACCATGGCCAGGGAGATGGTTATATAACTCACACATCTCCTTAGGGCTACTTGTTTAATGCAGACTGCAAGTGAGCACAATTTTGAAACTATGGAAAAGGAGGTAATTTTCCTGCATTCTTTCCCAAGCCAAAGACCTATATATCTCACAGAGTACTTGATATGTTCATCTGCATGTTACCCAGACATATCCTATACTCAGTGCATCCCATTTTTATTACTCATGTACCTAGCTGTTTAAGTTAAGAATCTAGAATCATACTATATTTAGCCCTTCCCATCATCCCTCCCTTGTCACCACTCCAGTCAATCACTTCCAACTCAGAAGGATGCTTGCATCTGACTTCTCTTCTCCACCCTTCTAACTCTGCTCTAGCCCAGGGCCTCTTCATCTTTCGGCTTGACCACTATAATAGTTTCCTATTGAAGATTTCTATAATAACAATGATAATGAAATACTATAGTTATTTTAGATAACTATAAATAATAAAATAGTTTATTGAGTGTATACTGTAAATCAGACATTTTGATTAAGTCTTTTACATGGATTATCTCATTTAATCCTCAGTGACATTTACACTGTAGATTCTATTACTATTCCCATTTTATCAGTGAGGAAGATGACTCTTAGGTTAAGTAACTTGTTCAAGGTTACACCACTAGAAAGAGGTAGAACTCGAATTTTAGAATTCAGGCAACCTAAAGCCTAGAACCTGTGCGCTTAACCTCTTCTGTACTGGCCCTGGCTTCTACCTACCTTTCCAGTGTCAAATTCCCCTCCTACCATAAGCTCTTGCTGAACTATGTGCCATGCTATTTTATGACTCTATATATTTTTGTTCATGCTGCTCCTTCTGTGTGGAATATCTTCTCCAACTCTGTTCTGCCTGGGTGATACCGATTTAACACCTCAATAAATATTTTGCTGAATTCCCCATATGGAATTGACAACCCTTTTCTCTGTTCCCTCGCTTGTACTTCCTCTGTACTTCTGTTATAGCACTTATATGTAGCATTTATATGCATTCGATATCTTTCTACTAGATTGTACCTTGGAGGCAGATACTGTCTCTTATTTTTTTTGTGTGTTACGATGAAGAAAAAAGAAATAAGAAAAAATTGCTATTCTTCTCTAATTCCTTCAGTGTGCACTAGTTGCTAGTTGCTTCTAGTTTGAAGACACAGAACTCTGTCATGATACAGAACTTCTCACAACCTGGTTTCAATCTGTTCAGGTTCATTTCCAAGCATTCTCCCCTATGTAGCCTGTGTTGTAGCCACATGAGCTCCCTAAACACTGTGTACTTTCACACCTCTTTGCTTATTCATTTCTCTCTCTAGGATGCACGTCCCAGCCTCCACTGCCTGGCTGTCACCCACTTATCGTGTACGGCCCAGCTCCAGTATCACCTGAGACTCTGACCTTCATTCCTCAGACTAAATTAATTGCAGCTCTGTCTCTATTCCACACCACTGTGAAGAGTTGCCTTGTGTGTTCACACATTGGCCCCCTTTGTTGGAGTGCTCTTTGAGGGCTAGGATTGTTGTACTACTTAGAACTACCAAGTATTGCACCAGGGACATGAGAAACACCCAGTATTTATTGCCTTGCATCAGTGATATTTCAGTAGTGTTTTATAGCTTATCCTGACTTGATCCTTGCCATAACCCTGATGGAGAAAAAGGTATTTATCTTCTCAATTTTCACAGCTAAGGAAAGTGGGGATTAAACGAATGAAGTAACTTTCCCAAGATCACACAGCTTGTGATGATGGAGCTAAGGATCATTCACAAGTCTTCTGACCAAAATTACTTGTTGTTACTGTTAAATATGCTCCCAACTTATTCTGCTCTCATACGTCATCTCTAACAATTGCAAGAACTGAATTTGTCCTGCCTCAAGCTTGTGCCCCTAAACTTTGTAGTTGAATACAAATGATCTGGCTCTCCGCTGTTTATTTGTAGCTGATGTTGCCTGTTGGGGCTCTGCCTCAGTGCTGTGTGATGACAGGAGGCCCAGGGAGGGAGAAACTAGACGAACACATTGTTACATTGTTAGGAATTGGAGGCCAGCCAGAGCTCTACTTAAATCTCTGGCTATTTTTCATCTCTTCTCAGGCCCCCAGCCTTATCCAACAGCATTTTCTCATCTTGAGATATTTCAGAAGGAGATTCACTGCTAATCAGAGTCATTGCTCCATGCTGGAATTCTTTGAACTGTGGGCTGAGAATTAGGGATTGAGATTTGTCTTTTGTAATTCAAGCATCCCCAGATACACCCAGATACACTCATTAGTGTTGCCATTGGCAAGTAGACTGAATAGGGTCACAACAAGCTTCTCAAGTTCTAGATTTCGTTGACCTCGGATCTTTTGAATTCCCAAATAATCTGTGTAGGAAACAGTTTGTTCTGGAATAAGGAAATTAATTCCTCTTTTAGTTAAGAGGCCCAGTCTTAAAAGAGATTTGTTAGGAGATGTAAAAATTTGAAATATATAAGTAATCTAATTTAGAATGCAAACCTTCAAATCCAAGAGTTCTTCTCATATGCTAGAACTGTCAAAAAGGAAAATCTAGAGTTTTAAATGAGGTTTTATTTAAATTATCTATATCTAGATCCTGGTAGCTGATGAACTATATCCCCCAAAGAGAATTTTAAGGAGGGATGAGAGGATGAGACATAACTGAGAGTATGTGCTCCTAAAATGGAGGAGAAATGCTTTCTTTGGTTAGTTCCTGCTGACTTCAGAGGTTAGTAGGTAGAAAGGAAAGGCCAGTATTTAATCCAGGAGATAGAATAGTTCTTCCTGTTTTTATTCATGTATGCAATCTAGAAGACACTGGCCTTCTTGGAATTTTAGTTAAGAATTCCAGATACACCATCAGAAGTTTTCAAACTCCAGATTTTATTAATGTTCTTAACTTCACTGTTTGAGGCTCTCTAGCTGAGCACAGGGTGGTATATAACGGTAATGATGGTAATGATTCCAGACAACTTATCGCTCCCTAAACACTGTGTAGACTGGGCTTTCACACTTCTTTGCTTATTCAGTCTGTGGGAGAGGTCAGGAGACTTGTAGTGGAGTTTAAGAGACTGACCAGGTAGTACTGGTTAGGAGCAGAGGAGAGGAGCGCTGCATTTGTTGTGCAAGTGTGACCATCTGGTGGTGGTTTGTGACCATCTCTGCCTGCACCTGTGTTTTCAGGGCTTGATTTCACTCTAAATACACCACTGAAAGGTTTATTAGCTTTACATGTGGACTTGTATTCTCTACTCTATTTACATAAATGCCTGCCTATTAAGTAAAGCAACTCTTTGTGGATTTTTAAATCATCCTCATCCTCAGAGAATCTTTGTTAATCAGGTTTGGCTGGTACCACTGTTAGATTCCTCAAAACTTAAGGACTTTTCAAAACAGATGATAGAATTCTTATCTGCAGAGAGCCTCACACTGTGCTCTCTACTCTCTCTACTTATTCCAACAGGGATTCTGAGGTCCATTCCCATTTCCTGCATTCAAGCACAGTTCTCCTGAAAATGAAAAGTCTAGGACAACTGTAATCTGCTTTTTAGCAGTAAGCTTTTCCTTGAAGATAAATTTGGTCATTGGACCCATATGGAATTTTCCCCTCTTACAGTTTAGAAATATGTAAATTCAGAAATCCTTCTCAAGTTACCAGGCTTATTCTCACTTTCCCTATATTTTTTAGTAAGCATAGCTGAGAACAAATAGCATACTTTCCTCTCTAAAAGTTTCTCCTCTGACCTGTTTATTGCTCTTCAACATATTTTGGAGCACGGAAATTAAGCTGCTTATGTTTTCTTTGAATAGTCTTAGAGGGAAGCTTTTCTAGACCAGGTTTTCTGCAGGTGTCAAAGAATACTATAGGGCAATCCATTGTTTTTTTTGGGGTGGGCATCCTCTTATAATTTAATAATGTTGATAATATGTCATTTCTACCCTTCAAGCATTATAGAAGCCTTGTGAAGGAAAACAGCAGTGAATTAAGCATCAGAAAACAGTGATTGGACCCTCTTCAGCTAAATGATCTTCCACAAGTTACTTAACTTCTCTTGGCAACAATTCTCTCATCTATAAACTAAGAGTGTTAGAATTAAGCAATCTTTAAAGTCTCTTCGGGCTCAGGTTCTTATTCCAAGCACTTAAGTGCAATTTATTCTCTTTGCTAAAGGTGCTCAGAAATTGGGGGAAGCTGTTTATTTTTTCATAACTTCAAGCCAGTCTTTAAAAAACTGGGAGAGTGGAGCGTCCTTGGCCTAAAGCACAGGGACTGGGAAGGATTGTCCTGGGTTAGGGTCTCTCAAAATTTAGTCACTAATTTTTAAAAAACAGCTTTTTAAAGATTTAATTTACATATCATACCATTCACCCATTTAAAGTATATAATTCAGTGGCTTTTAGTATATTCAGAGTTGTATAACCATCACCACAGTCCATTTCTGGAACATTTTCATCACCCCGAAAAGAAGCCTTGTACCCTTTAGTCATCACCCTTAACTACCCCTGCCATCCTCCCACATGCCATTCCCCCAGCCCTAGTCAGATATTAATCTGCTTTCTGTCTCTGTAGATTTCCCTATGCTAGATATATGTTGTATAAATGGGATCATGCAATATGTGGTCCTTTCCTGTGTAACTGACTTCTTTCACTTAGTATAATGTTTTCAACATTCATCCACATTATAGCATGTATCAGTATTTTTTTTAAAGGATTACTTCCTTTACAGTAAATGCTACAATATCAGCATGGCAATAGAGAAAATGTTATAAACAATTTCTTAATTATTGTTCCCTTCTATGTATCTATGCTCCAAGTCCTCGAAATGAAAGGACTGTTGTTCCATATTGTATCTAGTGCACTTAAGAGAATCCAGAATAAAGTATCTCAAAATGTCCCCAATTAGAACCTTCTAATTATCTGTGATATCTCTTAGCCAGCATGTATCAGTATTTATTGCTGAATAATATTCCATTTTATGGATGTACATTTTGTTTATCAAATGATAGATATTTGGATTATTTTCACCTTTTGGCTATTATGAACAATGAGTTTCAGTTCTTTTGGGTGTATACCTGGGAGTAGAGTTGCTGTGTCATATAGTAACTTGTGTTTAGCCTTTTGAGAAACTGTCAGACTGTTTTCCAAAGTAGCTACACCATGTTACATTCCTACGAGCAATGTATGAGGGTTCTAGTTCTTCTACATCCTCATCAACAGTTATTATTTTTGAAATTATAACTATCCAAGTGGGTGTGAAGTGGTATCTTATTCTAGTTTTGATTTACATTTTCCCTATGGCTAATGTGTTGAGCATCTTTTCATGAGTTTGTTAGCCATTTGTATATATTCTTTGGAGACTTCCACTAATTTTGGTGATTTTTACAAGGAGTGCAAACAGGCAATATCGTTGAAGTTTTTCACTCATGTTGACAGAATAGCTTATTATTTGTTGGAAAGAAACATACATAATGATAATTCTTGAGCACTCTTGGCTTCACTTGACTGCCTCCAAAACTTCTGATACTTAGTCTAGTGGACTTTTTCTTTTCTTTTTCCTGTTTTATTTATATATAATTGACATGCATCACTGTATAAGTTTAAGGTATACAGCATGATGATTTGACTTGCATATATTGTGAAATTATTATTGCAATAACGTTAGCTAGCATCTAGCATTGCATGGATACAGTAAAAAGAGAAAAGAAAAAGTGAACGAAATGTTTTCCTTGTGATGAGCAAAATGCTTTCCTTTCTCATAACATCTTTCATATATATCATACAGCAGTATTTGTTATTGAACTTTTTCATAAGAGATTTGTAGAAAACTTTAGAGGCAACCTAGCATGTGCAGAAGAGGTAAAGACTTTAGAATGGGGTAGATCTTTCTGATCCACCTGGCCATTTACTAGGTGTGTGATCTTGGAATGTTAATTGAGTTGTCTCCACATCCCAGTTCTGTATCTGGAAATTTTATGACCTATATAGAAGCACTGGTAAATGCCAACTAGTTCTGTACCTTGTCTAGGCAGAGCTGTGTCAGTGTACTTCAGAAACAGACTGTTGTCCTCTGTTGTTAAAAATTCTTCCAGGAATAAGAACTCACTCACCTCCCCTCCCCATTACTTCTGTCTATATGTCTTTGTTGGTTTCATAGTTATTTGGTTATTGTAATCAGACAAAGACCGAGAGATATAATAAGCTAGTTCTCATCTAAATTTCTTATAAGGTGATTTAATTTTGCTTTTCAGAGGTGCAAAACATAATTGGAACTTTCAGAAGAAGATATTGGGGCCTTGATGTGAAATTAACTTTACATTTTGAAGTGCCTTTTTATTCTCAGTATTCTGTGGTACTTAGTATGCTTTTGATCATATGATCTCACTTGGTCTTCAACCCTACTATAATTTTTTTTTATTTTGGTATTGTTAATGTACAATCACTTGAACATTATGGTTACTAGACCCCCTATTATCAAGTCCCCCCAAATACCCCATTACAGTCACTGTCCATCAGCGTAGTAAGATGCTGTAGAATCATTACTTGCCTTCTCTATAAATACTGCCTTTCCCGTGTTGCCCACTGCTGCAATATGTGTGCTAATCGTAATGCCCCTTTTCCACCCTTATCCCTCCCTTCCCACCCATCCTCCCCAGCCCATTTCCTTTTGGTAACTGTTAGTCCATTCTTGGGTTCTGTGAGTCTGCTGCTGTTTTGTTCCTTCAGTTTTTCGTTTGTTCTTATACTCCACAGATGAGTGAAATCATTGGATACTTGTCTTTCTCCTCTTGGCTTATTTCACTGAGCATAATACCCTCTAGGTACATACATGTTGTTGGAAATGGTAGGATTTGTTTTCTTCTTATGGCTGAATAATATTCCATTGTCTATGTGTACCACATCTTTATCCATTCATCTACTGATGGACACTTAGGTTGCTTCCATTTCTTGGCTATTGTAAATAGTACTGCGATAAACATAGGGGTGCATGTGTCATTTTCAAACTGGGCTGCTGCATTCTTAGGGTAAATTCCTTGGAGTGGGATTCCTGAGTCAAATGGTATTTTTATTTTGAGTTTTTTGAGGAACCTCCATACTGGTTTCCACAATGGTTGAACTAGTTTACATTCCCACCAACAGTGTAGGAGGGTTCCCCTTTCTCCACATCCTTGCCAACATTTGTTGTTGTTTGTCTTTTGGATGTTGGCCATCCTAACTGATGTGAGGTGATCTCATTGTGGTTTTAATTTGCATTTCTCTGCTGATTAGCGATGTGGAGCATCTTTTCATGTGCCTGTCGGCCATCTGAATTTCTTCTTTGGAGAAGTTTCTGTTCAGCTCCTCTGCCCATTTTTTAATTGGCTTATTTGCTTTTTGTTTGTTGAGATGCGTGAGCTCTTTATATATTTTGAATGTCAGCCCCTTATCGGATATGTCATTTATGAATATATTCTCCCATACTGTAGGATGTCTTTTTGTTCTACTGATGGTGTCCTTTGCTGTACAGAAGCTTTTTAGTTTGATATAGTCCCACTTCTTCATTTTTGCTTTTGTTTCTCTTGCCCAGGGAGCTATTTTCATGAAGAAGTTGCTCATGTTTATGTCCAAGAGATTTTTGCCTATGTTTTTTTCTAAGAGTTTTATGGTTTCATGACTTACATTCAGGTCTTTGATCCATTTTGAGTTTACTTCTGGGGTTAGACAGTAATCCAGTTTCATTCTCTTACATGTAGCTGTCCAGTTTTACCAACACCAGCTGTTGAAGAGGCTGTCATTTCCCCATTGTATATCCATGGTTCCTTTATCGTATATTAATTGACCATATATGCTTGGGTTTATATCTGGGCTCTCTATTCTGTTCCACTGGTCTATGGGTCTGTTCTGGTGCCAGTACCAAATTGTCTTGATTACTGTGACTTTGTAGTAGAGCTTGAAGTCAGGGAGTGTAATTTCCCCTGCTTTATTCTTCCTTCTCAGGATAGCTTTGGCTATTCAGGGTCTTTCATGGTTCCATATGAATTTTAGAACTATTTGCTCTAGTTCATTGAAGAATGCTGTTGGTATTTTGATGGGGATTGCATTGAATAAGTAGATTGCTTTAGGCAGGATGGCCATTTTGACAGTATTAATACTTCCTAATCAAGAACATGGGGTGAATTTCCATTTATTAGTGTCCTCTTTAATTTCTCTTAAGAGTGTCTTGTAGTTTTCAGGGTATAGGTCTTTCACTTCCTTGGTTAGGTTTATTCCTAGGTATTTTACTCTTTTTGATGTGATTGTGAATGGAAGTGTTTTCCTGATTTCTCTTTCTGCTAGTTCACCTAAGTTAGTGTATAGGATTGCAACAGATTTCTGTGTATTAATTTTGTATCCCACAACTTTGCTGAATTCAGATATTAGATCTAGTAGTTTTGGAGTGGATTCTTCAGGGTTTTTTATGTACAATATCATGTCATCTGCAAACAGGGACAGTGTGAGTTCTTCCTTGCCAATCTGGATGCCTTTTATTTCTTTGTGTTGTTTGATTGCCATGGCTAGGACCTCCATAATTATGTTGAATAAAAGTGAGGAGAGTGGGCATCCTTGTCTTGTTCCCTATCTTAAAGGAGAAGCTTTCAGCTTCTCGCTGTTAAGTATAATGTTGGCTGTGGGTTTGTCATATATGGCCTTTATGATGTTGAAGTATTTGCCCTCTGTACCCATTTTGTTGAGAGTTTTTATCATGAATGGATGTTGAATTTTGTCAAATGCTTTTTCAGCATCTGTGGAGATGATCATGTGGTTTTTGTCCTTTTTGTTGATGTAGTGGATGATGTTGATGATTTTCGAATGTTGTACCATCCTTGCATCCATGGGATGGATGAATCCCACTTGATCATGATGGATGATCTTTTTGATGTATTTTTGAATTTGGTTTGCTAATATTTTGTTGAGTATTTTTGCGTCTATGTTCATCAGGGATATTGGTCTGTAATTTTCTTTTTTTGTGGTGTCTTTGCCTGGTTTTGGTATGAGAGTGATGTTGGTCTCATAGAATGAGTTTGGGAATATTCCTTCCTCTTCTACTTTTTGGAAAACTTTAAGGAGGATGGGTATTAGGTCTTCACTAACTGTTTGATAAATTCAGCAGTGAAACCATCTCGTCCAGGAGTTTTGTTCTTAAGTAGTTTTTTGGTTACCAATTCAATTTCTTTGCTGGTAATTGGTCTGTTCAGATTTTCTGTTTCTTCCTGGGTCAGCCTTGGAAGGTTGTATTTTTCTAGAAAGTTGTCCATTTCTTCTAGGTTATCCAGTTTGTTAGCATATACTTTTTCGTAGTATTCTCTCATAATTCTTTGTATTTCTGTGGTGTCTGTAGTGATTTTTCCTTTCTCATTTCTGATTCTGTTTATGTGTGTAGACTCTCTTTTTTTCTTGATAAGTCTGGCTAGGGGTTTATCTGTTTTGTTTATTTTCTCAAAGAACGAGCTCCTGCTTTCATTGATTCTTTCTATTGTTTTATTCCTCTCAATTTTATTTATTTCTGCTTTAATCTTTATCATGTCCTTCCTTCTACTGACTTTGGGCCTCATTTGTTCTTCCTTTTCTAGTTTCATTATTTGTGAGTTTAGACTGTTCATTTGGGATTGTCTTTTTTCCTGAGGTAGGCCTGTATTGCAATATATTTCCCTCTTAGCACCGCCTTCGCTGCGTCCCACAGATTTTGTGGTGTTGAATTATTGTTGTCATTTGTCTCCATATATTGCTTGATCTCTGTTTTTATTTGGTCATTGATCCATTGATTATTTAGGAGCATGTTATTAAGCCTCCATGTGTTTGTGGGCTTTTTTGCTTTCTTTGTGTAATTTATTTCTAGTTTCATACCTTTGTGATCTGAGAAGCTGGATGGTACAATTTCAATCTTTTTGAATTTACTCAGGTTCTTTTGTGGCCTAGTGTATGATCTATTCTTGCAAATGTTCTATGTGCACTTGAGAAGAATGTGTATCCTGTTGCTTTTGGATGGAGTGTTCTGTAGATGTCCGTTAGGTCCATCTGTTCTAATATGTTGTTCAGTGCCTCTCTCTCTTTACTTATTTTCTGTCTGGTTGATCTGTCCTTTGGAGTGAGTGGTGTGTTGAAGTCTCCTAAAATGAATGCATTGCATTCTATTTCCCCCTTTATTTCTGTTAGTATTTGTTTCACATATGTAGGTGATCCTGTGTTGGGTGCATAGATATTTATAATAGTTATATCCTCTTCTTGGACTGACCCTTTTGTCATTATGTAGTGTCCTTCTTGTCTCTTGTGACTTTCTTTGTTTTGAAGTCTATTTTGTCTGGTACAAGTACTGCAACTTCTGCTTTTTTCTCACTATTAGTTGCATGAAATATCTCTTTCCATCCTTTTACTTTCAGTCTGTGTGTGTCTTTGTTTGAAGTGAGTCTCTTGTAGACAGCATATAGATGGGTCTTGTTTTTTTATCCATTCAGTAACTCTCTGTCTTTTGATTAGTGTATTCAGACCATTTACATTTAGGGTGATTATCGATAGGTATGTACTTACTGCCATTGCAGACTTTAGATTCGTGGTTACCAAAGGTTCAAGGGTAATTCCCTTACTAACAGTCTAATTTAACTCACTTCGTATGCTATTACAAACACAACCTAAAACTTCTTTTTTTTTCCTCCTTTTTCTTCCTCTTCCATTCTTTGTATGTTATGAATCATATTCTGTACTCTTTGTCTATCCCTTGGGTAACATCTATTTAGCCTTAGGAATACTTCCATCTATAGGAGTCCCTCCAAAATGCACTGTAGAGGTGGTTTGTGGGAGGTAAATTCTCTCAGCTTTTACTTATCTGAAAATTGTTTAATCACTCCTTCAAATTTAAATGATAACCTTGCCAGGTAGAGTATTCTTTGTTTAAGGCCCTTCTGCTTCATTGCATTAAATATATCATGCCACTCCCTTCTGGCCTGTAAGGTTTCTGTTGAGAAGTCTGGTGATACCCTGATGGGTTTTCCTTTGTATGTGATCTTTTTTTTCTCTCTAGCTGCTTTTAGTCTGTCTTTTAGTCTGTCTTTATCCTTGATGTTTGCCATTTTAATTATTATATGTCTTGATGTTGTCTTCCTTGGGTCTCCTGTGTTGGGAGATCTGTGCACCTCCATGGCTTGAGAGACTATCTCCTTCCCCAGATTGGGGAAGTTTTCAGCTATTACCTCCTCAATAACACTTTCTATCCCTTTTTCTCTCTCTTCTTCTGGTACCCCTATAATGCAAATATTGTTCCGTTTGGATTGGTCACACAGTTCTCTCAATATTCTTTCATTCTTAGAGATTCTTTTTTCTCTCTGTGCCTCAGCTTCTTTTTTTTTTGCCATTATTAATATACAATTACATGTGCAACATTATGGTTACTAGACTCCCCCTATTATCAAGTCCCCACCACATACCCCCATTGCAGTCACTGTCCATCAGCATAGAAGGGTGTTATAGAATCACTACTTGTTTTCTCTGTGTTATACTACCTTTCCCGTATCCCCCTAACCCCACTCCCACCCCTGCTACATTGTGTGTGCTAATTGTAGTAGCCCTTTTTCTCCCTTATCCCTCCCTTCCCACCCATCTTCCCCAGTCCCTTTCCCTTTGGTAACTGTTAGTCCATTCTTGGGTTCTGTGAATCTGGTGCTGTTTTCTTCCTTCAGTTTTTTCTTTGTTCTTATACTCCACATATGAGCGAAATCATTTGGTACTTGTCTTTCTCTGCCTGGCTTATTTCACTGAGCATAATACCCTCTAGCTCCATCCATGTTGTTGCAAATGATAGGATTTGTTTTCTTCTTATGGCTAAATAATATTCCATCGTGTATATATACCACATCTTCTTTATCCATTCATCTACTGATGGACACTTAGGTTGCTTCCATTTCTTAGCTATTGTAAATAGTGCTGCGATAAACATAGGGGTGCATATATATTTTTCAAACTGAGCTGCTGCATTCTTGGGGAAAATTCCTAGGAGTGGAATTCCTGGGTCAAATGGTATTTTTATTTTGAGTTTTTTGAGGAACCTCCATACTGCTTTCCACAATGGTTGTAGTAATTTACATTCTCACCAGCAGTGTAGGAGGGTTGTGCCTCAGCTTCTTTGTATTCCTCTTCTCTAATTTCTATTCCATTTACCTTCTCTTCTACTACATCTAATCTGCTTTTAAATCCCACCATTGTATGTTGCATTTCAGATGTGGAATTTCTTAATGATTGAATCTCCTACTTAAATTAGTTCCTGAGTTCTTAAATATTTTTCTGTACCTCCGTAAGCATGTTTATAATTTTTATTTTGAACTCTTCTTTCAGGAAGATTGGTGAGTTCAGTTTCATTTGGCCGTTTTCTGGGGTTTGTGAGATTTTGGTCTGAACCATGTTCTTTTGATATTTCATATTTCTGTGTGGTGCCCACTAGTGCGCAGAAACTCCAGTCTCTGGAGCTGCTCAGCTCCTAGAGTGAGGTTGTGGGTCATAGGGGAGCAGAGCTGGTGCCTGGGGGGAGGAAAGATCTATTTCCTGATTCCCGTCTGCGGTGCCTGTCTCCAGTGTCAGAGCCAGTGAGCCAAGCACACACGTGTAAGCCTCTGTGCTTTGTGTCTCTAGCTGTTGTAGGCGGGGCCTCCCTCTGGCTGCCCTGATGCCAGCGCAGTGACTGCCAGTTTGCGAGCAGGTGCCTGCAGGCCAGTAGGAAGGCAGACTGTGTCACAGTGAGGCACCTTGGAGCTCAGTAGGCAGCCAGGGGGATGGAGCATCTGAAGGTCCTCCAAGTTCCCAACCAGCTGGGCAGAGTACACCCAGACAACCTTGTGTAGCTCTCCCTTCTCCCATGCAGCAAGCTCCATGCAAGGCCTGCCTCTTCAGCATCCCTCTCGCTGCTAGGAAGCCTCTGAGGCCGCCCGGCTTTCCTCTGATACAGAGCAGCCAGGTGTCAATCCTGTCTTCCACCAACGGCCGGAATGTTAGTCTCCCAGGCCCTCTGCCCGTCCGAGCTCCCCAATGTTTAGAGCACCACACAATATAGGCTTCCGCTCACAAAGCCGATCACCAGGGCTCGGTGTTCAGCAGTCCCAGGCTTCCACCCCCTCCCCGCTCTGTTTCTCTTCCTCCTGCCGGCTAACTTGGGTGGGGGAAGGGCTTGGGTGCCTCTGGGTTAAGGCTTTCATATGTTACCCTGTTTCATGAGGTCTGCTCTGTTTGTGAGGTCTGTATGCAGTCTGGGTCAGCCTTCTTTCTTCTTGCTGTTTTGGGGTTAGTTGTATTAATTAACTATATTTTTTTACTCTTTGTGGTTTTGGGAAGAGTTCTCCATGTCACCTCTCTCACTGCCATCTTGAATCTACTCTAATTTATTTAAATAATTATTTGATGCCCACTCCCACTTTTTATTCCCTATGTTCATGTCTTAGGTTTAAAAAATAAATCCCTCATTGTTGTCTATTCTCTTCTTAATCCTTATACCAAGTATTTAATATTTGTGATCCGTTTTACATTCCACCACTCTCTAGAAAATTATTCTCACAAAAACGACTCTTTTTTGTAGGAAAATTAAAAAACCCTTTCTTAGTCCTCATCCTCTTCTTCATATACCATTTTATCCTGGTGATCATCCCTTCCTTGATTATGCTCTCTTGGTTTCTTGCCTACATCTTTCATCTGCCTTCCCCCCACCCTTTGTTGATTGCTTTTCCATCTCCTGCCTTCTAATTTTGTCTATTCCCCCAGGCTTAATCCTCAGCCCTGTGCTCTTCTTTCATTCCCCTAACCCAGAAAGGCCAACATTTCCCATGTTTTTAGCTAGCACCTCTCTACATATGACTTCTAAACTTAAGTTCTCAGCTGGCCCAGATTGAATTCTGGTATTTCCAGCTGCTTCAAGAGTATTTCCATTTGTAGCTTATTTGCTGCTGTTTTAAATTGAACATACTTAAAATTGAACTTATCATATCCACTTCCTTTCTGACCTTCACGATCTACATATTTCTATTAGTGGTGCACTGTGTTTGTTCTAGGCCCCAAGCTTGAAACCTTCGACCCATTTGAGGGAGAGGCTTTGAAATCTTGGAGTCACTGGTATGCTGGAGCCAGCTCACATGAGCTTATGAGAGCCAATATTAAGTTTTTGGAAATTTTGTGAGCTGGTTGCTAAGCATAGTTGTTATTAAAAATTAAATTATATAAACTTACAATTAAGTAATATTTAAAAGAAAGGTAATAAATACTCAAAATACATCATTTCATAATTACTACATTATTATTGTTTTTGTTCAAGGTTAATTATGTCTATTGTATCTCTGTGGTGGAAATACTATACAGTGGTGTGTTACTGTACATTTCTTCCCAACATCACATTTAGTAATATTATATTAGTAGCTGAAAATTGGTCACGTGGGAGTATTTACACCATGGAAATCAACAAATGCTACAAGTTTGAGCTAGATGTATTATTTTGTTTAGATTTAAAGTGATGGTGAAAATGTTAATATTGCAGATTAAACTAAAAAGTGTATCTCGTCTATACCCAGTACATTGTGTGAGATTTTCTCCTATTGGATAATCTACTCACCACATTCTTATCTCTTTACACATACACACACATGCATACCTGCATATTTCCACTTCTGTACTTTGTCTTATATGATTTTCTCATCTTCTTTCTTTCTATAAAAACATTTTCTAGTTCTTCAAATTCTTTTTCTTCCCGGGAAGTCTTCCCAGATTATTTCCAGCTTTTAACTTTGCTGATGCTTATTCTATTTTTGAATGCTAAACTGTTAAAATTAGAAATGACTATAGTTCAGTTTTACACTCAAATATAGAAATCCCAATATCCCAGTCTCTGCTTGAAAAATTCTAGTGACTAGAAATCCACTACTTCTGGAAGTTGCCCTTTTCATTGTTGTCTAGAAAATTATGTTGAAAATGAATTTTCTTCCTTGTAATTTCCACTAGTCCATGGTGTGAGTGTCACTAAGTGAAGCTGTCACAGGGCTTGGAATGAACCAGGAGACTTACCCCTTCCTAAAGCTCTGTGGCCTTAACTTCCCAGTGCCTCTGTTTCCGCAGTTGCTTCTGTGGAATAGGGAGAATAAATAAATAAACTACAGGGCCATTGTTTGGATTAAATAAATTAAATGAGATTATGGCTAATTATAAAGCATAGTAGTTAATGGTAAAGACTAAAATCAGAAAGACCAAACTGAGGTCAGTTTTTTCACTTGTGACCTTGGGGCATGTTACTTAACATTTGTGTGCCTCATTTCCTCAGGTTAAAATAATAATACCTACCATATAGATGTGAGGCAGAGACAACATGTATAGCATTTAGCACAGTGTTTGACAATAAACAATTTTCCAAAGTGAGATCTATTTTTTCCATAGTTTCAGTTATAAAATTGGAATTATGTTTCCCATACACAAGGAAAATAATCCTCAAATTCACCATTAGAAATATTTGGTAAGAGAGATGTTAAATGATAGGTTTACCCTGTGAAACACTCAGTGCCCAGCATTGTATTTTCCTTTGTGAGACTCTGGAAGGCTTTTCTAACTCTGGCTAGACTCATCTGTCCATCATTGACCATTGCTTCACATTTAGGTCCATATAAATTCCTGAGATGTTCCAGGAAAATTAAGACTCCCCATCTCCTTGTCCAAACTTTCTGGACTATTGTTCAGGGTTGGCTAGAATGTGTACTAGACCTGACTTCAATTTAAAAAACACACGCTTCTGATAAGTGTTAACTTTTCATACGTATTGTACTTTAACCTGAAAATTCCCGAATTTTACTATTGTATACAGCTTCAAATTCTTTAATTTGTGTTTATGTAGAAACAGAGATTGTTATGTAGATAATAAAATAATCCAAGGTCAGATAAAAATCAGGCTGTTTGATTCTCATGTACAGGTCCGCAAGCACATCAATGACCTTTATGAAGATTTGCGGGATGGCCACAACCTGATCTCTCTGCTGGAGGTCCTCTCAGGCATCAAACTGGTGAGCTTCCCTCTTCTCCTAACGAATGGCCTCACAAGGGTGGCCCTGTTAATGACATATTGGGCCATCTTGTTGAGTGCTAGGGCGGTGGTCATCACTGCCTCCTCTGTTACATAGGAGGCAGAAGTAGAAGTGTTTATTGGGAGACTTTATTTCTGTCTCGGAGTTATAGTTTACAAATGATGTCATTCACCTTAATTTAAATTGAAGTTTCATATTCTCATTCCTTGAGCAGTTACACTCCTTTCATATCAAAATGTTTTCTGCTTATTTGTTCCTTATTTGTAGATATTAGTATTTCAGAAATAGTGGATTCACATTCAAAGGTTTTTTAATAAGGTATCTTTTTCTTTGTAGAGTTTTACTTTTAGTCTATATAGACTTCTCTTATTTTCCAATCTACTGTGAATTGTTTTATTTTCTGTATTCAGTTAAGGACCTGAACTTCACATTTAAAAGCCCGGGTATTTAGAGTTATTTTTTCCAACTTTGTCTTTTCTGTGATTTGCTGAGTCTCACAGGTTTGGAGAAGTGCTGATATTGATGTCTGAACATAGCCCTGGATGCACTACATTTGGGCTCCTTGGATAATTAAATGTGCCTGCCTCCTCCTAAAAAGTATTAAACATTGCTTGTGGAAAACACCAAAATATCTCAAGATAAATAAATCCTGTCTGAGCCTCTTGGCTTGTCAGATGATTGTTCTTACACTTGCTCTGTTTGCAGGTTAAAATAACCCTACTACTTGTTGGCCCACTGTTTCGTATATTTGAGCCTAATGGAAGCAGGTGATCCTGTGCAGTTGGTGTCCTATCTCTAGCATCATAGACAATACATTTTTCACTTGGAAAGGTCCAGGGTTGAATACTGGAGACATCTGTAGGGACAGAGAGATTGAAGAGGTGCACAGCTCTCAGAGTCAGAAGAGTGCTGCCCACTCCCTGCCTTCGTTGTGTTTCAAGAACAGAGTTTGGCACGTTAGATTTCACTGCTTAGGTAATACTCAGCTTCTTCTAAGATTGGGGTTAGCTTCCACTGGGTTCTTTGTTTTGGTTTTGTATCTTTTTTGCCTTGAAATAGAATTAATTTTATAATTTAATGGCCTGAAATTGACAGATGCATTTATTAGCACAGCTAGTAGTGAATTCTGGTTCTTCCCTGCCCCTATTTATAAATCTCAAAAGAAATCATAATTACTCTCAGCACTTCTACTGTGCTCGTCTTCACTCTTCAGCACTTAGAAAATTGTATTTCGGGCAATTTGGCTGGGGTATTTGAGGGACTTGATGGGATCTTGCATTGAAAGGTGATCTTTTTTGGTGACATTGCTTACAAAACAGGTTAAAGCCACTCCACTATTCTTTTCCTAACCTTTGAAAACCTACAGATTGTTTGTGGAGATATTCATAGGATGTCATCTTTTCACTGAAAACCATACAGATATCTTTCATGGTTATTCTGTCATCTCTTTCACCCTTAGTTGATTCACAAAAGCAGAGAATTGAGGATGTGTTTCAACATAAGAAGCGTCAGTATAACTGTCTGCCCTAGTCTTGGTTTGGTTTTGCATCTTTTTGGAGGTGGGAGGGTATTTTCATATTTATTTTCACCTTTTTTTTAAACTTCTGATGTTACGTTCATTTCCTTTTCATTTTTGTATTGTGAATTTCCTGTTACTGTGTCATGTCTTTGCCTTGGTTGGTGGCCAAAGGAGCCAGCAGGGCTGAAGACCCTCCGTCTGGTGAGCATGCCCTCCTGGCGCCATGCAAACAGCGAGGAGCCGGAGGAGGAAGATGATGATGATGTAGTAGGTCCTCCTGGGGATGCCAGCAGCCCAGCTTGCACTGCAGGGCCAGCAGAGGGCCTGAGGTTCTCGAGGTTCTCTAAGTCTCCAAGTAGCTCAGTTACCAATCACCTTCTTCCCTTTCCACCTGGGAATTTGGGTCCCAAAGAAAGTGGTTAAAACTAATTGTGCCTCTTGCCACTGTTAGATGATCCTGGAGTGGGGATTGTTTTGCTTATCTGAGAGTGGCTGGCACAAAAAGAATAATGATGTTTGAAGGTGTCTAGTCCCTTTGTGACCTGGAGACCTATAGCTTTCTGGTGGCCTTGCTGTGTCTGGATTGCTATGGAAAGTTTAGTTGATAGCATGACAGTTAATTGCACATGGCTCCACACTCCAGACTAACTGGTACTCTCTCTCCACCTCACTAGTCTCTAGGTTCTCACCACACACTGAGTCATTTGTTTCAAAACAGCCTGTTTGCCAACCACTCACTGCATGGTGATACTCTGACTTGGTCATTAATGTCTCTAGTTGCTGTAGAGGACAGAAATTTAACTGCATGTTCTGAGGGTATTTATTTTTGGTGGGGAGTACATAGGAGTAATGGTAAGAGTGTGTGCAAAGGGCATTTCCTGCTTGCAGGCCCTAAATTGTAGCCTATAATCTTTCTCCAGAAACAGGGACTAGGCAATATCCCTATTCCCTGTCTTCTTAAAGTCATCTTTTCACCTTATTGATCTCCCTTCCCATTGTTTTAGAATCTTTAATTACACAGGCTCTGTCATTCTCTAAGCCATATTCACAATGAGTTTAGCTCAAATGATTGAAAAGAGGTTCTTGCTAAAAGATTTTCCCTAAACCTTTGACTGAAGAAGTTATCCTATTGCCCAGAGAGACCGCAACATCTCTGTAGGTTATTCTAGTTTGGGAGTGCTGCTTAGAAGTTTTGGGGGGCACCCAGAGAGATGCTTCCACCCTTATCTTTCTGTGTATTAGACCACTCTTTGCCTACTTCACCCTGGCTGTGATGTTTCCTCTGTGCAGGCACCCACAACAGAGGTACCTTAAATTTCACCAGCCTTGAACTAGTACCAGTTTGATATTTACAGGTGAACTGGGTATAATCTAGTGATGGTTCAGTTCCAGTTTTAGCAAAATAAAAGCAACATTGGAAAGTGAGCAGGAGAAAATATTCAAGCAGTTGGTGGTCATCCCTGCTTGTGCTCTCGGGGCAGACAGGGTCCATGCACTTTGGATGGAGAGTGGATGAGCCCCAGGTGGGGCACCAGAGGCACTGGGTGGAGGTGGCCTTCTCTCCCGTGGTTTGTACGACATCCAGGATTGAGTGGTGGCAGGAAATACCTTTCTCTGGAGCCTCATGTTGAACAGCCATGCATCATCAAGGCTTTGGTTGCTCTGGCTATTGCATGCTGAGGTGAAGGACGGCTTTCCTAAGTGGATACCTGTCTTTCTGGAAAACAGGTTTCTTCCTGACTTTTGCCTCTCATTTTGGATTTTTTCACTTCTTTATTGAACATGTGTAATTGCTCATTCCCTAGTTTAAAATTGACTACCTCTAGCTTCTTTTGTCAGGTTTTTTATAACTTTGAGTCTACTTATTATGTGCAATATGCAATTAAGACCCTCCACCCTATCCTTATAATAGTATTTAACTGTGATTTTAGAGCTATAGAGCCAAAGCTGTCATTCCCATTAACCTCACATCCAGAATCAAGTTTTGCCACGTATGGCTACAGAAGAACCTGTAGAGAAGCTGTGGTCCTGGTTCAGCATTAGTAGTCAGAACATGCTGTGTGCACACAGAATGCATAGTGCTAAATGAGGTGTTTTGGGGACCCTCGGAGAGCATGGGCAACACACACAGGCCCTGCCATTAAGGGGTGCTTTATGTAGTGCTCCCACGGCTTGTTCCAACCATGAGCAACTCCTTATGGTCTTTTAGTCCTTGAAATGAAAGAGGAAGGGGTTTGTGTGGGTAAATTGGGCTAGCTAAAATTAACATCCCTTTTTTTGTTGTTTGCAGCCCCGGGAGAAGGGCAGGATGCGTTTCCATAGGCTGCAGAATGTGCAGATTGCCCTGGACTTCCTAAAGCAGCGACAGGTATGGCTACCCCATGCTTTCCCCATTCTTCCAGGGAAGGTTAGGACTGGGTTCCTACTTAGGGGTGTTCTCAGAACCTCTAGTAAACCCTCAATAATTGTTAACTCTGACTGGCCTTGTCTGAGTCTCGTTTGCTCGCTTACAGTTGTCTTATGGTTGGACAAATCATTTGGTAGTCCTTGCCTAGAGTTTGTCGCCTGCCCAAGTTGAAAAGTGTTAACCGAGAAAAGCAAGATGCTAAAGGTTGAACTTTATGGACCCACCTTAGGTGGAGGTCAAAAGGAAGATGAAAAATAAACCAGCAAAGAAGATGGAAAAAAGGTACACCATTCAGGAAGAGGGAAAACCAGAATGCTACACCATCATGCAAACTAGATGAGGGGATGGTCAGGATTGTTGAATGCCGCCTCAGGTCCAAGGGCAAGGCCTTAGCTGGTGAGCACTGGGACTTAAAAGAGCATTCTTCATAAAGCAGAAAAGCATTTCAGGTATAGTAGACCTGGATAAAGAAGGAAGACAACAACACATTTTCAACAGAGGAGAGGAAAGAAGCCAGTGAAGACAGGAAGACTGAAAATGAGAGGAGTATTGAGTCATGAAATGTTAGACTTGGAAGATACCTTTGAGATCACTAGTCCAGTTTCTTCATTTTGTAGATAAGGAAACAGATCTCAACAGGTGAAATGACCTGTCCCAAACCATACAAGTTAGAGCAAAGCTGGGACTTTAACCCAGGTTGCCTGGCATGTAGTTTAATGCTCTTCCACTGCCATACTGCTTTCTATCCTCTGTCCTTCCTCCCATGCTTCCTAATTGATGGAGCCAAGTCCAGGGATTGAGGGATGAGATCCAGAGCAAAGCCGGAATGGTCATCTTTGAAAAAGAAAAGAAAATGCCTCATCTTCTGAGATATGGGGAGAAGGAAGGAAGGAGGGATAAAGACACAGAGATAATTTGTGGTGGAAAGGGAATCTGCTCAGAGAGAGCTGTATGGAAGAGATTGGTACAGCTGTGGTTGCCAGACAATCACAGGGGTCAAGGTGACCTTAAATGGCATGCATATTTTTGTAGTTAGTTCATTTTTATCACTTTTATCAGCATTTCTCATTAACATGGGAAATTCTCTTTCTGTGGTTTTCCCCTAGCAGTTTATTTCTAGTATAGCACTTACTACTTTATTGTTATTTCTCTGTTTGCTCTAACGTACTGTAGGCCCTGTGAGTACTGGGAATATAATCGTACTTCATTACCTGTCATGCTGAATTGTCCATAATTGGCACTTATATTTGTTGAAATAAATTGATAAGTGAAAAGTAGTAGGAGAATTGGAGACTGAAGTGTCTAGGGTTTCTTGGAGAAAGCAGGGTTGAAATGTCTGTGTTTAGAGGTAGAGGGAACCAGAGGGGGCTTTAATGGCCAAGGTAAATTGAGAAGAATTGACTAGCTCAAAGTCTAAATTAAAGGACCAAGAACAGATTTAGTTACTGTGATAGAATAAATATGTGGGCGGGTAGAACAGTGGACTCAGAGAAGGGCATGGAGAACTCCAGAGCATTTCTTGGTAATGGTGGGTCCAAGTTGTAGCTGTGAGATGTCCAAAGTAGAGTAAGAGTGAAAGTCATCAGACCTGAGGATGCAGACGAATGGGGTAGATACGGTACTATGCAAATCATCTAGATGAGTGCTGAATCACCAAAAGATGAGGGAGGAGAAGGGTAGGAGTTAGGTGCTGAAGTCATCCAGGGAGCAGGTAGTGGAGATTGGAGGGTAGTTTGGTCAAAGGAGGTAGAAGCAGGCTTCACAATCAAAGAGGAAGGCTGGGAGAGTGGGACTGAAGAATACGGACTTGGCTGATCTGCCACCCTGCCAGCTGTGGGTTGTTAGTAACAGGTGGCCAGGAAACTGCGTTGTTAGACTGGAAGGACAGCTTCTCCCACCGCCAGTATACAGAAGAGGCAACTGAGATGCAGAACAGGGGAGGAATTTGCCCAGGGGTCTTAGTCCACTCAGGCTGCTGTAACAAAAATACCATAGACTGGGTGGCTTATAACAGCCAAAATTTATTTCTCACAGTTCTGAAGACTGGGAAGTTCAAGATCAAGGCACTGGCAGATTTGGTGTCTGGTGAGGACCCACTTCCTGGTTCATAGACAGCTGTTCTCTTGCTATGTTCTCACGTGGCAGAAAGGCAGGGGAGTTCTCTTGGGTCCCTTTTATTAGGCACTAATCCAACTCAGGAGGGCTCCATCCTCATGACCTAATCATCTCTCAAAGGGCCCCCTTCCAAATACCATCACACTGGATGTTAGGATTTAACGTGAATTTTGGAGGGACACAAGCATTCAGTCTGTAGCACCAGGTCATTTGTCAGTGTAAAAGAAAAGTGAGGCTTCTATTTGGAGCCACTAGAGTTCTTTAGATGCACACAGATTTCAGTTCAGTTGCAGAGGAAAGAAAGAACAGCTCGAGGACAATTTGCCACAGTTGAACAGGAGCTCATGAGGGAAATTCCCCCACAACGACAGAAGAGGCTCACAGGGCTTGAGGTGGAAGCAGGCTGTTTTCCTGGAACGCTTGGTTTCAGTACTGAAAGTCCCATGTTCCAGAAAATCCCTCCATTTCTAGCACACAGGCATGGTTGGTCACCCTGGCAGGGGAGGGCCTGTGTGTCTGTGCACACTGTGTATTTGGAATGAGATTTAGGAGTAAAGTAGATGAGATGCTAAGGAAGGCATGGGCAGGTAGGGATATCTTTGACAAAGGAGGGAAGGTGGAGGTGGAGCAGGCCAAAGCCTGGCTGAGGGAGAAGAGGCATCTGTCTCTCATTCTTGGGAAAAGGAAAAGAAAATGCTGGGCTCTGATGACTTAATAAAAAAGCAATTCATAATGCCATGTGCTTGCAAGGTTGCCTTGCTGATGGAGATGTAAACTGGTAAAATCATGCCAGAAAATAGTTTGGCAGTTCCTTTTAAATATACACATATACCCTATGACCCAGCAATCCCACTCCTAGGAATTTACCCTGGAGAAATGAAAACATGTTCACACAAAACCTGACATGAATACAGGAGTTTTATTCATAATTACCCTGAACTGGAAACAACACACATGACCTTTAATGGACAAAGGGATAAATGCAGTGCAGTGTGTCACTGCGATGGAATACTGTTTGACAGTTAAAAGGAACAAACTCTTGATACGTGCAGTAACTTGAATGAGATCTCAAGGGCGTTATGCTGAGTGGAAAAAAAACCAATGTCAAAAAATTACATACTATATGATTCCATTTATGTGACATTCTAGAAAAAGCAAAACTGGGAACAGATCAGTGGTTGTCAGAAGTTAGGGGTCAGGGTGGGGTTTGACCACAAAGGGGTAGATGAGGTCACCTTTTTGGGGTGATGGAACTGTTCTGTTATCCTGATTGTGGTAGGAGTTATGTAAATCTACATATATGCTAAAACTCATAGAACTGTGCCCCCCCCAAAAAATCAATTTAACTGTATATAAATGATGAAAATCGAAAGAATAAAATCAAAGCAAAAAGTCCCAGATCTTTGAGATCATCTTTTGTTTCTTTTTCAGGTGAAACTAGTGAATATTCGCAATGATGACATCACAGATGGCAACCCCAAGCTGACCCTGGGCCTGATCTGGACCATTATTTTGCACTTCCAGGTAGGGTCTCTGAAGTTTGGGGTCACTGTTGCTTGGTGTGAACATGCCTAGAAAGAACTAGAAGTTCTACTGCCCTCCACAGGCATCGTTGAGCCTTCCTTCTCTGTGTGTGGCAGAGAACAAGGGTGAAAGTCAGAGTCGGAAAGGAAGATCAGGATTGGCCTGGAGGCAAAGCTATTGCAGCCTAAACTCCAAACTTCCTAATTATTTGCATGATGAAATGTGATTCTTCACTTATGCTTTGGCCCTGCCATTGGCAATCTGGTTATTAGAAGTCTGCTTGGCCGAGTCAAGACTGGCTTTTCATGAACTCAGAGTATGGAGGGGAAGAGATGTTGGCTTTGATGCTTTAGAAGGGTGGAGTGAAGGCTTATAATCCTGCTTTGATGTACTTTCCTCGTCTCTAATGATCTTAAAACGTTTGGTTAAATTATAACACTGGGCTTCTATAATGAAATACTGTAGATTGGGTTGCTTAAATAACAAACGTTTTTTTCTTGTGATTCTGGAGGCTGGAAGTCTGTGTGCTAGCATGGTGGGGTGCTTGGTGAGGGCCCGCCTCCTCCTGGTTATGTCCTCACATGACCTTTCCTTGGTGTAGACATGCAGAGAAAGAGATCTCACGTCTCTTCATCTTTTTATTAGGGCATTAATCCCATTGTGGCAGCTCTGCTCTCATGCCCTCATCTAAGCCTCCCAAAGGCCCTGCCTCCAAATATCATCACATTGGGAGTTAGGGCTTCAATGTAAATTTTGAGGGGACACAAACATCCAGCCCATAGCAGGCACCTCAGTAGCTGGGTTTGGCTTTGTACAGGTGCTTATAAGCACAACTCTGTAGGACCCATCACACCCAGGAGCCGTGGTGTCTCAGCAGTGTTCCCTTGGCCACATGGCCTTCCTATGGCTCCCCTCTTTGTAAGGAGGCAAATCTTTTTCGAGTCTGGATTGCTTTTGGGAAAGTACAGCCCTGTTTTTATGACTATGTCGAATCACTTTAGCCTAACGAAACAAAGCTATTTCTCAGACAGCTCTCCCATACCCAATTGCTGTAGAAGAGTGATAGATTAGAAGGAACACTTCTTGAGCAGGCTAATATAAATAAATGAAGAAAAGAAAGTATCTCCAAGGCATTGACTGCAGGGCCTGAGGCCTCTGTGATGTCCTAGTTGGTGAGTTAGTGCCACCTGCTGGTTGAAGGTAGAATAGAGGCTATCCCAGAATTCCTAAGAACCTGGGAAAATTCTGTATTTAGGGCTTAATTCTTGGGGACTCTGGTTGGGAACCAATGCTGGCAGTCTGCAGCATGGGTAGACTTAGGAAACTGTGTAGGTAATGTATATTTTTGTGGAACCACAGGGTGTCCTCAGGAATGCTTTGGATTTAGTGATAACCAGGAACATGAACTTGGCAAGTTGCCGTAGAGTGGGAACAAGAATATCATTGAGCTTTCCTGGAGGGCTAGTTACCCCCTCGAAATCCTTATGAACAGAGTTTTTTTCAGAGCAACTTTTTTGGTGCTTTGTATTTTCACCACAGATCTGCCTTCTCTGTGAGTATTCAGTGTTATTCGTCTCACGGGAGTAATGTAAGACGAGTCTATCACTGTGTCGCTGTTGACCCTGACTGCAACTAAATCCCTTACAAAAGGGAAACTCAGGGACCAAGGAATAAACATTGAATCGGTTAATTAAAACTTTGCCAGGACAGAGGAGATGGGGTAATGGAACTGTTCCTTTTCTGGACAGCTCTGGCAAGAAAATGTTTTCTCTCTGTTTTTAAAAATTCAGTATGAAAAATTTCGCATTTATGGAAGTAGAGAATCTAGTATGAACAACTGCCATCACCTGTCACCTAGCTCAACAGTTACTAACTCATGGCAATTATTATTTCGTCTACATCCTGATCCACTCCTCAAACCCCAGTAGGTTATTTTGAAAGAAACCCCAGAATTCATGTAATTTCATCTGTAAATATTTCAATATGTATCTCTGAAAGATAAAGATGCTTTTTTTAATGGAAGTATAGTTGTTACACAATATTATATTGGGTTCAAGTACACCACACGGTGGTTCATCAGTTACACACATGATTAAATTCTCACCCCCTCTAGTTCAGTTAATATTTATCAACATAGGAAGATGTTACAGAACCATTGGCTATATTCTACATGCTGTACTTCATCTCTGTGACCAGCTTATATTATGATTAAGATTTTTATGCCCCTTTTGAAAGATAAAGATTCTTAATCTTTAAGATTAAGTAAGCTATAGTATTAAAACACTGTAGAAATTAATTTCTGAAAATCATCGAATATCTGATCAGTATTCAGATTTCCCCCAGTTACCTCATTTAAAAAAATGATTTGAATCAGAATCCAGCCAAGGTCTACATATTGCATTAAGTCTCATCCAACCCCCACAATTTGTTGAGGAAATCAGATCTTTTGTCCTGTAAGATTTTTAAAGATGCTGATGGCATCTCTGTGATGTCTTTTAGCAAGATCCTCCATCCTTCTGTTGTATTGCCTAGAAACTGGTGGTTTAGACCTGAGGTGTGATTACATTCAGGTTTCTTTGGGGCAGTGTGTGGCAAGAATGGTAGTGGTGAGTTGTATGATTTGATTGCTGTGCATCAGGAGACACGTAACGTCTGTTGTCACTCTTTCACTATGTTAAGATTGATCAGTGGGTTAGGTATTATCAGCCTGAGCTATCCATTCTATGTTCCCTGTCAGCTCCTCACTTAACAGTTTTAGCAGCTATAGATCAGTGTTGCCTGTTCCATTATTTCATTAGAAGTTGTAAAATGGTGATACTCAAATTCTATAATTCCTTCTTCATTATTTAACCAGAATACTTCTATAAAGAAGAACTATACCTCATCAATTACCCTGAGAGTTCCTACCGGAAAAGCAAGATGAAAGATAAAGGCTCATGTCTTTCCCCTTGTTTTCCAGTTTTCAGAATAGTTGCTTCTCTAAGATTCTCCAAAAAAAGACCAATGAAAATTTCTTTGTGGATATTTTTTTTCTCAGTATGACTAAGTATCACTTACGACTCATAGATTTTTAACAGACTTAAATGTGTTCCCATCAACTACAGCAATCATTCTTCCTAATTCTCAAATAGCTCCATCTTTGTTCAATAAGAGCCTCTTCAAGTTGATTCTGAGTCCTTTGGCATGACACCCATATCCTCTGATAATTTCCTATATTTCTTGTGTGATGAGGCTCCAGATTTCTTTTGTATATTTCCTATCCCAGACCTGAAATTAGCAATTTCTCCAAGGAACTCTCATTCTTTATTGCCTGCAACCTGATTGCCACTGGTTTGGTCATTGTTTTTAGGTTTTTTCCTGTGACCAGAGCTAGCCAATAGTCTGTTTTTCTCTTTTAAAAATCATGAATTTATATCAGTCTTTCTAATTCATATTTGGAATTACAGAGTTTTATTTACCTTTCGACTTTGTCTTTGTATCCTTTTCTTTCCTTATGCTGAAAATCTTGATCCTAACAATAGTATCATATTATTCTTTTTTCCATTCACACACATAACATGTATATATCAGTAAAATCATATATATACACATATGTAGAATATATATATGTGTGTGTATATAATGTATAATATATTTCAATCAGAATAACAATATCATTATTAACAGTATGATTACTGAGAAGTTTGTGATTTCTTTGCAGGGTTCTTTTTGTTCTTATTGTATCTTTTAACTACATATAAATAATTATATTGCAAAGTCATTTGAAATAATTTCTCCCTGTGTTAAATCATTAATTCAATATACAATATGATTCCTTTGTTTTTACTTGTCTTCAATTTTTAGGGATTGCTTTTTTTCCCTTTCAATTTTATATAGACCATTTACATTATTCCAAAGGGAACTTTTAAGAAGTACGTACAAGGTATATTCAGAGTAGTCTAGCATCCATCTCTGCCCCATCCATCATGCTTCTTCCCTTTCCATATAGTTAGCTAACTAACTTTTAAAATACCTCTTTGGTTATCATTTAGGAAAATATGTTCTTTTTAAAAATAACTTTATTGAGGTATAATTTATAAATCATAAAATTGACCCATTTTCATTGTATAATTCAGTGATCTTTAAAGTTTTCAACCATCACCATAATCCATTTTGGAACATTTTAATAACTCTAGTAAGAACTTTCTTGTGCATTTGCAGTTATTCTCCATTTCCACCCCTAGCTTCAGGTGACCACTAATCTATTTTCTGTCTCTATATATTTGCCTATTCTGAACATTTCACATAAATGGAATCATAGAATATGTGCTCTTTTGTGGCTTCTTTCACTTAGCATAATATTTCTGAGGTTTATCTATGTTGCAGCATTATCAGTGCTTCATTCCTTTTCATTACTGAATTATATTCTGTTGTGTGGATAGACCACGTATTTTGTTTATTCAGCAGTTGATGGTATTTGGGTTGTCTTTGTTTTTTTTTTGCTATTGTAAATAATGTTGATATGAATATTTGAATATCTATCTTTGTGTGGATGTATGTTTTCATTTCTCTTGGATATATACATAGGAGTGGAATTGCTGGGTCATATGGTAAGTTTCTGTATAACTTTTTAAGAAACTGCCATACTGTCTTCCAAAGTGGCTGTACCATTTTATGTTCCCACTAGCAGTGTATGAGGATTTCTGTTTCTCCATATCCTTACCAACATTTGTTACTGTCTTTTAGATTATAGCCATCATAGTGGATTTGAAATGGTATCTCTTTGTGGTTTTAGTTTGCAGGAAAATATCTTTAACTGAATTCCACAAATTTTTACCAAGGGCCAGGTATTAGCAAGGTCTTAGGTAGAGTCTGTGGTAGCTACAGATTTGAATTAGACACAGACTCAATCCAGTTCAACTGTGTAATTCAGAAGAATTAGAAAGAGGCATGACATGAAATAACCTGATAGAGGTTTAAAGAATCAGGGAGGTGTGGGACAGGGAGATGGAGCACAGTATGTACTCAATAATTGGCAGCAATTATTGGTGGCGACTTGTTATAATTATTAATGGACGTTATAACTTCCAGAACTTTTAACCTAGCCCACTGTTCTCTGCCCTGTTACTAATTTTACTGGAAGATTTAAATACCTTTGGCTTACTCTGTTTTCTGCATGCCTATTGGCTACCTGCTTTTCTCTGTTTGCTATTAGAGTGCAGCTGAGTAACTATTTTGTCTTCTGGTAGAGGAAAGCTCTGCTGACAGAATATTTTCCCAGATGTAACTACTAATGACTTTTTTTTTCTGATCTTGAAGGCTTGGTGTTTGCTTATATTAGCTAAGTGTTTGGGAGCATGGAGAAAGTTGCCCTGAATGCCTGTTTTTTGGTTGGCTGATAAAGAATTATACAGAGCTTCCATCCTCCTTGTCTTGCTTCAGATAGCATATGACATGTCTCTGCTTGTTATGTATCGCTGTGGTTTTCTAGTCTTTTATTATTCACTGTCTATTAGCTATTCTTACCATGCTAAATAAAGTCAAATAGAAATACAGAGAGGAACTATCAAATGTTAGGGGATCAGTAAAATGGTCCTAGTAGTCAATCTCTGTTACTGGCGCTTTAATAAAGCAGATTAATGATGCAGATATAAATAAAGGCAGTGGTCGTCATCTCAGAGAAGTACTCAATTGAAGGAGAGGCTGGTTCCAGACTTAAAATTTGCTGCTACCGTTGAGGCTGGTGGTATAATAAAGAGGTTTATGGTTATCAAAATGCTTTAACACATATTAAAAAGATATGTGCTAAATGGGAGCCAAATGTAAGAGTTCTTTTTTATTTTAAGCTTTTCAAGTACTTAGGAAAGTATAGAAAAGTATATATAATGGATGTGTATATACTTTAGTGTTTATAGACATCTTCAAAATTAAAGATATTAATATTTTATTTGCTTCAGATTTTTTCTCTTTAAAGAAATAAAACACTTCAGATACAGCCAACTTTCTTACTTCCTTTACCCCCCTAGGTAAATAATGTCTTAAAATTGATAAATATCATTCCCATATAAGCTTTTGTACTTTTATGACCGATGAGGTATTCTGAACAATATGTGCTGTTATTTGTATAATTTTATATTTGACACAAATAGTGTCTTCTATATATCCTGGCTTTTTTCTAAACTAAACTTTCTTTTTGAGGTTTACCTGTGGTGATAAAGGAGAATCTGATTTGTTCATCTTAACTAATTTATATGAAGTCTAATGTGAGTGGAGCCCCCTGCAGCTGTGCAACACAGCTGTTATTTAATGACGTGAAGAAAGCATTTACTGTTGCAGGGAACATCTGTGTACACGTCCTTTTACATATAGGAAAGTGGGTTTTGGTTTTTTTTTTTACTGTTTTGTCTTGTTCATTTTCTTTGTAGAAACTTGGACTAGAGTTGCTAGGTTATACAGTTTCCTTTATTTTGCCAAATTACTCTCCAAAGCATGGTATGACTTACGTGTTGTGTTGGATCACACCTGCTACTGCCTGACTTGTTCACATGTTGTCTGGATCTCTGCACTAGGATGCGAGCTTAACGGCAGGGCTTTTGTCTATTTTGTTTCCTTTTTTGCCCAGCTTAGGTACTCTGTAAGTATTTGTTAAGTGAGTGGATGTTTCATGAATTTGATCTTCTCAAAGCCGCGGGGTAGGTAGACCAGATAAGTAGGCTGTGATGTCTGTTTCCAGGGCCCATTGTTCAGATGTGCAACTGAAACACAGAAACCAACTGATCTTGTTGGGTTACACATTCATATACTAATCATTTCTTGTCTCTTGGTTTTGTCCAAACCTGTTTTATGATGCATGTTAGAATTTTATCATTTTTCTAAAAGATAAGTTCTTGAAAGTCAGCATCCAATAAAATTAGCTTTCCACCTTTCAAGGGTCTTTAAATACTAGTGTGTGTCTAGCACTCTGAAATAAAAAAAATTCAGGGAGCTCAGGTAAACAGTGGCCTTAGGTGGGTAGATTTTTGTGCACTTTGTGGCATTTAGTACTTGGCATATAGATGAGGCACCATTCATGTTTGCGGAATGAATGAATGAATGAATGAATGAATGAACTCTTTCACTCTGGCTGTCTCTATGGAAGACCTATTGGCAGTAAACAGTTAACTAGAAAAAGCCAAAGGCAAAGATAGGAAGAATAGGTGGGCCCTAAAAGTCTGCTTTCCCAGAAGGAAGGAGGCCATGTGTTCAGAGCTCAGGCTGGATGAGAAAAAGGTCCAGGGGAGAGTCCTGGTGATCATGTTAACTTACTGAGTAAGATGGGAAAGCAGAGCCCATATGAAGGAAAATAAGCACCCACATTTTGGACTTTGAAACATAAACATAACTACTTTTCTTGGAGCCTAGTCAAGAAAAAGAGGAAATTAGGACTGTGGTGGTGGTGATGTGATTCATACCCTATAGCTCTGGTAATAAATGGAATTTACCGCAGACCAGGTACTGAGCCAAGCACTTTATAGACATTATCTTATTAACCCTCTCTACAATCCCATTAAGTAGGTGGTGGTACCCACGTTTTACAGGTAAGGAAACTGAGTCACCTAACAAGGTAGTTACTTAGCTACTAAGTTAACAGAGCTGGGAATTTGAGCCTAGGTCTACCTTACTGAAATCTCTCTGCTCCTTTCCTGGACCAATTTTCCTCTGGAGCAGAAGGAAATGAGGGCCTGATTTGTCCCAACAAATGGCAGAAGTTTAAAAAAGAAAAGAGTCCCACAAATGAATATGCTAAAGTTCTGTCAGGCTTTTCTGTCAGAGAAACCCTACAGCAGCCACAGTCACATTAGGCAGCTGCCTCTTTTGCCCCCGAGTTGATCAGTTTCAGGAATTTAGTTTGCCAGTATTTCATGAATAAAAATTAAAGCTTAGGCCTTGGGGTGTGCATCCCAAAAGTCCCATAGTTCTAGTTCTCTTCATTGGAAAAGTAAAGGCCTGGTGCTTGTCGGGAGAATTCCATTGTAATGTCAGGTTTTGTGCTGATAAATGATTTCCTATAGTCTGAATTTCTGCCGTGCTATTTCATTTTGTTTCTTGCTTTGGTTATGGTGGCCGTAAGATGGCGCTGCAGCTTTGCAGTTGGCCATAGGAAAAGGCGTAGGGGACACACCTACTGCCCCCATGAGGCCAATGGGCCTCCGAAGCAAGAGGCGGGAGGAGTTGGTGCCTTGGGGTTTCTCAGTGCTTTCCTGTAGAAGGCGTCTTTCAGGTCTCCCGGAGAGGTGGGCAGGGCTTACACAGAGCCAGGCAGGCTATTTCTCTCTGCTGTGTGGTCTGGATTCTTTAGCTATAAAATGAACAGCTGCAATAGGGAAGAAACATGTATAACTTCTTTCCTTGCACTCCGTTCAGACCTTTGGGTTGTGGTGTTATCTGTCAGACACTGTACTAAAAAATTGGGGTTGGTGAATCCCATTGATATAACAGGGCGATTTTTTTGAATCCAACTTTTCAGACCTTTAATTCAGACTTCCTGCCCTACTGCAATTTGCGTAAAAGCCATCTGTGCCTCAGGTCAGCAACTTCCTCTCTCACTCCCAAATAGTGTTACCTCTTCGTGTGAGTCCTTGGTCCGTGTGAGTTAGTTGCCAATTTAGAACAGGGGGGGTATCTTCTCATTTTACTTAACTAAGTGCAGACTTCCAAACCTCCACATTAAAGGGTAATATAACACGGAGTTGAAATTACAAGTGTAAACAGGAGTTCACGTTCTGGCTCTGCCATCTACCAGCTGTGTAGCCTTGAGCAAATTAATCAATTTTCTTAAACCTCAGTTTCTTTACCTATAGAATAAGAATGTAAAGAGTCTAATTCTAAGCATGTGGTTACTGTTAGAATTAAATGAGATAATCCGCAGCTGAGCACAGTGCTTGGCACATGCAGAAGCCAAAACGGTGTTAGCCAGTGGCAACATCAGTAATTACTGCGGTACATTTGTGTCAACTACTGTTCAGCACCGATGCCGCATCCCTGTGGTATGAGGAGCTAGTAACCTTTTTTCTCAGGCTGCCATATACCATACGCAAAACTGATTTCTGGGCTTTTCCTCTGTGTCACTGGCTGGCAGAATTAACAGATGTTTCTTTTCCTCTCCACCCCCTTTGTCTTTGGGAGGCAAGAGAAGGGAAGTAAATGCTATAGGAGGCTAAATCTTTAAAGCCTGTGTTTCTTGTCTTAACTGTGAGAAGTCAGCTCTGGTTTCTCTTCAGGTTATAATTTGATTAAAATAATTTTATTTTTTCTGACCTGAAAGAAAATGAAAATGTATCTATCTTGGTCATTATTTTCTTTTGGACATCTTGGTGTAACAATTAAAATCTATTTCCTTTCTCTGTCCAGGGACCATAATTGTAGTGTCCCCAGCCCTGGTTCTTGGTCCTTCCCTGGCTGGTTGGTACCAGCACGCTGGGTTTGCCTTTTCCCTCTCTCTCCTCCTCCTCCTCCTCCTCCTCCTCCTTCACGTTACCTTCTCCTGCGGCCTCCCTTCTTTCCTCCTCCCTTTCCCTTTACTCTTACAATCCTCCCCTCCTCATCCCTCCTAATTTTTCCTCTCCCCTGGTTTCTAGCTCCTTTTTACTTTCTGTTTGTGTTTCTGAGGGCAGTGCTCCAATTACCTCATATTTGGAGTGAGGAAGCTGCAGCCAATCCGGTTTCCGTCTGCTTTTAGGTCAAGTGATTTCTGAACTGCAGTGAGATGCTTTGAATTTGTCTTGTTGCAGCTCTGAGCCTGTAAGATGGCTGTCTGAATCGTCAGCGGCTGGAAGAGACAGGAGGCGGGGAGAGAGGGAGAAAGAATACGAGGGTTTGTGGGCATAGTGAATGTTTTTAAGTGTGCATCTAATCCGATGAAGCCACGGTTAGGATTTCTCTGGGATCCCAGAACCAGCTTAGCTGCGTTTTTGCTGAGATTAGGAGAGGAAAGCGATGGGAAATTCATTGGGCTGTGTTAAGGAGCCGAAAGAGTCAATAGCTATTCCTGAGAAGGCTCCCATATCTCCTAAGAAAAGGGTTAGGTTCAGAAGGAAGTGGAGGGGGAAGAAAACCCTTACTCCAGAGGTATCTCGTGAGGAAGAACCCTTGCAAGGAAACGGAGTCATCGAAGAGACTGAAACCCTAACGAAGTTCACAGTGAGTCTCCAAACGGAGGAAGGAGTGGGAGGGGTACAGCATCCCCCTACAGATATTTCACTGCCTAGGGACTCGGCCCCCACCTCAGGGCTGGGAGATCAGGGAATGATTGTGCAGGTGAAGGAGAGATTCCAGGGGGAGATCCAGACTGCTCACCTTTTGTTAGAGAATGAGTCATTGGTTGCCGGAGGGGTCTGGGATTCCCTAGAAGAGGGGATGACTGTGATCGCTCACCTGCTTGATAACCCAGCAGAAAGGAACTGTGAGAAGTCAGTGAGCCAACTGGTGGAATTCCCGAGGGCAGCATCCTGCAGCAGCAGGGCTGTGCTGCTGCCTCTGCAAGGGGGAACTGCCGCAGGGGAAGGAGATGCTCAGCTCGGATTTCGGAACAGCACTTTCCCTCGGACAGACTGCCCTGCCAACACCGGAGGCTGGAGTGTGGAAGCAGAAACCGAGGAAATTTTAAGTGCCTGTCAGACAGGTTCCTGGATTGCAGAACACTCTGTTCCTACATCGCTGCTGGACCAATCGAAAGGCCATAGATGCACAGAACTGGCCCATGTGGGTCAAGTGGCCCCCCAGCGCCCCAGACCGCCTACTTCTCAGAGCGATTTATCCCTCAGTGGCATGACTGTGAGCATTTTGCCCTCCTCCTCTGGCTATGGCAGTGATGGGCCACACTTACGTGGGATCAAGCCTAAAGATACAGAGCCTGAAAAGAGCTCCACATCCTTCTCAGAAGAGGATGGCACTCTTTCTTTGGAGGCAAGTCACACCCCATCATGGGGTCTGGAGGAGGTGAGTGGGCGTGTGCAGGGGCTGTGTTCATGTTTGGACTCCTGGCTTTCAAACTTGGTCACGTGGAGTGTGGTGGGCAGTGAGGCTCTTGTTGCTTCTCAAACTTATCGCAGGGTTGGGTACTGGGAGTTAGTGACTGCTGGGCTTGACAAGCAGAATCTATTTCAGGTCTGCCCCTTGATGCTGAAACCAAGTCGTATTGTCTCTGGGGACTCCCTGATCGTGAATAGCCATGCAGCATAATTGCTGGAGCTGTCTGGTCAGTTTCTCTCAAGATGCAGTGCTAGACAGCGCTTTGCCTCAGGGGTCTGTCTCAGCTTGCGTGCTCCGAGAGGGTGTGGCATGGCACAAAGGGTGATGGGGGTCCTGGCTGGATCTCCGAAAGGAGTGTGGAAGGGGTGAGGAGCATGGAAGGGGCTGGGGGTGAGGCAGCCCTCTTCAGTGTGACTGCTCTGCTCCCTGGAGAGTGATGATCTTCCTAGACCTGCTGTGATCCCACTGCTACGGGGACACTGCTAAGGACAACACCCATTCACTGTTTGTGCAGGTGGAGAGGGCCAATCCCCCTTTGGTTCCTAACTTCAGCATTAGAGGAGAGGGCCATAGAATTACCTGGAGATTAGTCCAAAGAGAGGAGGGTAAGAGCAGTTTGAAGGTTCACGGTTACAAAGTTTGTTTTCTGATTGGACTTGTTTGTGCTTTAACAAGTTTTTGATTGTGAGGTATACACTGAGGCTTAGGTGGTGATGTCGGCAGGTGTTGTGAATGTTTTTAGGTTCAAGAAGCAAGTGAGAATTCAAGAGGTCTGGACACTGGGAGGGGAGGAGGGCTCAGCAAGCTCCTGGCGGCAGGGGGTTCGATGTGGAGGTGTGTGATTGTGTAGTTGACTGAAGTTGTAAGTCACCAATGACTGAAGAACTGAAGAAATTTTGGTGGTTTGTCAGCCTCTGCAGCAGAAGAGAAAAACTTTAGGATCCTAGAGCAGCAAGAGGTGGAAGATGAAGTAGGGCATTTTCCTTGCTGAGGCTCTGGATAGCTGCCCTGATGTTTGCAGAGCTTATCACGAATAGCATGAGGCTGAGGAGAGACACCAAACTGATCTGTGCTTAAAATGTTCTCTTTGGAGATGAACTTGTGCCATGGACAGGCTTATGTCAGTGCCCTTTGTTATTACAGATTGGGAGACCCCCAGCAGTTGGATGGAAAAGTAGCCATTGAAAAATGCTTATTATGTGGCTGGGCAAGAGGCCTCTTTGGGCTTTTCCATATAAAAATGTGTGTGTGTGTGGTGGGAAGGCTGACAGTGAGGTTGCTGGGGTGGGGTGTACAAGTGCTGGAGTTTCATCAAATAAGAGGGAATGTCAGTCAACTTTTATCTTTGTATGAAGTGGATGTAGAGTAGTTGGGGATAAAACCAACTGCTGAACTGATTGCTCGTTTTACTGGCATTAAAGTGAAGTTGTAGAGCCATTGTAATATTTTAAGATACATGCTCATAATCAAGTGTGAGATTTTCAGAGTTTGGAGTGTAAAACTTTAAGGAACTCCTAGTGGAAATCAATCCTAGATAATGGCCCTTTTAGTATGGGATCGCCATGTTGGACAGGGAAGGTTCTGAACAGCTCTGTGAGGAATGTTAAAGAAGAGATTGGTGGGAGAAACCTTTGGAACATGAGCTGAAGTTTGACAGTATCAACAGTGTGTGATTCTCTTGCTGTTCAGTATATGAATCAAGTTGGGATGTGGTATAGTCTGAGCATCCCATCCCTCTACCCCTTCAGAGCAGACACCTCTGGGCCACTCAATAATAACCCAGGCCAAAGAACTAAGTGACTAAGTGTCAGCTCAGATGGTTGGTGTGTTTCTGGGGCTCTGTGTCCATCGTAGGGACCACAGACTGACCATCCTATATGAGAGGTAAATCCTTAACCTTTCAAGGTAAGTGTGAAATCCTTTCAGAATGAAAGTCCCTTAGGCCAAGAAGCCAGAACGCCTTACTGGTATCTAAAGGAACTATCTTCAGGGAGCTGCTCCCTCACTAGCAGGCTGTTCACAAGGCCTTGAGGGCAGCTGTAGCCAGAGAGACAGGCAGCATGTTCTGACAGCGCTGGCTTCCTGTAAAATGTGGGTTGGGACTCAAGGCGAGAGCATCTGACTGGAGCATGAGTTCCCTCTGCTGAGTGTGCGAGCCCTGGGAGGACATAGGGGTCAGAAGAGCAGCTGCTGCTAGTCACACACCAGCTCCTTCCTAAAGAGGAGACAGCTGGTGGTTCAACAGAGTTGATTGTTTTGTTAGGTTTTTGGTGCTTGTTTTGTTTTTAGTATGTGAAAGTAGGAACCCTCCGCGGAAAATAATTGAAGTTGTGTAACTCAGGCTGCATTGTCTCTCTTGTTGATAAGTTGAGGGAATGTCGATGGGGGTGGGACCAGGCTTTAATTGGACATAAACTTTACAGGGTTTTGTTTCTGTTCAGGATAGAGAGAAATGGGAACTAATTTTGATTCTTGCTGAATGTGTGGGGTTTAAATAATAGAAGATAAATGGCCTGCTTTCTTGTTCACCTGGTATAGTTGATACTTCCCTTGTCCGGAAATAGTTAACACAGAAGCATACGACAGGGGCCAGCTGACAAGGTTTTCAGAGTGATAGGCAGACTAGGATTTGGGGCTCCATGAGAGCAGGTTAGCAGCAATTGTACTTTGATGTCAGACAAAGGCCTTCTCTGGCCCATTCCTTCACTCAGGAGGATGCCCCAGTCCCGGCTGCCATCAATACCCATAATACCTGGCTTACCGGAACAAGGAAAATTATTGAAAATCCATTTCTCCTCCCTATCTTGGCTCTCACTGCCCACACTGTTAGTGAGTTCTCTTGAATGAAGGATTTGGCTGCATACCACTGTCCTTGCAACAAACCCTAGAGTCCCTACAATTTTGGGTGAAGAGTCAGATAACACTGGGGGCTAGAAATGATGAGAAAGAGATCAGTTGGTATATTATTTTCTGGGCTTAGCCCTTCCAGTTTTACAAGTATCCCTTTCCCATTTCTCCTCTTTAATTATAGGGAGTTGTCTTACTAATATTGGCTTTGTATTTCAAGAAGAAAGCAAAACTAAGCAGATGATACTTTTGTAGCAGTTATAGTTAGAGCATTGTTTAAGAAAGGATTTTTCACCCCAAAGTTTACTTCATTAAAAATATTATTTTACTTAATTAAAAATTTACTTAACTAAAAATAAGAATCATGTTTTTTTACATGTAACAACAGTGGTGTGGCTATTTTTTAAAAAGCCCTTTTAGAGAAATAGATTGAAGTGTCTGTGGAGGAAATGTGTGGGATTTGCTTCATAATTATAGGGGAGGGGTGGAGTAGGTGGAGTCAGATGAAACAAGATCAGCTCTGAGGTGAAATGGTTGTAAACTGGGTGACGGAGTGGAACATAGGAGTTAAGTATAGCATTTTCTTTTTGTATATATTTGAATTCCAAATGGAAAGTTAAAAAAATAATGGTAACTATTTTATAATGCACATACTGAAAAAGGATTAATATCCAGCATATATGAAGTGTAGGAGAGGTGACATGGTTAAGAGTGTGGAGCCAGTTGGCCGAGTATGAATTCCAGCTTTACTACTTACTAGCACTGTACCCTGGAGGCAAGTTACTTAACTTCCTTGTGACACAATTCCTCATTTGTAAATTGAGGATAAGAATAATGTATACTTTGTAGGGTTATTGAGAGAATTATATGAGTTAATGTAAGTAAAGCACAATAAATGTTAGTTATTAATGTTACTTAAATATTATATAAAGAATCCCTATAAATAAGCAAGAAAAAGGTAAACATCCTAATAAAAATAGGGGAAAGTCCAAGAATAAGCTGTTCATGAAAAAGAAAATCCAAATGCCTCATTACACATGTCTTTCTTCTCACCAGTAATCAAAGATATAAAAATCAAAACCACAAGATAGCATTTTACACTCAGCAGTGGCAAAAAATAAAAAGTGAATAATACCAAGTGTAGACGAGATTGTAGAGTGATGGGAAAACCTCTGCATACCCTGTGGGTGGAAGCATAAATTCATACTGTTATTTGGAGAGTAGTTGCCTAATATTTAGTAGAATTGGAAAATGTCCAAATTCTATGATCCAAAATTTCCGTTCTAGTTATATTCCCCAGAGAGACCTCCAGGACTGAATGTCAAGGCTGAAAAGAGCACTCACGCCCTGACCATTACACACCCCTGAAGCCGGTAATAAACAGCTGCCGCTGGGGCCTTGTACCCAGGCATTTGTAACCAACTACTGCCCTCACTCGTTTCTGATTCAATCAAAGTTTCCAAAATCTAATGCGTTCTCTGTAAAGGGATTAGGTCCTTTAGGGACTTCAGGACATGAGAATTAAGTATCTATTTCCTCATTACATCTATTTTCATTCCCTGAGACTTCATAGACTTACAGAACCCAAATTCCTCAGCCTGGTGATCAACCCCTCAATAATCTGTCTAATCTCTCCTATATCAGTTTCCAGTTTGAACCTTCGTGTCTTAACAGGCTAACCCCTTAACCATCTACTATTCCTGTTTCAACTTATTTCAATATCCAGGCTTTGTTTGCATCCACTTTCTACCTAGAATTCTTTTCTTCTTTCTCTTTTTCTGTTCTATAACATCCTTCAAGGATGAGTTTAAATCATATTTCCTTAAGAAATATTTTTTGTCTCTCTAACCTATACTCATTTTTCATTCAGCTGAGATCCTCTGTTGGATATTACTATTTACTATATAACTGTTGCTCTTTTTGGGCCTTCAGTTACATGTAACTTTCATGCGACCTACCACATATGACTAAATAATAGGTAAGAGTTTTTTTTTTTCGTTTTAGAAATTAGCCTTCAGAAAAAGGGATTCTCTTTGTATTTGACTTCCTTATAAACAGGTCTTTCTTGTTGTTGGGCTCCAATAAAATTACAGTCCTTTTATGAAAAAGGATGAATGAATTTGTATCACTATCTGCTAGCTCAATCATACCAGTTTTTATAGAGATCATTTTGGTTAAACAAAACAGAGAGACCAAAAATCTAAGAAAGTTTTAGTTATTGTTCTTGGGAATATAAAGTCCTAATTTGAAATACTGAATGTAATTATAGTCTTACATTTATATCTTTTTAAAAAATTGCTCATATCTTATAAAAAAACAACAAATGGTCACATTATGGAAATCATAGATACCAATAGAATGAATTGTTAAAAAACAAATCCAATATTATGTAACTGGATTCCTTTTTTTAATCTGTTGATAATTTTAATCACAATTAATGATTTCTTAATGGATTAACAGTTTACTCAGTAAATCACATGGCATATGTCCATGTTATGCAACTGGATTCTTAAAACTATGAAATTTCAGGTAACTGTGGATTCAGAAAAGTGCTGTGTATCTTAGGAATCTTAAAAAGAAATGTAGATGATGTTTTCTAGAATATTCACTTTAAAAAAGTAGGTTTGTTGATATCAAAGATGTGTGTGAAGAGTTTGAATACCATGGTTTTATGAAATGTAAAAGTAGAAAAAGCATTAATACTAAATGCATTAGATATAGAGATTTATTTTAATTATGTGTATGTATGTAAATAGACTTCCAGAGTTTATATATTGAAGACCATAAAGCTTCCCTTTCTCCTTTCCTCTCTTACATCCATCTGTTGTCATTTGGGAAATTTTGGACTGCCTTATATGTGGGGTAGCCCTATTTTAGGTAGATATAGCTTGTCTCAACAAAGTTCTTTCGGGTAAGCATGTCTGTTTTTTTGTTTCCCCCTTTTCATGTGGCTCGCTTGTAGTTATATCTTAAAACTCAGCATAGATGATGTCCTAAAGTTCCTTGGCATTACTGGTTTGGGTTACTTTTAGGCCTGTCACAGCGTTGATCTCAATATAGTGTATTGTCTCCCTACTAAATTACTTGAGCTTGAGGTGTGAGGTTGTGTTTTTATCTTGAGATAACAAAGAACTTAACACAGCTCCTAGAACACAGTGGCTGCTCAAGAAATAAAAGAATAAATAAATGATGTTTCACTTTTTTTGTTCTTCTCCATGGTGCCCGGAATAGTGTTAAGCACAGATGAGATGTTGCTCAACAAATACTTATTGAATTATTGGGAGCATGTTAAGTTTCTAAAATGTGCTTCAGAGAAGGAATTAAGCCTTGGGAAGTGTTTGGTTGAAAGAGAATTCAGTTAGACATGCATAGTCTCTGGGATTGGTATTGAAGCTGTCCTCCCTCTCCAGATGGCTTCCTTTTCAAAATACAGATGAGGGAGAAAGCTCCCTGACACTGAAGCTGGGTTTCTGCATTTGGGAGATTAAGTAAAAGCTTTTGCATAGCCCAAAGGACAGCACATATGACTATTACGTGAAGAGATGGACAAAAGCCAAATTTCATTACTGAAATGGTTGTGACGATAACTCCATTTTCCTCATCCAGTTCACAGTCTAGGGAGAGCCCTAATCCAAGTGGTATTCTTCCTTTCTCTGATGGATCCAAATGTTTCCCTGTCTCATTACAGCTTTGTGGAAAATGTGAAGTAAGGCTGTTCATTGATCTATTTTCAGTGCAGTATACAAGGACACTGTGATTGGCAGACAGGAGAGGTCGTCAGAGATTGACTGTGGTTACAATATCAATTAATTAGCTGGAATTTCTTTTTGGGTAAAGAACTCAAATACTCAGAGTCTTGTTTATTCAAGTTCTATCGCTTTTCACTTCAACAAATCTATTTCCTGTTCCCCACAATGTTTTGCCTTAATGTGTATGGGAAGTAGCTACAATGAAAATATTGGGCTATGTCACTGGTGGGTGGTGTCTAGCTATTGAAATAAGCAGCCAGAAATGTTGTTTTGGGGAACTGGAATAGAATTGGTACTAGGTAGGCTTGGGCACCATGATCCTTTGTTGAGTCCTGAGCTTTGCAATGCTGTATGTAGCTTGTTTTTTGTTTTTTGGTTTTTTTTTGCCAGTGTACCTGGAGTTGATTGAGTTTTAGGGGTTGATTCACACTGCTCATACCTGCTAAAGATTGATTCATGTAAATTAACTAATTTACAATATAAATTAGAACTACCAAGTGATACAGTATTTGAATTGACTACGCAGTATGCCATTTTATTGCTTTACACTATCTGTATGAAAAGCAAATAACAATCCAAAGGTTGTCAGGTGATCATGAAGTCAGAGAGGTGGTGCATAAAAGGATAGATTTGCAGGGTGGTTTTACTAACTGGTATCATCAAAGTTTGGCAGCCTGATCTCTCCTGGTGAAATGTACCTGGAATCTAGGCCACCATTTCACTGTCACAGCCTTGGAGGCAAAATGTACTGATTTCCCTTTTCTAGACTCCATGCAGGCTACCCATGCTCTTTTGTTCCCATAGTCTTTCTTCAGACATCTTAGTGAGATTTTTTTTATTGTCTGCAGCTTTCTTTTATATTCAATAAAGTATTAAAGTTCATGGGCCTGTTTTTTCCCCTGATTTTAAAGTTATCTTCTTATATTTAATCTCATCTGTTATGAGTTGAGTTTGTAAATTTAGTATTCAGAGATTTAGAAGTGCTTTATTGTTATTTCCCCCTTGTACTGACTACCTGGGGGCTACTATTTTCACAGTGTTGCCCTGATGGAGACAACTTGAGAGACAGGTGTTCTTTGACATGCCTGTGCCTTCTCTGCCCCAAACACCTGGCCCCCAAATTGCGCTTGCTTTTTTTTTATTGTGGGAAGGAAATGTATGTTCCCTAGGCACTTATCTACATCACCTTATTTAATCCTTATAATGACCCTATGAGAAAGTTATCCTATTTTAAATATGGAGAAAATGGGGTGCAAGAGGCTTAAGTAATTTGCCTGAGGTCCTGTTCCTAGCATACCTGCTTTCAAAAGCATATCTGTCTGACTCAAATGCTTATGCTTTTTCTTATTGATAAAGATTATGTTATAGCACTCATTATAAAAGTAAAGTATACTCAGTATTTAAAGTCTGAAAAAAAGAAAAGTAAAAATAAAATTATCCATGGTCCTACTCTAGGGGATAAAACCATTATTAATATTAGCCCAAACTTGTTTTGTTATACATACTGCTTTCAATTGATTAAACAAGTTCGCTCTCAAAAAAGTAATGTGTCTGAGGATTCTAGGTAGACCCTACCCCCAAATATATTTATATTTATTTTATCAACCAAGTGATTATTAATTAAAACATGCTAAGTGTCTACCACATGACCAGCACAACACTAGACACAGTGGGTGATGATATGGAAGGACCATGATCACTGGGCCTCAGAACTGAAGGTTGTTTCTTCCACGGCATCCCGGCTTCTGCTTGAACATGTCCTGTGTCAAGGAGCTCTCCTTCAGAAGAGCTGCTCTTCAATTTCTGATAGTTCCAATTATTAAGATGTGGTACCAGCTCCTTAGGAAACCTATAGTCTTGGGATGATAAGATCAAATATGTGAAATAATAGCTAATAATGCAAGACAACATTTAATTAAATGATGATACTATTAGTGCTATGCAAATAAGAGTTGGAGGAAGACCATCACCCACACAAGGAAGAGTGAAGGGAACTCTGCTGAGCACAGCCCTATGTTTGGGCTGGATGCTGTGATATAGAATCTTCTTCATTATCACAGCAATCCCTAAAAGGTAGGAGGTATTATTCCCACTTTGCAGATGTTGTAACTGAGCTACAGCTTGTGATCGGTGAAGCTCAGATTCAAACCCAGGTCTGCATGGAATCAAAGGCATACATTTTCTCTTCCCCCAAACTGTCATCTCCCTAAAATAGGTCCTGTGCTAAATTTTGTGATTCTTTAAAATAACATTTTTTCTTATTATAAAAGTGCACATGATACAGAAAATCTGGATTATATAAATATCACCTATAATACTACCACTTGGAGATAATAGCTATGATTATTAGTTTGGTGTATCTCCTGTATTTACATTCACATACGTATGTGCATCTGTCACATACATATGCACATATATATATATATATATGATTAAATGCTTAAATACATATTTTGTCTATCTTTTACACAAAATCAGTATTACTATATGTATTGTTTGTATTCTTTCATTTCATAAAATTTGGTGATTACTTTTGTATGTCATTAAAATTTCCTAAAGCATACCTTTTTTTTATTAAGGTATTATTGATATACACTCTTATGAATGTTTCACATGAAAAAACAATGTGGTTACTACATTTACCCATGTTATCAAGTCCCCACCTATACCCCAATACAGTTACTGTCCTTCAGTGTAATAAGATGCCACAGATTCACTATTTGCCTTCTCTGTGCTACACTGCTAAAGCACACAGTTTTTTAAATGCTACAAAAAATTCTGTGTGTATGTGCTCTAATTTGTAACCAGTCAATCCCTTACTAGAGTTTAAGCTCTTTAGCTTTTTGCTATAATGTTTATGTAAACGTATAAAAAAATTTTTTTTGGTATTGTTAATGTACAATCACTTAAACAACATTATGGTTATTAGACCCCCTATTATCAAGTCCCCCCCACATACCCCACTACAGTCACTGTCTGTCCATCAGCATAGTAAGATGCTATAGAATCATTACTTGTCTTCGCTATACATACTGCCTTTCCCGTGTCCCCCGCCACTGCATTACGTGTGCTAATCGTAATGCCCCTTTCCCCCCTTTATCCCTCCCTTCCCACCCATCCTCCCCAGGCCCTTTCTCTTTGGTAACTGTTAGTCCATTCTTGGGTTCTGTGAGTCTGCTGCTGTTTTGTTCCTTCAGTTTTTCCTTTGTTCTTATATTCCACAGATGAGTGAAATCATTTGATACTTGTCTTTCTCTGCCTGGCTCTTGTATAAAATTTTTGCGCATATCTCTGATGGCTTCCTATCAATTATATGTATATTTTAAGACTTTCAATTTGTAACTGCTATCCAGAGAAGTTACATCATTTACTCTTACCAGTGTCATTGTAGGAGAATATCTAGGATAGATAGAATATCCATAGTAGATATTCTCTCCAATACTAAGTAGTAATAGTTAAAAAAAAAAAACCAAAAACCTTTCCTAATTTGATAGTTGAAAATTACTTCTCCTGGTTTTAATTTGCTTTTTTTTTTTTTTTGACTACCAGAGACAGTGAATATATGAGTGCTGCCAGCCTTGGATCTCCTTCTTCTGCTAAAAGTCATATGTATGATGAAGAGAAGATTATTTATATGAAATTACTCTGTGTCCTATCTTTTCACAGATCTCTGACATCTATATTAGTGGAGAGTCAGGGGACATGTCAGCCAAGGAAAAGCTGCTCCTATGGACCCAGAAGGTGACAGCTGGTTACACAGGAATCAAATGCACCAACTTTTCCTCCTGCTGGAGTGATGGCAAGATGTTCAATGCACTTATTCACCGATACAGGTAAATACAGTAGAATTTCAATGTGCCTGGAGGGGCTTCTCATTTCTTGTTTGTAATTAGTTATAATGCCACTTTCCCCCTCTACCAAGAATCAAGACTCTGATTTATTTATTTCAAAAGGGATATGTATTGAACTACTACAGTTCTAGACACTGGGCACAAACAGCAGTGAACAAAACAGCAGAAGTTCTTGCTCTCATGAACTATTTGTTTATTAGGCAATAAACAAATAAACACATGCTGCCATACAGTGGTTAGTGCAGAGGAGGGATAAGAGAGTGACAGGGTTGTGGTTTTTCGGACAGAGGGGTTGGAGACAGCCTCCCTGATTAGGATAATGGAGCAGAGCTATGAGGCAGTGAGCCATGCAGGCCTCTAGGGTCACTGTGTATCAGCTGAGGAAATAGCAAGTGCAAAGGGCCTGAAGTGGAGGCTTGCTTGGAGTGGATGAGGAGCAGCAAGTGGCTGGAGTGAGATGAGTGAGGAAGACAGAAATTTCGAGTGACAAAAATAAAAATGATTACACTGTTATTGGCCATAAACAGGCCCCAATTTTCACTCTGTACCAACACACCTACTGTTGTATAAGTTTAGAATTAGAGAACATTGGGCTCCTGACATGTAATTAAAAATGGAATTCATATCTTCTAAACCTCTTGCTTTTTTTCTAACTCAGTATTTTCCAGCTCTCAGTACTTTTAAGAGGTTTTCTTTGTGAAATCATACGTGATGTATAGATGGTGGCCTTTCATGTGCCTGGGTGGACTTTTACAGGCCTGACCTAGTAGATATGGAGAGGGTCCAAATCCAAAGTAACCGAGAGAATCTGGAGCAGGCTTTCGAAGTGGCAGAAAGACTGGGAGTCACCCGGTTACTGGATGCAGAAGGTGAGAGTTGACAGAAGTTGAGTATGTTTGGCACATATTCACTGTTCCTTTTCCTGGCAGATTTCTTTCTTCTGATAAGGAAATTTCTTACTCTTTCTCTTTCAGATGTGGATGTGCCATCTCCAGATGAAAAGTCTGTAATCACTTATGTGTCTTCAATTTATGATGCCTTCCCTAAAGTCCCTGAGGGTGGAGAAGGGATCAGTGCTACGGTAAAAGAACACTTTAATACCTTCTGACTTTAATTTGTTTGGGTGGACTGTATTGATTGGACCATGTTTCTTAAGCACTTACTGTATACAGAGCAAACCGAATCTACATCATCTTTTTATATGGTCATTGTCCTTGGTCCCTGGGAATGGTTTAGAAATCTCTAATTTTGTAGCATCCAGAATAGACTATTCTTGGTGTCAGGAAATTGAATCCCATCTTGAGGGCCCTTGAGGAGCTTTGAAACTGGGACTCTGAGCATTAAACTCAGCAATTGTTTAGACAGAGGAAAGGGTTTTATGTGGTTTGGGATGGCCTGAGCTACTTTCTTCTTGGCTTGTCTCACATACTGCTAATCACAAGGTGTGTGATATCTACCTTTTGGTAATAGGAAGTAGACTCCAGGTGGCAAGAATACCAAAGCCGAGTGGACTCCCTCATTCCCTGGATCAAACAACATACAATATTGATGTCAGAGAAATCTTTTCCCCAGAACCCTGTTGAACTAAAGGTAAAGTTATGGGCTTAAATCATTTTTTATTAATTCATTCTAAGGCTTAAGTCTCAGAGCTTGTTGCTGCTGGGTGAGGTGGTATGAAAAAAATGGGCCAGGTTGCTTGCATCCATTCATTTGCCAAATAATTAATTTTTCAGGCACTTTATAACCAATATATACACTTCAAAGAAACAGAAATTCTGGCCAAGGAGAGGGAAAAAGGAAGAATTGAGGAATTATATAAATTATTAGAGGTAAGGACACTTATCGTTTGCTGGGGCTTTCAGTCTGCTTGTCTGCCCTGCTGTTGCTTCTTCAGCAGATTCCCTGCATCCTCTCCCCAACCTGTGTTAATAGCAATATTCTCAGGGTGACAGATCTGGCCTCACTCTCAGGCTGGTCTTGAAATTTGGTGGTAGAGGGGCAGTACCAACCATCTGTATTTTTTTAAAGGGCCTATAGAAACCTGGCATACATTTATTCAGAAATCTTGAATTTTGTGGATGAGTTTTCTTATTTCTAAGAGGGCAGTTCATTCTTTCCCTTTCACACTTTGATTCCTAGAGAATTTGAAGCTATAGTGGTGGGCATTTGACCTTTCCAGAATGGGGAATATTGAGAAGACAGAGGCTTCATGGGAAATGTGGAAGGGATGGAAGGATTTATGGCAGGTGGGCTCTGCGTTCCAAAGGAGCTTTTTTTTGCTTTCACCTCAAAGTGAGGTGCTGCTGAATATTCCATTGTTTTCTCTTATTAGACAATGGAAAAACTTCTGAGTGCTGGGTAAAGAGGCAAGAAGTGATGTACAAAGAACACATAAAAACTGGGGCCTGAGGGCATGGCTATGTTTGTGGACTACAAGAGTATCTGGGTTTTTTAGGTGTGGATTGAATTTGGCCGAATTAAACTTCCTCAAGGTTATCACCCTAATGATGTGGAAGAAGAGTGGGGAAAGCTCATCATTGAGATGCTGGAGCGAGAGAAGTCACTTCGACCAGCTGTAGAGAGGTGGGTCCAGAGCCTGGGGGTGACCTGACAATACTTAACTGGGCCACTTTGAGCCCTGCACTTGACTGTGGTGTTTATCTTTTTATAGGCTGGAATTGCTGCTACAGATTGCAAACAAAATCCAGAATGGTGCTTTGAACTGTGAAGAAAAACTGACACTAGCTAAGAATACACTGCAGGCTGTGAGTCTCTGACTGTTTTGTCTCACCTCTTAGGTCACATCTGTTCCATTTCTCATCCTGGCCTCTAATGATGGAAGTTAACAGCTGAGGCATCCAGCTGTGTTCCTTCCTTTCTCTTGGAGTTGCAGTGGGCCCTGTGGCTCCATCAATCCTACTGGGTAGGAGCAATGACATTTTTCCCACTCTTACTCTCCCTCTCTCAGGATGCTGCTCACCTGGAGTCAGGACACCCAGTACAGTGCGAGTCTGATGTCATCATGTACATTCAGGAATGTGAAGGTCTTATCAGACAGCTGCAAGTGGATCTGCAGATCCTACGAGATGAGAATTATTACCAGCTGGAGGAGCTGGCATTTAGGTGAGGAACATGGGACTCAGACAGCTCGCCTAGATCAAGAGTCAGGCACTGAATCTTATAACTTAGATCCTAGAGGTCAGTGTCTCAGTGGGGATCCTACAGGTATCCGGGCAGGAAGATTCTATGAAAGAGGGTGGTTTCCCCTTATTTCAGGCCCTGCCCACTAAATACCTGTAGGATTCCCTGGTCATTGTGGCTCTTCTAACACCCCCATATATTTCAGAGTGATCTGCAGGGTGTGTGGTGCCACATCTTGTTTAGAATTGCTGGTGATTCAGTGCATCATTTTTTAGAAGAGGAAACCAAGACCTACAGAGGGGATAAGGATTGTCTAAGTCATGTAGTTTGTACAGAGCCAAGACAAAAACCCATACCTTTTGGCCCCTAATCCGTTGTTTGTTCTGTTACACCGTCCAGGAGTTATATAAACAGAAATGGTTTGCTGTCCTCCAATTAACACTGTAATTTGGCATTTGCCTTAAAGACAACTCTGAACGATAAAGATGTTAATACCACCTTGCATTCATGTAACGCCTTTTCTTTTACAAAACACTTATCTTGATATGATCTCATTTTTATTTTTACCTCATCTTTGTCAAATGGATAAGGAAAATTACATCTTAAAAAGCACATTATAGATTTAAGTCTCTTCCTTCTTTCTCTCCTTCCATTTCAGGGTCATGCGTCTCCAGGATGAGCTGGTCACCTTGCGTTTAGAGTGCACAAACCTGTATCGGAAGGGCCATTTCACATCACTTGGATTGGTTCCACCCTCTACTTTAACCACTACTCATCTGAAGGCAGAACCTTTAACCAAGGGAACCCATTCTTCCTCTACCTCCTGGTTCCGAAAGCCCATGACTCGGGCTGAACTTGTGTCTATCTCCTCCTCTGAAGATGAAGGCAGTCTCCGATTTGTGTATGAACTACTGTCTTGGGTAGAAGAAATGCAGGTGGGTGTGTGTTCTAAGTGCTTGTGCAGTGCTCTGGAGGTTACTGGATCCAGCAGTCTGGGAGGACCAGATTGCTCTCTGCCCCTTGTATAGGTTCTGTTAATTAATGATGCTGCCTGGGACCCAAGCTACCCCTCTTAATTTTTTAAATGGATAGTGTCAGTTCAGATCCTCAGAAATCCCACACTGAATAGCTTAGGCTTTTCTAATTTGAAGCTCTTTAGGAATCAATTCCCTCCAGCTAACTGTGCTCTAAGTAAAGCTTGTGGGAGAAATTGGAGAGTTTGTAAATCTCAGTTACCTTTTCTGAGATTTCCTCATTGACAGAGGGGCTTTCCTTTCCCTTTTGTGGTCGGTAGTTGCTCTTAAGTTCAAGCAGGGCTGCCGTGTTTCATGGCTCCAAGGCACACTGTTCACATTCTAGGAAAATGGTTCAAGTTCGATCTTGGCCTTTTTATCCTTTTAACCTTTTTGTTTTATATTAAAATTTTTCCATTCCCTGATGATGGATTGATTCCTCATGTACTGAGGAATAAAAACTTCCAAAGACAAGCTTTTTAAAATATCTTCCATTGGCCAATGGTTAATGCCATGAATGAATTTTCGTATTTTCAGGTATTTCTTTCTTATATCCATTGTGATCATGAAATACAGAGACTCCATAGAGGGAATTGCCTAAACTATAAACTTGAGCATCTTTGGCCTACAGGAACATCTTTCTGGTTGGTAGATTCAGGAATATATTCCCATAATGCAGCAGCAAAAGGCTGCCTTTGCTGCTGCCATTGCTGGGGTTTGGTCTCCAGCCCCTTGGGCGTGATAATGGCATGTTTTCTTGTAAAAGGCCATGACGGAGACAGTTTAGATGTCCTTTTGCCCAATCCTCTACTCCAGCACTCTTGTCAAAACATCAATTCTAAAAATTTTCTTTTTCTGCCAATCCAGTGGTAAATTATTATAAATATATTTTTTCTTTTTCAGATGAAACTGGAGCGAGCAGAGTGGGGCAATGACCTGCCCAGTGTGGAGTTACAGCTGGAAACACAGCAGCAAATCCATGCCAGTGTGGAGGAACTGGGTTCAAGTGTGAAAGAGGCCAGGTTGTATGAGGTGTGTGGCATTCAGAATCCCTTATGGGAAGGTGGGACAGGGCCAGTACTGGGGCAGTGTGCCTAAATAACAGAGGGCCCTGCAAAAGAATGTTGACCATGAGGAGTACTTTACAGCAGGTTCCCTTTTCACATGAAGTGTCTCTTTTGCCCTTTGAAATACCCCTATGAGAAAGGTATTTTTATTAATCCCTTTTTACTAAAAAGAAAAGTGATACTGAAAGCTAAGGTCCAAATTAGTAAATAGTGAATGCAGTTTCCAAACACAGGCTTTCTGCTCCAAAAATGTGTGCTCTTTCCACTTTACTTCCTGCCTGCAAAGAGAACTGGCATAGAGAAATTCTTCACTCAGTCTCTCCCCTGTCCATTATATCTTCCAATTTTTCATTTTTTATGTTTTTTTAATTAAATTATAGTTGATAAACAGTATTATATTGGTTTCAAGTATACAACACAGTGGTTCAACAGTTACACACATTATTAAATCTTCACCCCAACTAGTACAGTTACCATCTGTCAAAATAGAAAGATATTACAGAACTATTGGCTATATTTCTCACGCTGCACTTCTATCCTGTGACCAACTTATATTATGATTGAGATTTTTGTGCTCCTTTATCCCCCTTGCCCTTTCACCCACCTAACCTCTCCCCCATGGTAATCACCAGTCATTCCTCAGTGTCTCTGAGTCTACTCTGTTTGGTTCATTTTGTTTTTATTTTGGTTTTAGATTCCACAAATAAGTGAAATCATGTGGTATTTGTCTTTCTCTGCCTGGCTTACTTTACTTAGCGTAATACCCTCTAGGTCCATCTGTGGTGTCACAAATGGCAGGGTTTCTTTCTTTTTTATGGCTGAATTATCTTCCTCTTCTTAATTTCAACTCTCCCCTTCAAAAAAGCAGTTGAGTAGCTGGGGAGTGTTCAGGCATAAGTTTTGCTTAGAAACCTCCCAGAATTACTGGCACCCCAGACAATAAGGTCTCTCAGTTGTGGTCACTCTGCTGAACTGTTTGTCACTCAGTGCTGCTCCAAGCTCTATAAAATCTGACCCAGATATTTGTTGTGTAAGCTATTGTTTTCTCAGGGTAACCAGTCCCTGTGTGCAGACATAGTATTTACATATTTGAAACCGTACCATAGATATAGTTTACTTACTCTTTTCTAATGTATATTTATTTCATTCCTTTCTTATCAGGGAAAAATATCCCAAAATTTCCATACCAGTTATGTTGAAACTCTTGGAAAACTGGAGACACAGTATTGTAAATTGAAGGTGAGTTTTGATGAATTCTTTTGTGTTCTGTTTATGGAGAATCTGGTTCCTGCCAAAGAACTCTCTTCCCTAATTCAGAAAGCTCACAGTTTGGCCCTGTTTTGGCTTTCTGTTTTGTTAGGTTATATCATTTACAGTGCAGTTGTTCATATGTATTATAATATTTTCTAAATTTTCTTAATGGATCAGAAACCAGACAGTTTTAATTAAGTAGAACCATTCCTAGTTTTCATGTTTCACCAAATCTCTAGCTATGTGTGCTTTGAGATACCAAAGCTAAAAGTCTAAGGCTGGTAGGAAGGGGATTTCTCTTCTGTTGTTTTTCATTCCTGTCTTTCAAGATTGTCCAGAGTAGGATGAGCTCAGGATTGTTCTTTATCCAGGGACCCTCACAAAGGCCTTGGTGAGTTCCAACTTTTAGCTGAAATTGACAAAGGCTATGGGAGTCCTGTACCAAACTTATACTAAATTTGAGTCCATGGAGAAGCACTCAGAGATGAAAAAGCAAGGCTAAGTTCATTTCCTGGGTTGTTTTTTGCTTTGAAGTCAAATGTGCTCTCTTGTATAGGTGAAAGAAAGGCCAGCAGTCTAACCTTATAATCCTCACTTTGTCTAGGAAACATCAAGCTTCCGGATGAGGCACCTTCAGAGCCTGCATAAATTTGTCTCCAGAGCTACAGCTGAGTTGATCTGGTTGAATGAGAAGGAGGAGGAAGAACTAGCATATGATTGGAGTGACAACAACCCTAATATCTCAGCCAAGAGAAATTACTTCTCTGTGAGTCTAGCACAACAAGACTGCCATGTGTATGTAATAGCAGCAGCAGGAGACAGAGAGGCTGGTTTGTTGAGAGCTTGGATTTCTGGATTTGCCTTCTGCTAAATAGAAATAGGGACTCTGCTTAGTGCATCTATGCATGTAAGAAGTATATGTGGAAAGAGGGGAAATTGAGCCCTAGAATTTATTTGAGTGCATTTAGAAACCCAGTGTCTTGGGCAAAGAGAGCGACAATCTGTAAGTCGATTCATTTCAGAAGCAATATAGTTTTGTGGTTAAGATTATGGGCTTTGGTGTGAGATAGATGTGGCCTCACATTCTTACTCCTGCATTTATTAGCCTGTAACCTTAGATAAGTTATTTAACCTCTCTGGACCACTGTAAAATAGGTTAATAAAAGTACCATTTCACAGGGTGGTATAAAAGATTGAGTCAGATTTAAGAGACTAATAGAGGCAAAGCATTTAGTATAGGGTTTAGTATTGTTCACCTGAGGTATACTCCTGGCTTCTTACAAATTCTGAATTCTCTTCAGTTCATTTAATGTTTTTTTGGTTCAAATACCTTTATTTATAAAATGGGAAGGAAAATTCAGCATTGAACAAATGGTACAGTCTTTTTATTCTTTTCAGTGAATATAAGTAAGGTTATTTTTTGCTACTTTTAGTATTTTCGTATCAGGATTTTTAAGGGATTTGTAAACCCTATGCAAGTAGGAAGCTTTTTACTAAGGCTCACTTTAGATACTTTAATTCCATTAATTTAGAGTTGTTTAAAAAATTTAACTTCCTCCTGATGAGGGAATGGTATATAATTCTTCTGAAGTAAAGAAGAAAGAATAGATGCTGTAATTCAACAAACAGTTTGTATGAGAATGGAAATTAGGCTATGACAGAGTTATAAGGAAAGTACTTGGAGAGCATCAGGAGAAGGAATCCAGTGTGATAGCAAGGATCAGTACCCAGCTTCACAGGAGAACTGGCGTCTCAAATGGGTCCTGTATTTTAGCAGAACTTAAAGCCAGAGGAAGGCACTGCAGGCTGAGGGAATAGTCTGAGTAAAGCCAGCTAGCTAGTCAGTGATTTGATCTACTGGTGTGTCAAGCACTGTGTTAGGTGGGTTCTGACATGAACTAGCCACTCAGCTGAGTTATCTTTCTCTGCCTCCAGTGCTCATCCTATATTCCCCCACTTAGGCCTGGCTCAGTTCTCATATCCTTTGTGAGTCATTCACCAGTAATTCCAGCATTTTGCTTTTCTCTGAAATCTTCTGGAATGTACTGTTTATTCACCGCATTTTGGCACTAACTCTGTATTGCAGGCTCCTTTAAAGTAGGGCAGGGAACACAGCTTTTTCTTTACTGCTGCTCCTCCCTTAATAGCATTAATGCATAAATTCAATTCAATTTTCAGGAGCTGACAATGGAACTGGAGGAAAAACAGGATGTGTTTCGGTCTCTACAAGATACTGCGGAGCTGCTGTCACTTGAGAACCACCCAGCCAAGCAGACTGTGGAGGTGTGTGGCTTTGGAGGATGTGTGAGGACCAAGTGCTCAGAGATGTTATAAAAGTGTTCAAATCAGACTTTGTTCTGCTGAAAGACATGGAGGAAGAGTCAGGGATCATTTGTCTTGTATCATTTTCTCTTTTCATCCAAGCCTCCAAAATACTGGAAACGGTTTTGATAGTCTAAGGAAATACTACTAGAAACAGAAAAGAGATACTTGTCCCTAACTTCATGGGGAAAGTGACTTTAACCATATATTTTCAAATAACTACCCAGACAGATCCTGCCTCTTGTTAGTATGGTGCCTTTACCCAGAGAAGAGAGACAGTGGCAGAATCCAGGAGGGATTTATTTATGCTTGGGTTTTGCTGACCAGATCATTGAATTGCCCTGGAGTATGAAGGAGGCATTTTCTGGGTTACCCTTTCTTTCAAAACCATGTTGGGTGAAAGATAAGCCTCTTTTTCATAGAAAGCATTGAGCAAACAGATGCCAGTCAAGGATCTTCATGGATATTCTGTTGGCAGAGTATAGGCATGATCTCCATATCACTGGCAGAGTTGTACTTGGAATAGAGCATTGCACACATACATTCGGTCTGTTAACCTCTTGCTCTTCTGTCTGTGCACCTGGTTGTTGCAGGCTTACAGTGCTGCTGTTCAGTCCCAATTGCAGTGGATGAAGCAGCTGTGCTTGTGTGTCGAGCAGCATGTGAAAGAGAACACTGCCTATTTTCAGGTACATGGGCTTTTTATTTGTGTCTGTGTGCAGTCTGTGTGTATGAATGTGTGTGCACATCAGAGAAGATGAGAACACCCTTTTTCATTCAGCAAGGGATTGTGTGTGTGTGTGTGTGTGTGTGTGCACGTGCATGCGCGCACATGCGTGCATGATAAAGGTGAGGTTAAAAACACATCTTTATCAGTTAACCTTTATCGTATAAGCCACTCCAAAACTTTGCTGCTTTAAACAACAACCACTTAGTTAGCTTACAATTCTGTGGGTTGGCAGTTTGGACCCGGCTCAGCTGAGTGGTTTTTTCATTTTGCCTAGCTTATGCATGGTTGTGGGCAGCTGGCAGGCTGTCGTGGTGGGTGGGGGCTGGTTGGTCCCAAATGGCATCACTCACATGTCTGACAGTTGGTTAGGGTGACAGGGTACAAGTCCATACCCAAGTCTCTAGCATCCAGTAGTCTATGCTAGCCTTCTAAATAGACTAGCTATGTTCCACAAGCAGCAGCAAGAGAGAGCAAGCCCCAGAGCACAGGAACTTTTTTCCGCTGTCACATTTATTAATGTGCTATTGGCCAAAGCAGGTCAGGTGCCCATGCCCCTCTTCAAGGAGAGGAGAAACAGACTGCACCTCTTGAAGGGAAAAGCTGTCACATTATCAGGACCGTTTTTCTCTTCCATCTATCACAACATCAAAAATACACTGCTTGTTTTTGGGTGAGGGTAGAAGGAAGAAATAAGCTATTACCTCTGTTGGGTTCTGCCCTAATTAAGTAAGCTCCCTGATTGTTTTGTAATTCTATCAATGAAGTGAAGTATTTGATCACTCAGCCTCTAGGCTTTTCATGAAATATACCTCACAGCTGAAGCGTTGTCACTAGGCAGAAGTCAAGAGGAACCAGCAGGGATTTCTGAAGGGGTGAGGCAGACTAACTTTTCTGTGGAGTGTCAGTAGGCTTTACTATAGTCATCACTAATGTTTCCCATACATGGCGTTTCTAAGCCCTCCAGTTTCTACTTCTGTGGTCTTTGTAATGAAGTACCACTAATCCAGGAGAGTGTAATAAGCTTTGCTCGCCCTGCATAGTAAGATTGTTCTTTCTCGGTTACCATCTTGGTGTTCTGATGTATTGAGCACAAGGTACTCCCACCCCCCACTTCTGTCTCCACAGTTCTTCAGTGATGCACGAGAGCTGGAGTCATTCTTAAGGAACCTCCAAGACTCCATCAAACGAAAATATTCTTGTGACCACAACACCAGCTTATCCCGCCTCGAGGACCTGCTCCAGGACTCCATGGTGGGTGTTGCCTCAATGGGATGATTCCTTCTGAGAAACAGTAAACCCCTCAGCTGCTGCTGTGATATCCTTGAAAGCTCCAGGGCAGTGGGTCATTGTGATAATGTTTGGCTCACATTCAAAAAGAGTTCAATCAATTTTGTTCTTTCTTTTTCTTTTCCTTAAAGAAGTTGCTCTTAAGATTCCTTGGGTATGCTATTGAATAAGGCCTATTCACTTCCGGGAACTGAAGCACTTAGTGCTCATCATGCTTTCTTTGTGTTGCCCATTTTAATTCAGTAGTCAGGACCAAAGATAAGCTATGGAACATGAAAAATAGGGCTGAAGGGCATTAGAGGACATCAGGTTCTTTTGCACTCTCTCATGCAAAGAGAATTAAAACCAAACCAAACAAAAAACCCTGCTGAACTAGACCTGAGCTGTTTTTCCTCCTTGGTAGTTTTCTTTTAGTAATGATGAAGTTTAATTAAGGACATTTAAATCTAATTGAAGTGTAATGCAGTATTTGTCCAGTGTATTTATGTAGCAGTAGTAACTTAAAAAAAAATTTCTGTATCCAGTATTTTTTAAAAGTTTGGTGCTAATTAACTTTATATTTTATTAATATATTCTCTCAAATAAATATATTTAATTAATTTTATTTTCATTTTCACCAATGAATTATTCTCTCAGAAGTGCTGGTAATGAAATCAGCATGGCTGATAATGTTTAATGAATGTATATTACATAGAATTGGCAAGACAAGGCTCAAGCTACATCTCAAATTAAATAGAAATATGTATATGATAGGGAAATTAGTATTCCTATATGAGAAGCCAGGGTATTCTCACATTTCAGTAGAAAATTATAAATTAGAGAACCAGAATAACCCAGAACAGTGTCATTTTTTTCATGGGTAAGACTTGGGGCATTTATGAATGTAAGTTTTGTTTTGTTTTTTAATACCTTCAGGTATTGTTAACTCTACGAGTGGGTTCATAGTCAGTGTTTCACTTGGACAAACAGTCTGTTAATTAATTTGGAGTAAAGGATGAAAGCCTGACTTTTCAGATGTCTCTAGAATGTCTCTCTTGGAGGTACAAGTATGAAGGAGGAATATAATAATCCATGGCTATTATCTCCTCCCTCCCACAGAGTACCTTCCTGTCATAGGGTAACTCCTCTGCAATTGTTGTCATATCTTCTCTTCTCGAGGGTCGCTGCTCTGTTCCCTCCTCTCCAGGTCAGGGGCGTCGGGTTGGCGGCGTCATCTGGGCATGGAATCACCTGGGTCTGCTCCTCAGCTTATCCTCAGCTTGTCCGTCAGGTTCGGGAGCATCTGTCATGGCTTCTGGTTCTTTTCAGAACTTTACCACGCTGAGCACTTGGTCTCTGGAGCTTGAGATGTTTGGCTATGGGTTAGACAGAAATTGACATCTTTATTGCAAGGAAATGGAAATGGGTAGACCAGCTCTCAAGTATGGAACAGTGTGGCTGTCTCCCTGAAATATTCCATTCCTCTTTCTTAACTAATAAGTTAAAGTTGTATTTCTTCCAATCATGCTCCCGGGGACAGGCACAGGTAGTTTATTTAAGCATTTGTTTTTCTTTACTTGCATATTCTTAATTCTTTAATGATATTTCTTGACATTATGAACTCTTTACTTTCATCACATCTACTTCATCCTAAGAAAGCCCTCTTCTGAGGACTTTTTATACCTCAAATGGGCTTGAAATATCCTGGTTAATAGACAAAGGGTCTTTTACTCTCTAATAGAATTGGTAGTACATTGCTACCAATTTTGTTGATAAGAAGTTCACTAGTTTTTAAGATAATTGGGTTTACAGGGACTTGAGAGTTCAATTTTGCATGATAATTCTTTCAAACCAATCAAATTTATGTGAATATGCCACAGCAAGACACTAAAAAAGTAAACCCTAAATCATTTGTCATGATGCCTTCACCGACAGCATTGGATAATAAATAGTTGGTTGAAGAGCTAAGATTTTTTTCTAGAAGTTTGACTCAATTTAGAGCTTGGGAGATAAAATTATTTTTAAAAACTGTAATGAGCATAACTCTAGCTTCTCCTAAGCAGAAGGTAAGACCTGACTTCTACCAGTGAGAAAGTGAATAATAATAACAACAATGTTGTTATTATTGTTTTTAACTTCCATTTTTCTGATTTTTATGTGGGGAAATCCATTGTTAGCTCCATATAGCTGTATTTGGCAGCCAGAAGCGCTTGTATGTTTTGGGGTTTTTGTTTTTGTTTTTGTTTTTTGCATGTGGCTTTGTCATTCATTGAAAAGGGTACAACAGAAAGCTGCAAAATTTGAGTACAAAAGTACTTGGTAGAAGACAGAAGTATCCTCTCCTTTTTTCTTTGTTTTTATATTTCTAAGATGGCTCCACCAAGGATCCCTTCTTAACTGAGAAATGATATTCTCTGAGGGAGTGGAGCACTCAGTTTTCTTTGTTGACTTAGTCACCCTGAATAGCAACATTAATGTCATTTTGTTTTTCTTCTCATTTTGTAGGATGAAAAGGAACAGCTTATACAGTCCAAGAGTTCTGTTGCCAGTCTTGTTGGGAGATCAAAAACCATTGTTCAGCTAAAGCCACGCAGTCCTGACCATGTGCTAAAGAGCACCATTTCTGTGAAGGCCATCTGTGATTATCGACAGATCGAGGTGAGGCAGTGGAAGGGGTACCTATGGCTCCAGAGGGATGAAAGGGAGAAGGGAAGCCTTCAGTAAGGTTATGATAAAAAGATCAAATGAAAGAAGTTTTTTTAATCAGAACTTACACAAGCTCAAGTCTCTCCTACTGTTTAAAAAAAAAAAAAAACCTCCATTCTACAATCTTGACCTGCTCCCTGCCTCTGTGGTTCACATAATCATCCACCCAGTTGCCTAAGTGGTAAGGAAATGGTACTTCATAGCACCTGGGTGATGCATTTGAATTCTCCCTTCTTATCCCATAGCTAGTAGGATGACCAAGTCAGCCCTAAATCTAAATAAATCTCCCTTAAGTGAACTTCTTTCTGTCCTTGCTCCTACTGCCCTGAGACCATTAGTTTCTTTCGCTTAGATCATCGCATCAGCCTCCGCATTCTCTGCATTGTTTATTCTGCCAACAGCATGACCTTTAAAAAAAAAAGTCTCTCCCCTGCTTATGTCCTACAACAAATCCCCGTTCTATTTTGAAAGTCTTAATGTCACTTAGAGAGTCTTAATATTCAGAAATTCCATAATGTGGCTTCAGGGTCCTGAAAAATCTTTCTTTACCTCTTTAGGCAAGACTGGATCATGTCCTTTCCATGCTTTTCCTGGAAATTGCTTTTGCCACATAATAATGTAACTCTATACCCACCAGAATTTATGGAATATAGACCATGTTTGTCAGCTCACCATTTCACCATTTTTAGATCCAGTGGCCTAGCACACTTCCAGGCTTACAGCATGCTCAATAAATACTTGTTATATAAATGAATGAATGAACTTTTTCTGCATTTTCTGTGTCTCAGTATTTTTGCCTATTAAATAGGGATAATAGTGTTGGTTACTTATCTCTCAAGAGAAAGGATTGATTCCAAAATGCTTAAACATTTTTAGGGATTTGAGTGGGATGACAGGAAGGGAGAAAGAGGAGGCATCACAAAAGCAAAGTTTTTAGTTACTCATGTCCCTTTAAGTTTTACCCTGTGGCTGTAGATGCAAAGAGGTTGCTCTTGAAGGTTTTATGGTCTCCTTATAACTTTCATGTACTTAATTACTTGACATCTAACAGGCATTTAATAAGCACTAGCTTTCTTGATATATTTGATGTCAGAGTCTTTCCTGTGTGTTTACATGTTATCTTTTGTCAAAATCAGGAACTCTCATTAAATGATGGCAGATCTACAAAATGATCTTTTCTTAAGGGTTTCATAGCCTTGGGATCAGACACCCGGTAATAATGGGTTGTTGGTTTACCCCTTAGCAATAACTTGTAAATTTTTCTCTTCAGATCACAATTTGTAAGAATGATGAGTGTGTGCTGGAAGATAATTCACAGCGGACCAAGTGGAAAGTGATCAGCCCCACAGGGAATGAAGCAATGGTGCCATCAGTCTGTTTCCTCATTCCCTCACCCAATAAGGATGCCATTGAGATGGCCAGCAGGTAACTTTGCTCAGCTGCCACCTCAGCTGTTCATCCCAAGTGAGCTGTTGGAGGGACAGGTCTGCATTTGTGATCTCAAAAAGAGCAACCATGTTTTAAGATTTCTTCTGGGACAGACTTCCTATTGGGATACCAAATCTTGCACTGCCAGCCACATAGTAGATTTTCAGTAAATGTTTATGTTCAATTGAAATACAGTCACTGATGATACTTGATTATCAATAGTTACTCTCAGAGGATTAATTTTTTTTTAGTGACTATTAATTTTCTTAATTTATATTTTGTTAAATATATGTTCATATTTTTAAAAGCCTAATTATACCATAAAGCTTATAATAAAAATGAGCAATTACCTCCCCCACCCCAGAGTTCTACTTTCCAGAGTCAACTAGTTTCAACTTTTTATTTCAACACTACTGCCATTTTAATGGGATTTTTGGAGGGTAAACTAATGGGCTTAATGCCTGTCATTTAACTGAGGTCCTGGCTTCTATTCTTTTATCTCAAATTTCTAAACTTGAAGAAATTCAAGATGAAGTGATGTGTGTTGAATACATGTATATGTAAGTTTGTAAGTCTTCCGCCAAGTTGAGGTTGAATTAGGCATGGAATGCCCTAGAAAAATTATTCTCAAGACATTCATAATACAGTTCCCTTGTATATGCCAGATGAACTTTTAAAGTTGCTATTAACTTTTAAACATTTTAGCAGTTTTGTAAATGTACAGAACACAGTAAATCACTCAGCATTAATATTGTCCTTTTTCAACAATTCCAATAGGGTTATTTTATCTCTACTTTTTTCTGTTGTTCCTCTTGCTGGGTATTTCCCCTAACTTCTTGTAATTAGGTTACAGTCAGGTAGCATTCATGAGACTGCTAAATATATGCTGACCTAATATAATACTGTAGCAAATCCAAATTGTTTAAGTATCTCAATTTAGTTCCAAAGATTCCTGTGTTGTTAGTATTTAACTTGTTGACTTTCTCTGCTCCCCTGTGTATAAGCTCATTCTGCTAGGCAATAACGTTTTTTTTCCTTAAGTCTCTAATGTGAGTTCAAAAAAAAAAAGCTGTAGCATGTTTTCTGTTGTTTCTAGAGTGGAACAGTCTTACCAGAAAGTGATGGCCCTTTGGCATCAGCTACATGTTAACACCAAAAGCCTTATTTCCTGGAACTACATGAGGAAGGACCTTGACCTTGTGAAGACCTGGAACCTGGAAAAGGTAATTGTGAAAACTCTACCCAAGGCTCACATCCTATTTGCAAGCTCTGTTCAAATGGAATTTTTTTCATTACTGTGAGACTCCTACCCACCCAAAGGGAGTAATGTGGAGTCACAGAGAGTATTTCAGGGTTAGGGGCCTGAGGGTCTTAGGAATTAACAACAGCAGCCTGAATGATTGAGGAAATTTCTGGTGCAAATAAGTAACATCCTGGTTTTCTTGGCAGTGGGCGAAGGTTGTAGGCTTCGTCTCACCCTGGAGGACAAACACCTCTTTTACATACATGTATTTGTAGGGGAATACTGTGAATGAACCGATATTAAGGGTATGTCCAAGAGGACACAAAGGGTAATTTTGGGTACTAACAATATTCTATTTCTTGACCAAACGGAATGCTGATTAAATGGACAAGTTCGATTTGTGAAAAAACCAGTGTGTTTATAATTATGGTCTATAACTTTTATTTATGTATTAAACATCAATAAAAAGGAGAGAGGGAGAAAGTATTATTTTCCCATTCTATTGAAATTTCTTTTGGTTTGTCTTTCTAGCTTCGATCCTCAAAACCAGGGGAGTACCACCAGGTCATGAAGAACCTCCAGGCCCACTATGAAGACTTTCTGCAGGATAGCCGCGACTCTGTGCTCTTCTCAGTGGCTGATCTTTTGCGCTTGGAAGAGGAGGTGGAGACTTGTAAAACCCATTTCCAGCACCTGATGAAGTCCATGGAAAATGGTGTGTGCCTTGGACAGTAGTGGTGAAATGAGAGCTCTCAAGGGTGCTGCTAGATGCCTCATATAAACTAGAAAGTGCTATCACCACCTTTTTGCCATTGGAGTTACTAAAAACTTAAGATAGAGATAAACTTGTAGAGGTGAATTTTCAAAATCAGATCATGGAAGAAGAGACCATATTTTGGTTATTCTTGCTAATTAGAACCTATCACATTATCTTGTGGAATAACATGTTTGGATCCTTAAGGATCAGTGTATAATATAGGGAATTTAGGATCAGGCAGAAGCCTCTCTTCATAAAGTCCTTGCTTTCATTCGTGGAATATCAGATCTGCTGGAACCAGTGGTGTCCTCTCTGATGAATCTGTTCATCTCAAGTTGGCTGATCTCTGTTATGGTGCTTAATGGTCTGTGCTTGTGTATTCACAGAAGACAAAGAGGAAACTGTGGCCAAGATGTACATTTCAGAGCTGAAGAATATCCGGCTGCGCCTGGAAGAGTGTGAACAGAGACTGGTTAAACGAATTCAGTCCCCAGCTGGTTCTGGGACTGATAAAGATGCTCGGCAGGACAATGCACTAAGGATCGCAGAGCAAGAGGTAAGCAAGCGAATTTTTCCCTGCAGCCTTTAAGTGCCATTTACCTATGGAGAAGCATGATTTCAGCTCCCAGTATATTGGTAAATGTTAATTAGCTTCCTACATAGTTGGGAAGGCAAATAGACTGCTAAATTTTTCCAAGTACTGTATTTGGGCATATTTTAAGACCACTTAGTAGAGATGCTGCTATCTGCTCTATCATTTAAATATACTTGTGTTACTTTATGTGACATGGTTATCATTAGTCGTATGACATAAAAAATAATAAGGAAAGACTCAGATTCTACTCTAGGTTCTGGTGTACACTCACTCTGTGACTGAGTCACAGAGATATACCTGAGTCAGATAATATCTGAGTCACAAAGTTGTTTTGAAAATTAAGTGATACAATGGAATACTATTCAGCCGTAAGAAAGAAACAAATCCTACCATTTACAACAATATGGATGGAGCCGGAGGATGTTATGCTCAGTGAAATAAGCCAGGCGGAGAAAGACAAGTGCCAAATGATTTCCCTCATTTGTGGAGTATAACAACGAAGCAAAACTGAAGGAACAAAATAGCAGCAGACTCAGAGACTCCAAGAAGGAACTAGTGGTTACCAAAGGGGAGGAGTGTGGGAGGGCGGGTGGGGAGGGTGGGAGAAGGGGATTGAGGGGTATTTTGTTTAGTACACATGGTGTGGGGGATCTCGGGGAAAACAGTGTAGCACAGAGAAGGCAAATAGTGAATCTGTGGCATCTTACTACACTGAAGGACAGTGACTGCATTGGGGTAGAGTGGGGACTTGATGATATGGGTAAATACAGTAACCATATTGTTTTTTCATGTGAAACCTTCATAAGAGTGTATATCAATAATACCTTAATAAAAAAATAAAGAGAGAGAAAGAGAGGGAGGGAGGGAAGGAAGGGAGGGAGGCAAGGAGGGAAGGAAAGAAGGAAGGAAGGAGGGAAGGAGGGAGGGAGGAAGGAAGGAAGGAAAGAAGGAAATTAAGTGATAGAGTACACATAATTAGCTTCTTGGAAAAATCAAATGCCATCAAAATGTAGGACAGCAGTTTTGAAGTAAGACCAGCAAATATTAATTGCTTTATTAAGTGTTCATGGACATGCAAAGAAAGTAAGCCAAAGTCTTCACTTTTGGCTTATAGTTAAGAATAGAAAGTTGAAGTCACAGTTAGAGACTGCAGTATAAGAGGTGTCAAAAGATAGTACCTAATGTGTTGCCAGAGTTTTGCCAAGCAAAAATTGCTATAGGAATTTAGAGTATCATTAGAACGTTTCTACTTACTTGGGTTGGTAGAGGAGAGCTCTATGACGAATGTTAGATTTGACCTGGGAGCTTAAAGGGAATGGAAAGGACTGGCTAACAAGGAGTGATTTTTCTTACCTTTCTCAATTATTCCTAAGCTTGAAGAGGACGATGAGAGGGCACTATAATTTTCATTGGCCAAGAGAGATCTAATACGTTTGTTTATTTGAAGCATATCATATGAAGCTGTAATTTTCATGTTCAAGCTTTTTACTTTTCTGTAGTCATCCAAAATTTGTTTGTCCCTGCAAACTAGAATATTCTAAGAAATCAAGGTTATTATTCAGCTCTTCTAAAGGATCTTCTTTTTTTAACTTTATTTTGAAATGGTTTCATTATAAAGAAAAGTCTTTTTCTCATAAAACCTTCACCTAGATCTATCCCCCAAATATTGACATTTTTCTTCATTTGCTTTATCATTTTCTTCTTATATATATATACATGATAATCTTTTTTTTTAATGAAAAGAAATTCTGGACATGATGCTTAAATACTTCAGTGTGCATTTCCAAGAAACAAGGGTAGTCTCTTATATAAACACAGGACAGTGATTAAAAACAGGAAATAACACCGCTGTCTGAGACCTTATTAAACTTTCATCAGTTGACCTAATGCATTTTTTTGGTAGGCCCCCCTACCCCGCCCCCACAAAAAAAGGAATATTTTTGGTACAGGATTCAATCCAGTATCACACGTTGCATTTAGCTGCTGTCTCTCTTTAGATTTCCTTAAACTGAAAGTTTCTTGACTTTTCATCATCTTTCATGACCTTAACACTTTTGAAGTGTGCAGGCCATTTTATTTTGTAGAATGTCCCTCTTGTGTACATCTGAGGCTTTGTCATGATTAGTGATAGGTTATACGTTTTTGGCAGTGATATTACAGACGTGATACTGTGTACTTGATGCATCATACCAGGAGGCATGTGACCATTGTTGCTAATAACTTTTATCACTTGTTGCTATTTCCTCCTTTGTAATTACTAAGTATCTTGTGGGGAGATGCTTTGAGATTATATATAAATATCTTATTTTACATCAAACTTTCACCAACAAGTTTTAGCATCTGTTGTTGGTTCTTGACTGAATTAATTATTAGTATGACTATTGCCGAAAAGTGATTTACTAATGGTCATTCCTTTTACATTTTAAAATTCCATTCTGTCAGAAGGGAAGAGCTTGTCTCCCTCCCTTCTTTTTTTCTTCTTTATGTCAGTATGGATTTAGGATTATTATTTTATTCAGTGGTGTGTAATTTGCTGCTGTCTCCATCATTCTTTGAGTGCTTTCTTATTTTTCAACAAAACAAGATATTCCAGATTCATCTTGCCTTTGCCAGCCCCAATCCTTGGATCAGCCATTTTTCCAAGGAGTCTTGCTTCCTGTAGGTGGAGAACATTATTTAGAAACCAAGATCTGGCTGATTCATGTGCTCATTATTGTTGAGGTGTCATTGCTTCTAGGACTATTTAGTAGATAGAGGTAGAAATACACACTCTTACAAACACATGTATGTTATATACATATTTATGTACATACATATATGTATACATGTATGTGTAAGTACTGGCATGTAAATGTATCACAAAGGTAGACTGATATAGTTATCTACTGATCTATGTCATACACACATACATACACACCCCTACAAATTCATATATATCTACATCCAGTTCCAAACCAATACCACAATGCTTATTCTAACCTCTCCTCTTACTATATTTGTAGCCCTCTTCCCCAAGACTGAAAAACCTGCTTTATGTATCCACAATAAATTTACTTATTGCTCAATTCTATCATGTACAGATAAATAGTTTCAAAATTGCTAACTCATACAACTACAAAAAACAAGCCTACTAACTGGAGTCTAACATTTATAGTTCTTTTTATCTTAAGCCTGAAGGTATGTCTATAGTCCAAATACTGGGTTTAGAAATTAGTCATGTATGTCCTTCTCTCTTCTCCTTCAGTGCTGTTTCATAGTTTATTCAACAACTGTCCTATTATGGGATTTAGATTGTTTCCAGTATTTTGCTATTACAAGCAAGGACCTCTTTCTAAATTTGTTCAGTCCTGTCTCTGTCTTTATTGTGTCTTGTTCCTGACAGCACACCCAAGAAGATTTGGAGCAACTCAGGTCAGACTTGGATGCTATTTCCATGAAATCCAACAACTTTCTCCATCAGTCCCCATCTGGTTTGAGTGTCCCAACTCTGTGCTCAGAACTCAGTCTGCTGGTGGAGAAAATGGACCATGTATACAGTCTCTCCACTGTCTACCTGAATAAGTGAGTAAGCTGAGGATTTGGGTCCAAAGAGCAATGTTTTCCTTGGGATGAGAAGGGGAAGTACCTGGAGTGTTTCATGAAAAATCCAGAGAGATTACAGATCCTGAGGAGCATGTACCTGTGAAAAGAAACCTTGGCTTTAGTTCCAGGTAACATGGAGTGGGTTCATTTGGCCTGTAGTGAACAAATAAATGCCAGTGATAAAGAAAGGGAGTTGATTTATATTGTTAGGACCATGGTGTGCCTCATTTCTGTTTGATTATATACCTCTGGAAATGAAAGAAAAAGGGACACTAAAGAGTAAGATGAAAACTTTTCAGCTAAACTAAATATTACTCTTTGAAGGTCTTCATCTCCCTACCCATCTCCACTCATGTCCTTAAGGAGTAACAGATCTTATACTCTTCATTGCGTAGAGTGGGTTTCTGGCCTCAAATCTTTTCTCCCATGAGTCCTCCACATGTGTACATGTCCCAGTGCCCCCTAGAAATTTGTTTTGAATTGGCACAAAATTGGAACACATTTACCATGCTTTCTTGTTTTTATGAAACCCTGTCATCTAGTAATGGTGAAACTTATTTCAGCAGCTGTATTTCATGAATTTCTCTACAGTGTTCCAGGTCTACAGCCCAGCTCTGAAAATGTGTTTGTTAACAAAGGTGATTTTATCCTCACAGGCTAAAGACAATTGATGTTATAGTGCGTAGCATCCAGGATGCTGAACTTCTGGTGAAAGGTTATGAAATCAAGCTGAGTCAGGAAGAAGCTGTACCAGCAGATCTCTCAGCCCTCGAGTCCCATCGGTCTACATTACGGGTTGGTTGCTCTGAGTTCCTTGGGGGGTTTACTTAACGTTTCTATTGCTTTGGGTTAGCAGAGAAATGCAATTTTGGATGGCATGACAATGATTTAAGTTTGCATTTGAACTAGACAGAATATCGTATTTAATATATTTTAATGTGGATTCAAAGGGACGGAGAAGTATGTCTAGCTAGAAAGAGAAGATAAAGGACTGTGCCTTTCTATTTACTTTCTCACTTTTCTCCCCAATAAAATCATGGCCTGATTGGATACAATGAAAGGTTATGCTGTTAAGTTTGTAAATCATTTTGACTTTTCATCATTTGAGTCTCATAAGAAGCTCTGTGAGTGGATAGAGAAAGGGTTTTATTTCCATTTAGAGATGAGAATACCAGTATTCCGATTGGCTACGTGTCTTGACTTGGTTTCATAGTTCATAAGTGGTGGAGCCAGGTTCCAAACACAAAGTCTTTGTACAATTCTCTATACCTACTTCCTGCCCTTGGCTTCCCAGCGTGCATGAAGACTGTGGAGGCATTTCTGGCACAAACTTTTGTAGGGTCTAGCTTCTGAATCATAAATATAATGTGAAGCCTGCTGTGGTCAATGTTGTTTTCTACCTTAGTCTGAGTCCTTTCACATGGAATTTATTTAACCTGTGGCTTGTATTTGTGTTTTTATAGCACTGGCTTAGTGATGCAAAGGACAGGAATTCAGTGTTTTCAGTCCTGGATGAGGAAATTGCCAAAGCCAAGGTCGTAGCAGAGCAGCTGAGTTGTCTGACTCCAGAGAGAAACCTGGATTTGGAACGCTGTCAGGAGAAAGGCTCCCAGCTGCAGGAGCGTTGGCACCGGGTCATTGCCCAGCTCGAGACCCGGTAAGGGGTACCCCTTGCTCTTTCCTCCTGTTAGGGTTCAGGGACTAGGTGTTAAACAGAAATAATTATAGCTGTATATTCTTGTTAAAAGGCAGGAATTGATAGGGCTGAGTGCAAATTGAATGACACTGTGAATTCTGGACAAGTGGCAGAAATTTGGGGCCACCAACCTTGAAGCAGACCTGAGGCTTGCTTTTGGATCAGAAGTGACTGTCCTATTAGCAATGCCTCTCCTGTGTCCCAGATCTTAATCTAGTAAGCCATGATGACAATGGCATCTTAGTTATAAACTGGAAAGGTGACCTGATGATCTTTTCTCAAGGACAAAACCTGAGTTCTAGTTCTTGTTTTACTGGTTTTGAATCCAAATATGAACCATTTTTCATAGTGGGGCTTTGCCGAATTCCTTGTTTCCATTTTTGTTCATTTGCTAATTTTTTTAATTTTTTAATTTTGGTATCATTAATGTACAATTACATGAGCAACATTATGGTTACTAGATTCCCCCCATTATCAAGTCCCCACCACATACCCCATTACAGTCACTGTCCATTAGCGTAGTAAGATACTATAGAATCACTACTTGTCTTCTCTGTGTTATACTGCCTTCCCCATGCCTTCCCCATGCCCCCCCCTACATTATGTGTGCTAATTGCTAATTATTTTTATCTCTTATTTGAGCACTTCTGATGACTGATATTAATAGGAAAGACAGAAAACCACCTTTGTGAGGCTAGGCTGAGTAGGCAAATATATAGGGAGAGGGGCCACAGCAACTCACTGAAGTTTTAATTGATTCTCTATAATTAATTACTATCTCCAAGGCTGGTTAGAATAACACAGTGGGGTAAGAAACTATTACTGAAATAAACTGTGAATAACTGTTTTCCACTCCCTCTCACCTCTCTCCCCAAGAAACTACAGTGATTCATAAATTATAGCTGGGGTATCCTTGACAGGTACTCTGTCATCATGGGGCAGAAGTGTTTGTACAGCCAGTACTACCTTATTGTCAATCCTGGTAATTCTTGGCAACCTAGGTTAAAAAATTGACAAAGATTACTGAGGGCTGACAGGCAAAGGCGGTTTCCAGGGCTAGCAGGACACAGCTGGCTTCTACCCATAGGGCACTGGGTACATGCATAGGTCTCACACAGCATTGCCTTGCTGTTCTACAAAACAAAGATGTATCCTCTGTGGTCCAGCTCAACTGGAGGCATAGGCTAAGGAGGGAATTGCCTCATTTACTTTATAGTATTTATACCAAGATATTGGATAGTAGTTTCTCTTTGTTCCTGCAGCCAATCTGAGCTGGAAAGTATCCAGGAAGTTCTGGGAGATTACCGAGCCTGCCACGGGACTCTCATCAGATGGATTGAGGAAACCACTGCCCAGCAGGAAATGATGAAGCCGGGCCAGGCAGAGGATAGTAGAGTGCTGTCTCAGCAGCTCAGCCAGCAGACGGTGGGTGCGGCAGTAGCGTGGTTAAAGTTGCAGGATGTTAGCTCCTCATAAAGGAAGATGATATTCTCACAATTAAGCTTCCTCTAAATGGGAAGACTTTCGAGCCTCCTCTTCTGTAAAGGGTTCAGGCAAGATGGTCTCAAGATACTGGTTTTGCATTTAAGCCAGATGGACCTGTAAAGGCCCTTCCAATCCTGAGTTTTGTGACTGTGTATCGAAGTCATAGATGGACAGATTACAGTTGCTTTATTTTGTTTCTTGATATTACTTTTGACTTTACTAGGCTAGAATATGGGGAGTGGAGAAGCTGCAAATGGAAGGAAATTATTCAGAATGGTTTTTATTTGTTGGTATTTTGGGGTTTTACTCATTTTGTTTAGCATTACAGTTAGGAGTGCGAAGTCCAGAGTTAGGTTGCCTGGACTGCAGTCCTCTCATTCACACTTACTACGAGACCCTGAGCAAATTAATTAACCTCTCAGTATTTTTTTTATCAATAAAATAGATGTAGTCAGTTTTTTGTTGAACCTACATTATTCATTAGGTCATTGTTGTTAAGATTAAATGAAGTGATATACATGTAAAATATGTAGAACAGTGATTTTCAAAGCGTGGACCCCAGACTACCACCATCATCATTACCTGGGAAAATGTTAAAAAAGCAAGTCTCAGACCTGAACCCAAACCTACTGAATCAGAAACTTTGGAGGTGGGGCCCAGTAATCTGTGTTTTATAGAGCCTTCCAGGTGATTTACCTTAGAACATAATAAATGCTCAGCTATTACAATGATAGTAATAACAATGATAATGTTGTTGTGATATTTTGATTCCCAGGATCTATTTGCAGAAATTGAGAGAAATCAGACAAAACTGGACCAGTGTCAAAAATTTTCCCAGCAATACTCCACTATTGTAAAGGTAACTCTACTGTATATCAAAACGAACATAAATGATCTCCAGCTTAGGAAGATAGGCATTATCACTGTTGGTTTTGTCCCTGGACAAATAAGCAGAGCTCTTCTGCTAGAGGCTGGCCTCATCCTTCAGTTAAAGTGAATGTACACTTCTCATGGCCCCATGTTTGGGATTGCTCAGAGAGGTACCAGGCATCAGCTGCAATTCAAGGAGTCTCCATTTGGATGACCCACAGACCTGTTCAACTTACCATGTCAGAAACAGAATGTTTGGGTTTTCCTTTCAAATATGCTTCTCACTGTCTTGCTTATCTCACAGAATAGTGTTACCGTTTTCCTGCTTACTAAGGCAAAAATCCTAACAGTTATCCTTAACTCTGCTCTTTGCCTTAAAACTTTATGTTCAGTCTGTGAACAACTTGGCTCAGTATGTCTTGTATCTATCTTTCATTACCACCCACCCATCGCCCCCATTTCCCTGGTTCACATTTTAGCAAGGAATCTTTCTTAGACCACTCTAATACCTCTGAGTTTTTCTCTTGCTTTTGTTCCTCCTCTACAGGCTCTTTTCCCACATAGTAGCCAGACTCACCTTTTCAGAATATGCTGCATGTTGCTGAATCTCAGATACCATCAATTATAAACCATGGCATTATTATATGCACTACCAAATAAGAAGAAACTCTGCCAATTATGTGAATGCCATCGATTGTAAGACATTCCAATTCTAGAGATACTAAAATACAGGGAGAATATGTGCTTTACAATAGATGAAACATGGCAAATTGGATCATGTCATTCCCCTGCTTAAAACTGTTCAGTGACTTCATATTATACTCTTAACAATATCCTAAAACCTGATATGGTTTACGAGGCCATGCATAATCTACCCCCCTCCCTATTTCTCTCATAACATCTTTAAATGAAAGTGACTTGAGGTTATTATATATTTATTTGTTTATGTTCCTTCCCACTACAGTGTATGTTCCAAGGGAGCAACCTTTTTTCCTGACTTGTTTCCCACTATGTGTTTAGCCCTCAGAACAATGACAGGCACATAGTAGATGCCCAACAAATATTTTTGAATGAATGCATTTCTTTAGTTAATAACAGAAGACTTGGTGTCACAAAGAATTGAGCTCAAATCCTAGCTTCACTGTTTTCCAGACTTAAGACTTTGAGCAACCACTCAGCCTCTGAGTTTCTGTTGCCGTATCTCCAAAATGGGAACAGTACCTGACCAAGTGATTGTACATGTTAAATGGGATAGTGTGTACATAGGACAATGCCTCAGAGTTAAAGTACAATCAGTAAATGGTATCATGTACTTTTATTATTATTACTACTGCCATTTTTTATTTTTTATATAGCCTGCTTAAGAAACTCATTCCATGTTTTCCTCTTGCCTGGAATTTTCTAAGTAGACAACAGGAGTCAGGACCTTCTAGGCAAAAAAGGAGCTGTATAATCAAAGGCACAGAGGAATGAAAATGCAGTGGTTGCACGAGGAAATAGCAGATATCCTGGAATAGCTAGAAGGTGTATGGTACATAAGAAGCAATGACTGGAAGTTGAAGGGAGAGTTTGGGGCCAACCTATGCAAGGCCTTGTTCACTTCTTTTGGCCTTACCTTCTTTTCTTGCCCCTCAGAATGTGGTCTTTGAACCAAGAGCATCAGCCATACCTGGGAGCTTGTGAGAAGTGCAGAATTCTTCAACTTACCAAATCAGAATCTGCATTTTATTCATAAGCATGTTGATATTTGAGAGGCTGTGCTCTAGGTCATCGAAAGCTTTCCAACAGAGGAGTGAAGTGCTCATCTTTGTGTTTTAGGAAAGTTACTCTGTGAAACTAATAATGTGTGTCGATTATACCTCAATCAAAAATAATGTTTTTTTAAAAAAGAAAAGTTATTCTGGTGGCAGGATAGAAAATAAGTTGGAGGTGAGACTAATAGCAGGAGAGCAAATAAAAGGCTCTTGTACCCATCCATGTGAGATATGAAGAAGCCCGGACTCAGGGCAGCCACCCCATGATTGCAGAGGAAGTAAAAGAGCATGGTGACCTGAGAAGAGCATTGGCTTAGGGACAGCAAGACTGCAGTTCTAGTCCTGACGAGGTTGCTCACCCACTGAGTTACTCAGGGAAACTCAACTTCCTGTCTCTGGGTTTCAGTTCCCCATGCATGAGATGAAAGGATAGTCAGCAGACAACAAACTGTCAGCTCAGGAGCCAGAGAGCTGTGACCCACAGGCTAAATCCAGCCTGTATACCTGTTATTATGGCCCATGAGAAATGGCTAAGAATAAAAAAATAAAAAGAATAATACCTTATGACACATGAAAAAGTATATGAACTTCAACTTTCTGTGTCCATAAGTAAAGCTTTAGCATAACATAGCCACACTCTTTTGTTTACTTACGGTCTGTGGCTGCTTTCCCTTATGGTGGCAGAGTTGAGTAGTTGTGACAGAGATTGTATGGCCCGAAAGTTTGCATCTGGCCCTTTACAGGAAAAGTTTGCTAACTTTATTTATTTTTATTAAAGTATCATTGATACACAGTCTTAATGATGGTTTCACATAAACAACACAGTGGCTTCAACATTCACCCATATTATCAAGTCCTCACCCCCTCTATTGGAGTCACTGTCTGTCAGTGTAGTAAGATGCTATAGAGTCATTAATTGTCTTGTCCATGCTGTACTGCCTTCCCCATCACCTACCCATATTGTATTTGCAAATTATAGTGTCTTAATCCCCTTCTCCCTCCCAACCCATCCTCCCCAACTCCTCCCCTTTGGTAACCACTAGTCCCTTCTCAGTGTCTGTGAGTCTGCTGCTATTTTTTTGTTCCTTCTGTTTTGCTTTGTTTTTATATGCACAAATGAGTGAAATCATTTGGTATTTGTCTTTCTCTGCCTGGCTTATTTGACTGAGCATAATACCCTCTAGATCAATCCATGTTGCTGCAAATGGTAGGATTTGTTTTCTTTTTATGGCTGAATGATATTCCATTGTATATATGTACCACATCTTCTTTATCCATTCATCAATTGATGGACACTTAGGTTGCTTCCATATCTTGGATGTCATATATAGTGAACAGTAAACATAGGGGTGCATATATCTTTTCAAATCAGGGATCTTGTTTTCTTTGGGTAAATTCCTAGAAGTGTATTACTAGGTCAAATGGTATTTCTATTTTTAGTTTTTTGAGGGACCTCCATATTGCTTTACACAATGGTTGCACCGATTTACATTACCACCCAATAGTGTAGGAGAGTTCCTCTTTCTCCGCATCCTTGCCAGCATTTGTTGTTTCTTGTCTTTTGGATGTTGGCCATTCTAAATTGTGTGAGATGATATCTCATTGTGGTTTTAATTTGCATTTCCCTGATGATTAGTGATGTGGAGTATCTCTTCATGTACATGTTGGCCATCTATATTTCTTCTTTGGAGATGTGTCTGTTCAGATCCTCTGCCCAATTTTTAATCAGGTTATTTGGTTTTTGGGTGTTGAGGTGTGTGAGTTCTTTATACATTTTGGATGTTAACCCCAAGTTTGCTAACTTTCCAAATGACCACCAAGAGTAGAAGGAATAAAAAAAGATCAGTAAAATGCCTTCCAGCAAAGAAATACTGTGATTCTTACACACGATGTATGGGAACTCCTAATACATAAGTGTAGTAAAACTTCTCCCTCCTCCAGGACTATGAATTGCAACTGATGACATACAAGGCCTTTGTGGAATCACAGCAGAAATCCCCTGGCAAGCGCCGTCGCATGCTTTCCTCTTCAGATGCCATCACCCAAGAGGTGAGAGTGGGGAATGGGCCTATGCATTGTCTTCCCGTAAGGGGAGATGGCCTTGTCTGGGCCTCACAGTATGATTTAGGGCTTACCTTCATGTTGCCTGTGCGACTTCATGAAAACTTCTTTGTATTTCAACTACTGAAATTTACTTTTCTGGCAGATAATATATCTAAACTTTGTTTTGAATCGTATAGTTCATGGACTTAAGAACTCGCTACACAGCATTGGTGACCTTAACAACTCAGCACGTAAAATATATCAGTGATGCCCTCCGGCGGCTGGAGGAGGAGGAGGTGAGGACAACTGGATCCTAAATCATCTTCGAAAAAAAAAAAAGAGAATTAAAAATCCTATGCCTTGTCTGTCAAAATTTAAAGTGCACATATAGCTGTTTTTCATTATTCATAGTGTTCTATCGTGTTGCTGTTCATACTGCATTAATAAATACTGAACTCTTGCACCTAGGAGAAATACAGAATTAGTTTCCTACAAGCCTCTGGTCCCAATATTTTTGTCAGCATATAATGCATAACCTTGTTTTATGTGCTTTTTGTTTAAAAACACATTATTTAACATATTTTGTTGATTCAATAACACTGAAATCATGGCCTGGAGCACCATAACTAACACCTGAATGAAGCTTATTTAACACACATTTTCTCTTTGAGGTATATCACAGGCTTCTTGCACTTATAAATATAAGAGAACACTTCAGCATGATACCTTGAGTCTGTTTTAAACAGTGAAATCACCAACGAAAAACACAAAGATGTGAAAAACATGGCATTGGTAGACTGAAAAGGGCAGTTGTTGTTTATAGTATAAGAGCTGGGATAAGAAGGCAGAGTGTCTCCTTGTTCTATCTATGGGAACATTGGGTGACAAATTTTTTGCCACTCTGCATGTCTAGGAATGACTGAAAATGCCACAAGTATTTTGAAATTACAAATACATTTTAGTTAGTAGAGAAATTCACAAATGGGGAATTCACAATGATGAGGATTGACTGTATTATGTCCAACATTCCCACTTCCAGGTATCTTTATTATAGAAATATAAGTATGAAGAAAAGGACATGAACAAAGATCCTTAATAAAGCCTAATTTGTTAAAGGGAAATATTGGAAACATCCAAATTCCATATAATAGAATGCTAAGAATTTGTTAAAAATAATGAAATAGATTTAAGTGAACTGATATGGAAAGATACTCATAATACATTATCGGGGGGGGGAAGTTAGAGTACTTTGTATAGTTAACGATTTCAATAAAAGCAAAACTATGTGTACCACAAAGACACAATATGAGCATACAGAAAAGTATAGAAGTTTACCAACTTTCTGGGGAAATGAGATTAAGGAGACATATATTAGACATTTCAGATTGTTTGAATTTGTTGTAATGACAAAATCTTCTGTTGTTTGCAAAGTAAGTTTTCTTATATGTAACCATTCGGATAAAAGAAATGTTGTTGGAAACACCATTCCAACTGTCCCCTATGTAAATTAGCCAAAGATTTCCTTTACATCAATACCTCCTTTACTTAATCTGTAGACTTCAGTCTCTTCATCTGTAAATCTAAGAATTATGAAGGTGGAATTTGAGAAGGATTTTTAAAAGTTGGCATGTGATTATTGAGTGCCTATCATTTATGAAACTTTTTTTTGGAAGGTGCTAACCAGATACAATGAATTTAGCTATTTGTATCCAATAGTTAGGCACCTGTGAGCAATGTTGTAGGCTGGATAAATTATATATAATTTGGGGGTTATTTTAGCCGCCTACTGATTTAGGTAACTTTCATGTCTCTATTTTAGGGAATCTAAAGTCAGAACCACTCTAATAAGATACTGACCAAGATACTGATTTTTCTATTTCCTGTTCTAGAAAGTGGTAGAAGAGGAAAAACAGGAACATATGGAGAAGGTTAAAGAACTTTTGGGCTGGGTGTCTACCCTAGTGAGGAATACACAAAGCAAAGCTACCTCATCCCAGACCAAAGAAGTGACAGACATTGAAAAAGCTATTTTGGAACAGCAGGTAGGTAGAAGATCCACCCATCTCTTCATGGATAGAATAATATGTGATAACACACAAGGTGGGACAGGGTAGGTCACATGTGGGCCACCCAGGAATGATGATCTTAATAAATGTTAACTTCCAGGACTTCAACTAATAAAGTCAGCTTATTATTTCTTCTACTTTCTGTTTCTTAATCAGCTGTATATATAGTTCATTGGTAATAATAATCTGACCTAAGCTAGGTTTTTCCCTGGGATTTTGAAAAAGTTATTTCAAATAATTTTGATTCTTTAATTTCTTAACTTCTGAAGCTTTTTTCTTTATTTCTGCTACATAGGTTCTGGCAGAGGAGCTGACAACCAAAAGGGAGCAGGTCTCTGAGGCTGTTAAAACCTCACAGATCTTCCTGGCCAAGCATGGTCATAAGTGAGTCTTAAATGAGAGATGATGGCACATCTGGGGGACTAGATCTCCCAGGCTACCTTAGGGTCATGGTGAAAATTCAGGCTGGAGAATTCAAGGACAAGAGCCAGATTATGAAGAGACTTGCAGTTCATGCTGAGGAATTTGCATTTTACCTTGGGTCAGCTGTGGGGAGGGATTTTAAACATGATTGGATTTTTGTTGATAAAGGTTTCTAGAATAGTTTTTATAGAGAATGGATTGACATGTGGCAAGAAAAGAGGCCTGAGAGATCAGTTAAGAGGCTATTCTGATAATATAGGCAAGAAATGATGAGTGATGGGGAAGAGGGGACAAAGATTCAAGATATATTAAAGATGATAGAGTCACAGGGTCTGGTGACGAATGAAAATTATCAGATAGAATTACCAGGTTTCTGTCTTGGGCCCCTGGTTGTATGGTGATCCACTAACCAAGATAGGGAATACCGGAGGTATGGACTGAGGGAGAAGAAGGCAGCTGTAGTTTCAGACAGTATAAATGTGAAGAGCCCACTAGACATTAAAGTAGAAATGGGCAGCTGTATATGAAAATTTAGAGTTAATGAGAGAAGACTAAAGTGATGGAGATCAGAGTAGAAACCACAAGAGTGGATTAGCTTATAAGGGCTCAAGGGCTCCTCTGTGCTTCTTAGCCTGTAAAGGATGCCTTAGAGAAATAAAAGGAAAATTACAAGTGATACTCAGAACCCAAGAGAGAACAGAGTTCCAAAAAGGAGGGAGTAGTCAGAAGTCAAGGTTAAAACTGAGAAGTGTCTACTAAATTTGACAAGATGGAAGTTTTTGGTGACTGGTAAAAAGTTGAGGGATGTCAGATTTAGTATGATGGGGAAGGAGCATATGAGTTGAGGAAGGTAGTGATAGTGAAATTAGGCACTCTTTCAAGAAGCTTGGCTGTACAAAAGAAAATAAATGATACACAGATAGTAGATAATCAGAGTATAATAATAGGTAATTAGAGTAGAATATGTGATCAAGAAAGAGTTTTGTTTTATTAAAAAAATCCAAGGAACTTCACTGTGTTAATGGACTGAATCTCAAGGACCAAAAGGGAGAAAGAGATTGAAGTAATAGGAGAGGGGGTCCCAGAGGACGTAGGAAAGGCTAAAAGCCATCAGTGGGTAGGAAGTACAACCGTAAGCAGGAAGTAAAACAGCTTTTCCTGTGAAGTCTGAGGAAAAGGAGATTAGGAAAGGCATGGGTAAATATACAAAAGTTAAGCAGGAGAGTGAGAGAATTAGTGCCCAGAGGTCTGTGTTTTCTCTGAAATTAACAGAGAGGTGGTTTTCTAATGTTGGTGTGGTGCTGAGGGCAAAGAAGAAAGAATTTACTGGGAGCCTCAAAGAGGTTGTCAGGAAGTGCTGCTGCTGTAGAGGCTGGAAACCACTAGGTTCTCTTCTTCCTGGTTTTGGATCTCCTGCCACTGAATATACTTAGCCCACATATGGGAGCAGAGAAGTCCAGTGGTTTGATGATCTGGGGCTGGAGTTTCATCAGATTATTAAGAAGAGAGTATAAGGATAACAGTAATTATCTGTTTTGATTGAGATGATAAACTGTGATCGAGATGATGGACTATACAGTCTAGGCTCTAAAGAGAAGAAACTGAAGATAATGGAGAGGACTGATGGATTAAAGTTTCCGAAGTGGAATAAATTTAGATGATGGTAGGGTCCATACCTGCCACATGTGGGTCGGGCTAAAGTGGCATGGAGGCCATTTGGATTGAGAAGGTCTCAGGACTGCAAGCATAGGATGTTAGGCGATTGATGACATGAGCACTGACATCACCAAGGATCATGACTTGATTTGAGAGACAGGAAAACAGAAAGCTAGATGCCTTAGTGTTCAGTGAGTCTGGAAGACTGGCCAGATGATCCACAGTTAGCAGTGGCAAAGAACACCATCCTAGGTGGAGAAGTCATGATTTTGAAGCAGTAGAGGAGAGTTTGGGAAAAGGCTTTTCTCTAAAGGAGCTTTAATGCTTCGTCTTCCAGGCTGTCAGAAAAACAAAAGGGGCAGGTATCTGAGCAACTGAATGCCCTGAATAAGGCTTACCATGACCTCTGTGATGGTTCAGCACACCAGCTTCAGCAACTTCAGAACCAGTTGGCCCAGCAGACAGAGCAAAAGGTACTATAGGTTTTCTCTCCAAATGTTGTCAGGGTATGTTTTGAATGGTATGAAAGCAGCTTTGCTGATTGAGAGTCATGATCACTAGCTTTCCATGAGCAACGTGACTTAATTTTTAACCTCACCGTAGCAACCATTTGTCTTGTGTTTCTTCACTGGGGTTCCACGATGTGCCGGTCAGTCAAAACCACTAGAAGGCCCTTACAGCTAACCCTTCAGACCTGGATCACCACTTTTGTTGTCTGCCTTTTTGTGGCAGACCATAGTCAATGAGAACATAACTTCTGTATTTTATCTGATTACAGGGCCATAAGATTACTCCTTCATGGCATTGATGCTCAGAATTTGATAGCCAAGAGTTCTGTATATTGGGAAGAAAATCCCATGAACCTCTTTCCTCCATACTTTTTTTTCCATATCTACCCAATAAATAAATGTTCATCTCCAAAGCAAACTGGTGGATTAGCTGCACTGACTGAGACACTGGTTCCCCTCACCCATGGTCACCCCATCATGTGACAATCTTTACCAGTCCCCACTCATGTTCATTTCCTGGACCATATGGAAGTTGTTCCTACTGGTTGTCCAAAGTTCTTCCTGGATACTTGCGTGTATATGTAAACTTACCATATTATAGACATGTGTCTCTGGGATATATATGTGTGTTTGCCTGCTTATTCCCTATGTTGTGAAGCAATGGCCAACTTATGTGGGGCAGGCCAAAATTTAAGCCCATGTGCTAATCAAATTTGTGCTAGGTGATTATCAAAATGGTATTAAAACAAAATATGTCCAGACCCATGGTTTGGATAATGTAAAATGCCCAATTTTTCAAATATATTTTTCCAAAGCAAAAAAAACCCACAAAATATGCTCTGATTCTGGATCTTGCATATGAAATATGTGCAGCAGGAACTAGAGTTGTAAAGACCACAAGTCGTAGTCTGCTGAATTTGAGAGTAAATTTCCAAAATGAATGTGCTGGTTTAGCATCCTTTGCATAAGGTAGCCCACATCTAATGGCTTGTTGTTTCACCATGTAAGGGAACATGTGAAAAGTTTTAACAATTGCTTGCTGAGAACATCCAGTTGTCATTTTGAAAAGTTAAAAAAGAGGAGGAAAAAAAGACAGACAAGCTGCTGAGCACCACTACATTGAGCATGATGTGTCCCTTGTTACTGTTTGTGTGTTTCATGTGAAGTATTGTTCTGATTAACTGACATCCTGACATCCTTGCTTACAAGTTTGACTAACCCTTTGGAGTTTAAGCACAAACGCACAAAGGGAAAAGAGGACGACCTGTTTGGGGTTCTTTTTTGCAAAAAAAAAAAAAAAAACAGTCGCATGCTGGACGCTAACACCAAGCTTACACTGTGTGTGCGATACGGCTGAGCTGCTCCATAAGGCTCTGTCTCTTATCTGCCCAAGGCGTACCCTGCAACTCTGGTAAGTAGAAGCCTTTTATGTTTTCTTTCTTCCTCTCCCTCTTTCTTTTTCTGTTTGTTTAGGTCAGAATGCCCATGTTTGGAGGGACTGAAATGAATTTCTTTGGATTATTTCCCAGCTCAGTGCTTCCTGCCTATCCTCCAATTACAAGGGTATTGGAAGAAACAGTGTACAGTCTTTTCATTTTAGCTAGACTCCAGGCCTTTCTTCAATATCAGCATATCTGAGACTCCATGAGTCTCACAGAAGAAATTAGAAGTTCTCAAAAGAATCTTTTCCTTTGTTATTTTGTCTGCTTCTAAATAGTCTTTACATGAATTTTGTAAAAGGAGTTTTTCTGTATCCCAAAGAGTCATATGCCAGTGAAATTTTTCCTTTCATCCTTTATAGGACAGATACCTGGTAGATTTGCATAACATTATGTTTACCTTGTGCAAGTTAGACTCTACATTCTGGGTCATAACACAAGGAGGGGATGGGGAATAATACTACTTTAAACAGTGTTGAGAATTCTGTTATTCCATTATTCAAACAAATACAGTGATACGAAGATGTGACTCAAATCTGTTCCCTTCTTTGCTATCCATTCTGCATCTCTTACAGTGCATAACTCATCAAGCTTGAAATCCTCTGTGTGTGTCTTTAAAATCCGGGGGAAAGCAGGATAATGATTTTCAGGATTTCCTTACTGTGTGTGTATCATTTTATTCATTCACTCATCAGATATTTATTGAACTGCTGGTACTGTTGATAGACTGAATGGGCAAAGTGCCTGCTTTTATGGAGCTTAACCCTCACTGAGACAGAAATGAAATGCATTATTTAGGAGGCAGGGAAGTGCTTGGTAATTGCTTCAACAAGATCCTGCATGGATGTTTTAATAGTTAAATAAGGATCAGAAAGTAATACTGACCAAAGAGGGATAGATAAAACCATCAGAAGAAAATAAGGAATGTAAACAAGAAGAGCTAGAAAGTTGAGAATAGCAGAAATGATGAAGTATTCTAAGTGGTAAAACACTTTTAAGTGATTTAATTCCTGAATATCATCATTCTGTGATAAAAGGCTTCAAAATAGGAATTTTTTAGGAGCTGTTTTTAGACTTCTTCACAAGGGTAATTTTTACAATGTATAAGGCTTATCTTGCTCAATGACCTCAGGACCTAACTCCTGTGTCAGCGATAAGACTCCACAGTATTTATCCTTCATGCTTTTTGGATCTGACTGGAGAGGCAGTATAACAGCACAGGTTTTAGAGTCAGACCTTGGTTCATTTATAGAACTCACTATTTTAGCACTATGTAACTTCAGTGTGCCTCATTTTCTTATCTACAAACTAAAGATTAAAATAATTGCTTTCACAGAATTGTTGTGAGGATTAAATATCAGTAATCAATAAATATATTAAATGCCCAGCAAGTGGTAGTTGTATGATCCATTCTAGTCTGGACCAGAAGAAAAGTTTCCAGTGGTTCCACAGGCAAGGGTCCCTGGTCTGTTCTTTCCTTGACTTGATACTTCCAATTCCTAGAACTAATTTAACTCAGAGCCATCATCTTGGGAGATTGGCCACCAAAAGTATGACTGCTCCAACTGCTGATCAGCTGCTTGAGTTATATACTTAGGGCCATTTACTGGAATGCACAACTGTTGTGTGGCTATAGGACTGCTTAAGCCTCTAATAATCCTGTGGACTAGTCCTGCTGAACTCACCAGCAGGGAACTGCTACTTCAAGAGTTTTTTGCATGGTTGCAACATTGAGAAGTTGTTATATGGGTTCAATTCTCACTTTTTGGAAACTGGTATGTGTTTGTAAGAACCTCTGATGATTTAGTCTTAGAAATAGCTGTCCTTTCTCTTTCGCTGCTTGCTCTTTTTTAGAGCTTTTCACTCAGATATGCTTAATGCTACCATCCCTCAAGTAAACTGTGAACTGCTAGCCATGTTAAACATTCTGCAGTTCAGAAAAATTCTTTTTTAACATTAACACTGCCAGGCTTCAGGATGTTTTCTACACACTGAGGCTCATCCTAGGCTGGGTTTTTCTTGTGGGCAGAATTTGATGTACTATGGTTCTTTGAATGAATCCTCTGAATAATTGTGCTTTTCTGATTCAGTTTTGTTTTTTATTTTTTCTTTAGGGTTGCAGAGCAGTTGCTGGGGTGATTGACCTAGGCACAGTGGAGATATTTCCCATCTTCAGAGCCATGCAAAAGGGCCTCATTGACCAAGACACAGGCCTTGTGCTCCTGGAATCCCAGGTTATCATGTCTGGCCTTATTGCTCCTGAGACCAGTGAGAAGCTCTCTCTGGAGGAGGGCTTAGCCAGAAACCTTATTAATCTGCAGATGTACCAGCAGCTCCGGGAGCTACAGGATGCCCTGTCCTTAATAAGCAGGCTTACTGAGAGCAAAGGCCCTCTTTCTGTCGTGGAAGCAATTGAAAAGAAAATAATCAGTGAGAAAGTTGGACTGAAAATCTTAGAAGCTCACCTGGCAACTGGAGGGTTTAGTATCCCCCCTAATGAGCACTGTATTAACCTAGAGGAGGCTTTTCACCAAGGCTTCATTTCTGCATGGCTTCACTCAGTGTTGGAGTCTCACCTGAGATCATCTAAGAATTTGATAGACCCAAACACAGCTGAGAAAATTGGTTTGCTGAATCTGATGCAGAGATGTATTGTCCACCAGGAGTCGGAGTTGAAATTGCTGCCTGTCAAGCAGTTGGCAGGGGGAATGGTGAGCTTAAAATCAGGCCGGAAGGTTAGCATTTTCCGTGCAGTTCAGGAAGGGCTAATAGACAGGCAGGTCACTGTCCGGCTGCTGGAAGCTCAGCTTTTTGCTGGTGGCATAGTAGATCCAAGAACAGGACACAGACTTACAGTGGAAGAGGCTGTAAGACATAATTTGATTGACCAAGATATGGCCTGTGCTATTCTCATAAGGCAGCTTCAGACAGGAGGCATCATAGACACTGTCACTGGGCATAGGATGCCAATAGATGAAGCAGTGAGCAATGATCTAGTAGCCGCTAAGATTGCCCTTGTGATTCTGGAGTCCCTTTGGTCATTCATGGGGTTGCTATGGCCAGAATCTGGAGAGATCCTCCCAATTACAGATGCCTTGGAACAAGGTATTGTGTCTACTGAACTAGCTCATAAAATCGTTAGTGACCGACAGCATATTAAAGCTCTGTTTCTGCCTGCAACCACAGAGATTTGTTCCTGGGAAAAAGCAACAGAAAATGGTATGTTAGATAAAGATCTTGTCAATAACTTAAAATCAATTTGCATACCTGATGTGATGCCCCACATGCAATTAGCAGATTCTTCAGAACAAAGCAAGTTGAACATTAATACTGGACCAGGAAGTCTACCATGTAGCAAAGACCAGACTGAGGGCATAGCAAGCCATAGCGAGAAGCTATTGTTTCAACTGATGACTCACAGCTACATTAATGTGTGGAATGGAGAGAGGCTGCTCCTGTTAGACAGTGAGCTGATAGAGACACTTACAGCAAGAGGAGAATATCTAGCAAGTCCTCCAGAAGTGTTTGGAATTGAGCATCAGAGGCTAGAAACTCCCAAGGAATTACAAGAATCAGTGAATGTGAAAATAACAGAAAGTCCTTGTGATAGGTTGACTTTGAGGCCGCATGAATACCAGTTTTCTTCTCAGAACAGAGAATATCCTGATCAGGCAAATTGCACTGAAGTAAAAGGCAAAAAGACCAATGTAGAAACAGAAGTTTCCTTTGTAGAGAACCCTGAAAAGGACCTGTTTATAGGAGAACAAAAGGTGAGAAGTGTTAATGTTGATACTTTGAAGGGTATCGATAAAGTCAAATCAGAGTTAAAAAGGCAGTTGTTAGGTACCAAAGAAGAAAGCCCAACAGAAATGTCTACCGGAGAAAATGTCAGTAGAGGATTTCTCTATACGGTACCCACCAAGGAAGAAGAAGATGGGACCTTGGTAGTGGACAAAGATCCTTTTCCTGTTGAATCACCAGAGGAAGGATGGCAGACTCTCAGAAAGACTTCATTTATGTGTCCACAAGAGGAAGCAAACACACTTGAAACTGAATGTGTTCCAGGTGAAACTGGAAGACCTCTCATAGAATCCCAAAGCAAAAAGTTACAATTTCAAGTAGAGAAAACTCTAGATTTAGAACCGGAACTAAAATCTGAAAATGACGTGCATATTCATTCTCTGGACAAAAAGAAAGCCTTAAATAAAACAGTTTTGCGTGGGCATGACTGTGAACAAAGTCCCGAAGGACAGAACATTGCAGGTGACACTATTACAATGTTAGAAAAGACAGATGAAGAAGAGAGTGGTCATGAAACTTCTCTGTCATGCAGTCATCCTTCAGAATTGCTTGAAGAAGCTACCTTAAATATATTATCTGCACAATTACTAGATGGTGGTATCTTTCATGAACAAACAGGTCAGAAGCTCTTACTAAATGAAGCAATAGCCCAAGGCATTGTGCCCAGTCACACCGCTGTGAAACTTATGGGAAAACTGAACGTGTTTCGGGGCTTCTTTGACTCTCAGACCTGCGAGTCTTTGACAACTGAAGAAGTCATTGATGAAGGTCTGATGGATGAGAAATTATTGTATAATGTCCTCATGGCTGACAAAGCTGTAAGTGGTGTCTTAGACCCCCGTACCCATACACTCTGCTCTGTAAAGGAATCAGTTGCAGTTGGACTTCTTGACAGACAAACAGCCACCAGAATTTTAGAGGGGCAGGTGGTTACTGGTGGAATTGTTGATTTGAAACGAGGCAAAAAGGTTTCAGTAACTTTGGCCTCAAATCTTGGCTTGGTGGACAGTGCTGATCAGATAGAGCTTATAAATTTGGAGAAAGCTTCCAAAGGCAGAGGTGCTACAAAAGCAGTTAGGGAGAGATTGATTAGCTTACAAATGGAAACAACTGGAATTGTGGACCCTGATAGCAAAGCCCCTTTGACAGTTGTGCAGTCCATTGACAGAGGACTTCTGGAGAGAGAAGAGGCCATTCAGTTGTTGGCTAAACAGGTGGTGGATGGAGGTATCATTCACCATATATCTGGGATGAGACTTTCTGTTGATAATGCCTTTAAACATGGCATCGTTGATGAAGATTTAGCCAGGCAACTTAAAAAAATTGAGAACTTAAGCCTCCATCAGTTTTTTCATCCTAAAACAAAGGAAACTGTTTCCCTCTCTGAAGCCATAAAATTAGATCTTGTTACCCCAGACTTGAAAAAAGAAATCCAAGAAATTCAGGCCTTGACTGGAAGCTTTGTGGATCTCATTTCTAGCCAGAGACTGACCTTGGCAGAAGCTAAAAAGGAAGGACTGTTAACTAATAAAGCAATATTGTCTTCAACCAGCCAGCTCCAGCAAAGCCCTGGGCAGGTGCTGAGGACGCCGCAGAGGAGAGGTTGCTGCCCGATGCGCCCACCCCAGGGGAAGGGTGTTCTGAGCAAAGGTGGGTGTGGATGTGCCTGGAATGGAGAGACCACAAAGAACTGTGACAACTAGGCCCACAAGCAGGTGTCAAAGCAGGTGGTAATGAACTGGGGGGAGGTCTGCTTGCAAGCGCATCCCCACAGGATCCCTTAGCCCGCACCACTGTCCAGCTCACCCCTCAGTAAGGAAGCCCATGGGGTGACTGGGTCCTAAACCCTGTGCTCCAGGTGAGCCTGCCCCTCCCCCACCAGCTGCAGCAGACCACAAGCCTCCAAGCTGCCTTTTGGCCACCCGAGTAGAACCTTTGCCCTCCCTTGGCCCCCAAAGCATGGGGGGGGTGGCAGGTGAACACAGAGTGGACCTTCCTTTTGTCAGGACTAATGTTGTGTCCCCTCCCCATTTACCTGCCCCCTCTCCTGTAATTCACCATGGCCCCACCCCACAGTCAACCCCCATCCTCCTGCGGACCCACTCGAACTCGGTCTCCTACACACACTTGCGCTCAGGGAGCCTATTGCCCAGCACAGGACTGCCCTCCACAGCCACTCTCCAGGAAGATCCTCTCACACGATCTATATCTGTCTAGGCCTGAGGTGGGGTGGGTGCCCCCCGAAGTGCTGGCCTTGCACATCATCTCCCCTACCCGACCTTTGGGGGTCACACCTTTCCACAGCCAGGAACTGCTCTTGTCCCCAGATCTCAGCTGCAAGCACAGTGCCGGCCCTGCTCCCCATGCCCCCCGCACCCCCTCCAGACCCTCTGCCTCATCGGGACCTGTGGTCAGTCCCCTGCCCCTCCTGCTCCCCGTGCCATGGAACCAGGCTGGGGTTACTCTCTATCCACTTACTTTAGGTCCACACCTCAAGACGGAATGTTGCTGGGGAGACACAAAAACAGTACTGACCAGCCTTGCTTCAAATCCCTACCCCCAATTTCCCAGGCTGCAGAACTTCCCAGCACAGCTCTCACATGTCGTTTTCTCCCCCTCTCCAAAATGACCCCTGAAAGAGGCCCTCCTTGGTACACATCTCCCCCAAACCCACTCCAAAGAGCTGTTATATTCAATGAAGAAAATGGAACCTATCAGGGTCAAAACTCCTTATCACCCATCTTCCACATGGCAAATAAAATCACTTCCTTCTGCTTGAAATTCTATAGTGACTTCCCTTGGTACTTTAACAAAAACATTTAAAAAGGCTATAAATGATCTTCCCTTCTGCCTGTTTATTAATGTCATTTTATACCACTTTGCATTTTAAACCTCTAGCCACACCTTGCTCTTCTCTGCTCAGGAACACATCAGGCTTGGCTCTGCCTTCAGGCCTTTGCTCCTGTGCCTGCAATGCCCTCACACCCACCCACTGTCCCTACTCCCAACTCTGGGACTGTGGCCATGGCCTCAGTTTTCTATTGTCTCAGAAAGGCTGCAGCTGACTACCTAAATAGCTCCTCAGGTCATGAGTTACACTGCTAGCTGACATTGTTTACAGAAAACATCTGTGATAACATCTGTCTCTTCACCACAATGTACAGCTCCAAGAGCGGAGACCATGTTGGAACTTAAAACAGCACCTGGCACTGCAGACCGAGCCCATTCCAAATCTTACCTGCAAACACAGATGTGTTCTGAGGCGTGCTGGCCGCATGGAAGGCAAAGGGTGTGCACCCAGGGAGTTCTGACTCAAGCCTCCCCCAAAAGGGGCCGTGCTACCAGTGGTCCCACTCTGTCCTGCCCCAAAGGCGAATGCCCCACTGGTGGAGCTGCTGTGGGGTCCATCCATGTTCATCCCAAAGGCCCCACTGCTAGCGGTGCCTGCTGACACCCTGAACATGAAGGGTGATGAGGCGGTGATGCCAAATATTGAGCTACTGGTCCCGCTGCTGGTGGTCTGGGTCGTAGCTCCAAAGCCCAAGATGGTGGCTGCAAAAAAGGAGGAAACAGCTGTGGTACTTCCAAAGGCTGGCTGGGTGCTGGAGGGGGTGCTGAAGACAAAGGCTGCAGGTTTAAACCCATGAAAACCTGACCGCACAGTGCTGCCAAAGGCTGGCTGGGGTGGGATCGGTGCTGGAGCTGCAGGTGGGGTATTTTTTCAAGGTACTTTAAATACTAACCTTCATGTCATCAGAGATATTTAAAAACTCACACAGCCCATCACCTGGATGAGGGTTAGTTCTTTATGAGCACTGGCTTTTGAGACAATATATGAATTTATAGATTTTATTATATCTGAACTGTATTTATTGATTTTTTATGTTTCTTGTTTGTATCCCTATTAAATGTAAATTGCTTGAAAGAAGGTTGGTGTCCTGCCTACCTCCCTATTTCCAGCACTTAAAATTGATATAACACGTAGTATATACACAATAAATAATTGCTTACTGAAATATTGTGTTTGAAATATAAATTATATCATGGTAATACTCTATATGTCCCAAATAAACTCCATCAGAGTGGACATTCTCTATTCACTTCTTAAGTCAGTCTCTACATATTATTCTCTATATTAGTTCCCTTTTACTTCCCTTACTGTATTTGAGTTATTCCTTTAAATACTTATTTGGTTTGTTTTAGCATATTCATTTTTTAATTGACTTGCCATTCTTCCCTACTAAACTCTAAAGGAGCGAGGAGTTCATCATATTATATCCCAGTGACTAACTTATACAGAAGCTCAATAATTATTTTGGATCTGTGAATTAGTTATTCAATGAATGAATTGTATTTTCCTGTCTGGCCACCTGGCATGATTTTATGTTTCAAAGTATTATTTCCCACAAAGGAATGAACATGGAAAACCCACTTTTATGTTACTCCCAAAGAGTATTACTAATATTGCATCATTGGCAAAAATCTAACCCACACTCATAAACCAGTGTTACAATTTTTTTAATATTTACAGTGTCCTATCTAGAGTTCCTACTCTTGCAAGATGATGAATCAGCAGCCTCATTAAGTAGTCACTAAGTGGTTCCTAAGAAGGAGGATCTACACACTTTATATTACATTCTGGAATGTTCTGTAGAAGACTAGAGCACTTCCCCTCTAGATTACAGGGAGGCAGAAGAGAAAATGACATGTATCACTTCCTACTGTGAACCACTCTGAAATGAGAGCCACCTTAGTGTGAGTTTCTCATACTAACTTTCTCAGGGAGGTGCTGGTGTGTCTATGATGCACAGTTAGGGAAACGAAGGTTCAGAAGTGTAAGCAGCCCACCCAGGAGAGCAGCAGTCACTCATGCCAGCTCTCATTCTGTTTAGATTGAGTGACACACACACAACCACTGGTGGTTTTCCATACAGTAATTTCAAATAAGTGCAGAAGCAAGATGTGTTATTGCATATTTCAAACTATTGTTTCTTATTGATGTACATTATGTTAATATTTAGCCTAAAGGCCAAAATAAGATGGCAGTCAGCTTACAGGTTCTCTGCTAAAATTGTTTATTAGAATATTGAGTTTACAGATCTACCTTTCTGCTTGGTCTCCAGGATCCTACCCTGCCTGTTAATTTTGCTGCTCAGGCTTACACCTAGAAAGACAGGATGCTCTCAGCATTACTTGGTGTTTCTGGACTAGCAAACTACTTTTAGTGTTTTAGTGCTGTAAGTCTGGGGAGAGGAAATTCTGGGGCAAAATACCTCTAAAAACCAAAATCAGTCAAAGGGAGAAATAAAGTTTAAAATCCATTTATTGCTTACAAAGTGCAGTCCAGCACTGTCTCTCTCCCGTGTTCTGGAAGAAGCAAGCAAACAAGCAAGTCCCTCCCCTTAACCTTTCAGGTTCAGGCATGCCCTCGGTTGCCCAGGTAGTTACCCATTGATGTGGAAATGAAATTCTCTCCAGCTCTGAAGATATATAAATGTACCAAAACCAGGCTACATATTCTGGAAATATTACAATTTTACCCACAGGCCACCCCTCCAGAAATCTGGCCTTACAATCTACTTGCTCCCCTTCCGCAATGGTCCCTGGGCAAGAAAACTGGAGCATTGTGACCAGACTAATGACATACAATAGCAACAGCAATAAAATCATGACAATCCTCAAGCCAGAGGATTCAGCTAGGTTCAAAGTCTTATGCAGATTAAGTCCATAGCTCCTCCATTCCATAGGCAGGCAGTAGCTTAGGGTTCAGAGCAATCACCATATGGCAGCTGAAGCCAGGGGGTGCATTCAGACCACAAGGACTGTAGGATAAAATAACCTTGAGGGTGAAAGGATGCATGTTTTAATGACACCAGCATAGGCAAATCTTGTCCATCAGGTAGGATACATGCAAGAGAGTGGTCTTGTGATAAAACAGTGGCAGGAATGGGATCTCGTCCTGGTCTAGTATACCAGATTTTCACCACCCTCCCTGTGGGAGTTACAGGTGGGTCAATATATAGGGCTGTGAGAGGTACATGCACTGGCCATAAAGATAAAACAAAACTTCCCCGCAAGATGCTCTTACCTCCTGGATGTTTTGGGTACACTATCGTGACCTTTGGGGGCCATTCAGCTGTTATTCCAGGAATACACAGGAGGCTAGCTCCCAGGTCTTTCCCCCAAGGTGCCAGAAGGGTCAGCCATGACTGGTCCATGTGTCACAATGTTGAGGCCCAGATCCATTCAATAGTGTCTCTAGGGCTAATGTAGTAGGGGCTGGCAGCAGGCTTCTGCTCTGCTAGCTGAATCCTGGCTTCAATAGTTCTTCTTTTTTTTGGATGTACAATTGTATAGGAGAGAGAGCAAGGTGTGTTAGCATGTCCACAGGGCTCAAAACTCCTTTATGTGGCTTCTCATTCAAATGCTGTAGCACTGTGCATAGGCGAACTGACCAGCCCGGTAGACTATTGGTGTCTGACTTCAGGCCAGATTTCAAAAAACCGTTGTACCTCTCTATCACGCCTGCACCAGTAGGATTATATGGTACATGAAATTTCCACTTTATTCCTAATTGGTGCACCTATTCTTGTAATGTATGGTCCAGTAAAGTGGGTGCCTTCATCATTCTCAATCACCTGCGGCCAGCCATACACTGCAAAGAGATGCTCTAGGCCCTTGTTGGTGGTTTGCTGATCTGCATGATGTGCAAGAAAAGCAACCAATAGTCCAGTACCATGTCCACACAAGTCATGGCATTCCAAAATCCTTCTGATATGGGCAGAGGCCCAATATGGTCTATCTGCCACCTGACAAGGGGTATCAGCCCCCTTACTATTGTCCCATGTTGCTGTGGGACTCAGTGTGAGTCCCCCTTAGAGCACCCAAGGCACTCCTTCCGGGCTCTGCTGACTTCTTCAAAGGTCAATGGCAAGCCCCAAATATGGGCTACAGCCCACATAGTCTTTTGCCCTGCATGTAAGAAATGCTGGTGTAGCCATTGGGCCACATCAGAGACAGTCTTTCTGAAGGGAACCAGATCATTTGAGCCATTTGACAGAGTCCAGGCCCAAAGGCGACCCCAGAAGAACTGGAGGAGCCAGACCTGTTCCCCCTCATTTCTCTTTATTTTAGTTCTTGCTGTTCTTTGCATTCTTATAATAATATTTTTCTGTTCAGTGGTTAGAGAACATCCTGTAAATTCTACTGAGAAATTGAATTTAGATGCTGGAAGCCGACCTACTCCGCCTGCCTGATGGCACAGCCCAGGAGGCCAATGGATGGATGCCGCACAGCGGGCCTCCAAAGGGGAAGCTACTCATATCTCTTCTATTGTTTAATCTGACCATCTCCCCAGTATGAACAGCCCTCACTAATCAGAAACAGCCCCGAGAGAAAAGCCTGTTAGGAGCCATTGAGCCTTCATAAAGCCCAGCTTGTGACCCTGCACATTCCCCTCAGGCCTGTAGGCTATTATCCTTGGGTTAGAAAATAGAAGAAAGTTCAGGTGACTTCAGAGTACCCCTCCTTGGTCAACTTAGCTCCTAGGAAAAACAAGAGGTGACTGAGTGAGGGTCAGGAAAACAGGTGGAAAAATCTTGGTAGAGTTCCCTTATGAGTTATTACTGTAGAAACTACAGTCAGCGTGGTTACACTCAGAATCAACAGCATGAGTGTTGCTCATTCTCCCATCAATAGCTTCAGGACATCATTGGAAGGAAAAAACATGGCCTCCCAGTGAGCCTAAGTGAGAGTCCGGTCAAACAAGTCTCAAGACGCAAAGCACTGTAGTGCCTTGTAGAAATTTAACCTGAGATTAGGGATCTAAAGGTATGAGAGCAACAGAAATATCTTGAAGAAGAAAACATGGTGACCTTTCATGGTCGAGAAAGCAGGGGAACATTCCAAGAATTAGATTATGCCATAAATCACTGAATGACACATGTCTTATGATGATTTTTGTAACCAATCCCCTATATATTGCTTGAGGTTTCTGCCAATAAAGGGGCCAGACCAGCTTAGCATCTTTGCTAGTGTCTGTGTCCTCATTACCTTCGCCGATGCCATCTCACTCCCCTTCGATACCTCACCCCAGCTGGAGCTGGACTCCGGCATCTTTCCTTGTAGCCAGTGCACCTGGACCTATGTGTTTGCTTAATCATTCCCTGGGGATGCCAAAGGCAAATGGCCAGTCACATGATATACAGTAACAGTCTTAGACTGACCAGAGGCCCATAGGTCTTGCCACAGCTCTTGCCCCCAAAGGGGCCAGTGACCAACCATCTAGTTGACATGATACCATGTCAGTAGCCATAGGGTCAAGCCCTGATAGATGGCCCATATGTCAGTGCAGACAGCTATGGGGGAGGGCTCCTGGGTGATCATGAGCCATACTGCCCACAACTCTGCCCATTGGCTGCTCTTCTCCCCCCCCCTCCTCTATCCATATTGTCTCAGGCTTAGGATGGAAAGCCACAGCCCTCCACTTTCAGGGCTGCCCATGACTGGAGCCATCTGTGTACCAAGCATCTTCAGGTATAGGGGCTTTTCCCTCCTGATAAGGATTGTTACCAATGGCTCAAAAGCAAGTTCTTCCTGCTTTCCATTAGTATATGTCACTGGTGCCAATACGCATTAGTGTTCACCACTGTTGCTGTAAATATGTGCCCCATTTGGCCAGTGTAGGTGTCTGCGCCATGCCACTCCGTGGCCTTTGGGTTGTCTCACCCCCACCCCGGAATGGGATAGGTGGTTATTACCTTGGTCAGAGCTGTTCCAGTGATGGGCTCCGTAGCCAGCAAGGCGTGATACACAGCAGCCAGTTACTTCTCTATAAAGGTGAACTGAAACTCTGCTCCTTTCCATAATTTTGACCAGAATCCAATAGGTTGGCATGTCCCTTCAAGCCACTGCCAAAGACCTCATCCATAATCATCTTCGGTTACATGAACACCTAGTTCACAGGGCCTTGATGAGTCCATTATATTCAAGGCCTGTATGGCCTTGACTGCCCACTTGGCAGTAGTGAAAGCAGCTGCACATGTCTCATCCCAGTCCCACCTGATGCCCTTTCATACCAAACGGTATAAGGGCTTCAGAATTTGTGCCAAGTGCAGCATATACACTCTCCAATAGCCCCAAAGACCCCAAAACTCTTGTAATACTGGCACAGTGGTAGTGGTGGGGAAAGCCTGGACCTTGTTTATGACTGCTTCAGTAACAACTTTAGTCTTACCAGACCAGACAACCCTCAAGAATTTCACAGACACAACAGGTTCCTGAACCTTCATGCTGTACACAGCCTATCCTTTTTCCTGTAGGTGATGCAATACTCTAGGGACTGCCCCTTATAAATCTGAAAGACAAACAGATGTGAACATGTCATCAATGTAGTGATACAACCACACTGCTTGCGGTTTCCTCCGTGTGGCCAAGTCCTGGGCTACAAGTCTGTGACAGATGGTGGGACAGTGGAGACATTCCTGTGGAAGGACAGTGAATGTCCACTGTTGGCCTTCAAACATTAAGGAAAACTGTTCCTGGCTTTCCTGTGCTATGTCAAAAGAGAAGAAAGCATTAGCAAGGTCTACTACATAATGGTACATTCCAAGCTAATGGCTAAGGGTGTAAAATATGTCTGCTATAGAGGGGATAGCAGCATGCAAAGTGGGTGTGACTTTATTCAATTCTCTGTAGTCTACAGTCAGATGCCAGGAGCAGTCTGGCTTTCTCACTGGCCACACTGGGGAATTAAAAGGACTATGAGTGGGCTTTATAGATGCCCACCCTCTCCAACTCCTGTAGAGTTTCTCCAATTTCCCTGTGCCCCCCAGGCAATTTATACCACTTAATATTTGTCAACACCAAGGTACAGGCAGAGCTACAAGTGGGTGCTTAGTATGTCACTTCAGAACTGCCTTTACCACACATACCCTCAGTCTGAACTCACCTGCACTGTTCTGCAACCACAGGCCCTGCAGAATACCTACCCCCAAAATATATTCAGGGATGGGAGAAATGTACACAGTATACTCCTTTGGTGGTAAATGCCCTATCCCCAATGAGATTTGGGCTTTATTCACTCTAATTGCCTTACCCCCATAGCCATCTATGACAGCAGGGGTCCTGGGAAAATGTTCAGGGTCGCCATGAATCAGAGAACACTCAGCTCCTGTGTCCACCAGTGCCAGCACGCATTGTACATTCACAGTAGACCAATGAATTGATAATGTGGTCTCTGGTCCCACCATGTCCCCCAGGGTGGGGACTTTGACCCCCACCTCAGTTGAACCATGATGCCCAATCATCCTCCTGAAGGGCTGAGGGCTCAGGTAAATCCTGGGTACTGTCTCCCACGAAGTTTTACAGGGACCCAAGCCAGGAATGAGGCATTGACTCTGGTTCCCGTGTCCAGAACCTCAGTGGCTGAAACTGCTGCTCTGGCTTTAACTGGTGCCACAGTTCTAACAATATCCTATTGGACTGCACCAGCACCTCCCTGAGAAAGTTAGTATGAGAAACTCACACTAAGGTGGCTCTCATTTCAGAGTGGTTCACAGTAGGAAGTGATACATGTCATTTTCTCTTCTGCCTCCCTGTAATCTAGAGGGGAAGTGCTCTAGTCTTCTACAGAGTTTTTCTTTCACTACTCTGTCCTTTATCAATTCAACCCACATCTGGGTCCTCAAGACCTTCACGTGGCCTTTTGCACTTCTCCTTTCAGTCATGGCCTATACTGCCCTCCGTGACCTTATTGTTTCAACCTCTCCCCAGATATACTAAACTATGAGAAGCCTCACTTATGGTTGCCTTAAATGGGGGACAAGAGTATTCACTAGGGACCCAGAGATGTGGGAGCTGTATGCAGCACCAGGTTTCTCATTCATATAGTGAACACCTCATCAGGGCCCTGGGGGTCCATATTATAGGTGATATTTTTCATACCCAATTCCCACAGTAGCTTTAGGAGCTCTGCATACGTTTTCCAACTAAATCACCCTGATGAGGCCAAACAACCCTGATGGCAGCTGTCAGCCTTTCCAGGAGTGTCTGATTCCCTGAGGCATGATGGGCATTTTGCAACTGCTGCCAGAGGGAAGGGTGAATGAACAGGGAAGCCATTCTACTCATCTCAGTACCCGACACAACAACATTTTCCACCCGCATATTCCAGAGATGTAAAAGCCATGTAGGCAGAGATTCCGATGGCCTCTGCCTATACCAGATGCTCATGCCCACCAGCTCATCCTGGGTATAGGCGTGGAGCATGGAGTGCTCCACAACCTGGGGGGCTTGGGGGGGGGGGAGCGGGGCTCCTCCTCCTCCTCCTGAGGATACTGGTTGTTTCATTTTTATTTTCTTAATTACAGCTGGGCGGGCCTTTAAAACGGGAGAAGATGGTACCTCAGGTGGTGGCCTGGGGAACAGATCTGCCAGTGACCCCGCCTCCTCCTCTTCTTCCTCTGGCTCCTCCACCAACGGCTCTTCCTCCACCATTTCCGGGGCTGAAGGCACCACTCTTTCCTCCCGCTCCCCCACGGCCTCCTGCAATGCACTTTTCCTGCTGCCTCCGCCCCTTGCCGCTAAGGCGTCTTCTAGGAGTGTGACCTGTCTTTTCAGTAACTGTCTCTCTTCTTTAATAGCATCACATAGGTTATCACCCAGCTCCTCCAAGCGATGCTGAAGTGTATCTTTCTCCCACCTAAGTCCCTCTATCTCATGCATAACATTTTCCACTATCTTGAGGAAAAGAGAACCTGCAGTGCCAGCCGCTACATGACCCCTTATGGTCTCCAAGCCGTCTTCCAATTCACAGAGATCTAATTCTCCAGCTTCTGGTGTTTCCACCCTTCCCCAGCTCTGGGGAAGGCCCCACCCCTCTAAGAGGTACTTTACCCTAGACCAATTGCCCACTAGGGGTTCCCAAATTGGGAGTCCCACAGCTGGGTGGATAATAACAGGTGAGGCTGCACCCTTTGCAGGTACATCCACCGAGGCCACCCCACCATTCACAAGGGGGATTCTGGGAATTTACCCCACCATTTCTAGGGGCAGCCCTCCTTAAGGTCGCACCCATTATGACAGATTTTGGGTTCACAGTAACGCTGCCAACTTCCACCAGATGTAAGTCCAGGGAGAGGAAATCCCGGAGCAAAATGCCTATAAAAACCGAAATCAGTCAAAGAGAGAAATAAAGTTTAAACCCCATTTATTGCTTACAAACTGTAGTCCAGCACTGTTTCTCTCCCACGGTCTGGAAGAAGCAAGTAACCCCTCAGGTTCAGACAAACCTTCTGTTGCCCAGGTAATTACCCATTGACATGGAGATGAACTTCTTTCCACCCCTGAGGATATGCAAATGCACCAAAACCATGCGAGATATTCTGGAAATATTAAAATTTTACCCACAGTGCTTAGGATGTCTATCCAGATTTTCTCTAGTTTCTCAGCAAGATAATATACAAGATATATATGATACATACAATATATGTATAATAGATGTGATATGTCAGTATAATTATTGATGGGTTCAGATTTACAGGTACCATCTTGATATTTGTCCTCTGTTTTCCCCTAATCTCCAGACTCTTTGGAGTAGTTTAATAAAAATTTAGTATTCACTTTAATCTTTATTTTTTGACCTCAAATACTAGAATGCCTCACACTTAAGCTAAGATTAATAACAAAAGTATATTTCTATTGCACCTCATTTTGTGCTATTTCACACTTTTTCTAAATATGTTATAAATTGCTCAATATAATAATTTTTTCTTTAAAACATCAATTATCATAACTAAACTTAGAAAATGATTAAAAATACCTTATAGATCCTTCACATTTACCATTTCTTGGATTCTTCATTCCTTTGGGGAGATAGACTCCCAAATGGTACAATTTCCCTTTTCACAGAAGAATTTCAACATTTTCTGTAGTACAGGTTTGGAGGTTCTCTCAGCTTTCATCTGTTGTTCGTTATTTGAAAAGTCTTTATTTTGCATGTCTTAACCAATAGGTTCTACTTTTTAAAGCAGTCCTAGGTTTATTGAAAAATCAAGAAGAAAGTTCCAAGATCCTTAAATACTCCCTCTCTCTCCTTCCTCCCTATTACTAAAATCTTGCATGAGGGTGCTACATTTTACAAATGCTAAAAAATATTGATACAGAATTACTAACTAAAGTCTGTAATTTATATTAAGGATCAATCTTTGGACTTCCGGGAAGATGGCGGTGTGAGCAGGGCGGCAGAAATCTCCTCCCAACACTATATTTATCTACGAAAACACAGAAAATACATCTATTCCTAAAAGAGAGACGAGAATACACAGGAAAGCGCACAGCGTGCAGCTACACCCGAGAGGACTCGGCACCCCAAGAGGCGGTCTTAAAGAGCCCAGCTGACATACGTGGCAACTATCAGTGACCAAATTATACAGCCATGAAAAGACAGAGGAATATGGTTCAGACCAAAATCAACCAGACAACCCCAGAGAGGGAGTCTGAAGGGATGGAAATGCACAGCCTCCCTGAAAAAGATTTCAGAATAAAAGTCATAACCATGCTGATGGACCTACAGAGAAATGTGCAAGAGCTGAGGGAGGAAGTGAGGGAACTGAGGAAAGACAATACAGAAATCAGACAAGCGATCGACGGGCTTAACAGCAGAATGGATGAGATGCAAGAGACTGTTAATGGAATAGAAAACAGAGAACAGGAGTACAGAGCAGCTGAGGCAGAGAGAGATAAAAGGATTTCTAGGAATGAAAGAATATTAAGAGAACTGTGTGACCAATCCAAACGGAACAATATTCGCATTATAGGAGTACCAGAGGAAGAAGAGAGAGAAAAAGGGATAGAAAGTGTCTTTGAAGAAATAATTGCTGAAAACTTTCCCTCGCTGGGGAAGGAAGTAGTCTCGCAGTCCACCGAAGCTCATAGATCTCCCAACACAAGGGACCCAAGGAAGACAACACCAAGACACATAATAATTAAGATGGCAAAGATCAAAGATAACGACAGGGTATTAAAGGCAGCTAGAGAGAGAAAAAAGATCACCTACAAAGGAAAACATATCAGACTATCATCAGACTTCTCAACAGAAACCTTACAGGCCAGAAGAGAATGGCATGATATATTTAACGTTATGAAACAGAAGGGCCTCGAACCAAGAATATTGTATCCAGCACGATTATCATTTAAATATGATGGAGGGATTAAACAATTTCCAGATAAACGAAAGTTAAGAGAATTTGCGTCTCATAAACCACCACTACAGGATATCTTAAATGGACTGCTCTAGAGGGAAGCACACCTAAGGCTAAAAAGATGTCACCAGAGAAAAAAAAATCATAGCAAAGAAAGCAGACCATCCAAATACCATCTAAAGGCAAAGAATAAAACACCTACTATAGAAAGAATGGAGGAGGAGGAATAAGAAGGGAGAGAAAGAAAGAAACATCAGACTGTGTTTACAATAACTTAACAAGAAAGTTAAGTTAGATTGTTAGATAGTAAAGAAGCAACCCTTGAACCCTTGGTAACCACGAATCTAAAGCCAGCAATGGCAATAAGTACATACCTATCAATAATCACCCTAAATGTAAATGGACTGAATGCACCAATCAAAAGACACAGAGTAACAGAATGGATAAAAAAGCAAGACCCATCTATATGCTGCCTACAAGAAACTCACCTCAAATCCAAAGATATACACAGACTAAAAGTGAAGGGATGGAAAAAGATATTTCATGCAAACAACAAAGAGAAAAAAGCAGGTGTTGCAGTACTTGTATCAGACAAAATAGACTTCAAAACGAAGAAAGTAGCAAAAGATAAAGAAGGACATTACATAATGATAAAGGGGTCAGTCCAACAAGAAGATATAACCATTATAAATATATATGCACCCAACACAGGAGCGCCAGCATATGTGAGACAAATACTAACAGAATTAAAGGAGGAAATAGACAGCAATGCATTCATCTTAGGAGACTTCAACACACCACTCACTCCAGAGGACAGATCAACCAGACAGAAAATAAGTAAAGACACAGAGGCACTGAACAACACACTAGAACAGATGGACCTAACAGACATCTACAGAACTCTACACCCAAAAGCAACAGGATACACATTCTTCTCAAGTGCACATGGAACATTTTCCAGAATAGACCACATACTAGGCCACAAAAAGAACCTTAGTAATTTCAAAAATATTGAAATCCTACCAACCAACTTCTCAGATCACCAAGGTATAAAACTAGAAATAAATTTTAGAAAGAAATCAAAAAGGCTCACAAATACATGGAGACTTAACAACACTCTCCTAATTAATCAGTGGGTTAATGACCAAATCAAAACAGAAATCAAAGAATATATGGAGACTAATGACAACAACAACACAAAGCCACAACCTCTGTGGGACGCAGCAAAGGCAGTTCTAAGAGGAAAGTATATTGCAATCCAGGCCTATTTAAAGAAGGAAGAACATTCCCAAATGAATAGTCTAAAGACACAATTACTGAAATTGGAAAAAGAAGAACAAATGAGGCCCAAAGTCACCAGAAGGAGGGACATAATAAAGATTAGAGAAGAAATAAATAAAATTGAGAAGAATAAAACAATAGAAAAAATCAATAAAACCAAGAGCTGGTTCTTTGAAAAAATAAACAAAATAGATAAACCCCTAGCCAGACTCATTAAGAGAAAAAGAGAATCTACACACATAAACACAACCAGAAATGAGAAAGGAAAAATCATGACGAACCCCACAGAAATACAAAGAATCATAACAGAATATTATGAGAATCTATATGCTAACAAGCTGGAAAACATAGAAGAAATGGACAACTTCTTAGAAAAATACAACCTTCCAAGACTGACCAAGCAAGAAACAGAAAAACTAAACAGACCAATCACCAGTGACGAAATCGAATTGGTAATCAAAAAACTACCCAAGAACAAAACCCCTGGCCTGATGGATTCACCTCTGAATTCTACCAGACATATAGAGAAGAAATAACACCCATTCTCCTTAAAGTTTTCCAAAAAATAGAAGAGGAGGGAATACTTCCAAACTCATTCTATGAAGCCAGCATCACTCTAATACCAAAACCGGGCAAAGACCTCACCAAAAAAGAAAATTACAGACCAATATCCCTGATGAACGTAGATGCAAAAATACTCAACAAAATATTAGCAAACCGAATTCAAAAATACATCAAGAGGATCATACACCATGATCAAGTGGGATTCATCCCAGGGATGCAAGGATGGTACAACATTCGAAAATCCATCAACATCATCCACCACATCAACAAAAAGAAGAACAAAAACCACATGATCAACTCCATAGATGCTGAAAAAGCATTTGACAAAATTCAGCATCCATTCCTGATTAAAACTCTCAACAATATGGGTATAGAGGGCAAGTACCTCAACATCATAAAGGCTATGTATGACAAACCCACAGCTAACATCATACTTAACGGCGAGACGCTGGAAGCTTTTCATCTAAGATCGGGAACAAGACAAGGATGCCCACTCCACTGTTATTCAACATAGTACTGGAGGTCCTAGCCACGGCAATCAGACAAATCAAAGACATACAAGGCATCCAGATTGGTAAAGAAGAAGCCAAATTTTCACTATTTGCAGATGACATGATACTGTACATAAAAAACCCTAAAGATTCCATTCCAAAACTACTAGAACTAATATCTGAATTCAGCAAAGTTGCAGGATACAAAATTAACACACAGAAATCTGTTGCTTTCCTATACACTAATGATGAACTAACAGAAAGAGAAATCAGAAAAACAATTCCATTCACAATTGCATCAAAAAGAATAAAATACCTAGGAATAAACCTAACGAAGGAAGTGAAAGACCTGTACTCTGAAAACTACAAGACACTCCTAAGAGAAATTAAAGAGGACACTAACAAATGGAAATGCATCCCATGCTCTTGGCTAGGAAGAATAAATATTGTCAAAATGGCTATACTACCTAGAGCAATCTACAGATTCAATGCAATCCCTATCAAACTACCAACAGCTTTCTTCAATGAACTGGAACAAATAATTCTAAAATTCATATGGAACCACAAAAGACCCCGAATAGCCAAATCAATCCTGAGAAGGAGGAATAAAACGGGGGGAATTACACTCCCTGACTTCAAGCTCTACTACAAGGCCACAGTAATCAAGACAATTTGATATTGGTACAAAAACAGACCCACAGACCAGTGGAACAGAATAGAAAATCCAAACATTAACCCAAACATATACAGTCAATTAATATTTGATAAAAGTGCCTTGTTTATACAATAGGGAGATGACAGCCTCTTCAGCAGCTGGTGTTGGAAAAACTGGACAGCTACATGTAAGAGAATGAAACTGGACTACTGTCTAGCCCCATACACAAAGGTAAACTCAAGGTGGATCAAAGACTTGAATGTAAGTCATGAAACCATAAAACTCTTAGAAAAAAACATAGGCAAAAATCTCCTGGACATAAACATGAGCAACTTCTTCATGAACATATGTCCCCGGGCAAGGGAAACAAAAGCAAAAATGAACAAGTGGGACTATATCCAGCTGAAAACCTTCTGTACAGCAAAGGACACCATCAGTAGAACAAAAAGACATCCTACATTAATGGAGAATATATTCATAAAAAAACGTATGTGATAAAGGGTTGACATCCAAAATATTTAAAGAACTCATGCACCTTAACAAACAGAAAGCAAATAATCCAATTAAGAAATGGGCAGAGGACATGAATAGACACTTCTCCAAAGAAGAAATTCAGATGGCCAACAGGCACATGAAAAGATGCTCCACATCGCTAATCATCAGAGAAATGCAGATTAAAACCACAATGAGATATCACCTCACACCAGTGAGGATGGCCAACATCCAAAACACAAACAGCAACAAATGTTGGCGAGGATGTGGAGAAAAGGGAACCCTCCTACACTGCTGGTGGGAACTGCAAATTAGTTCAACCATTGTGGAAAGCAGTATGGAGGTTCCTCAAAAAACTCAAAATAGAAATACCATTTGACCCAGGAATTCCACTCCTAGGAATTTACCCTATGAATGCAGCAGCCCAGTTTGAAAAAGACAGATGCACCCCTATGTTTATCGCAGCACTATTTACAATAGCCAAGAAATGGAAGCAACCTAAGTGTCCATCAGTAGATGAATGGATAAAGAAGATGGGGTACATATACACAATGGAATATTATTCAGCCATAAGAAGAAAACAAATCCTACCATTTGCAACAACATGGATGGAGCTAGAGGGTATTATGCTCAGTGAAATAAGCCAAGCCGAAAAAGACAAGTATCAAATGATTTCACTCATATGTGGAGTATAAGAACAAAGAAAAAAACTGAAGGAACAAAACAGCAGCAGACTCACAGAACCCAAGAACGGACTAATAGTTACCAAAGAGAAAGGGACTGGGGAAAATGGGCGGGAAGGGAGGGATAAGAGGGAAAAAGGGGCATTACGATTAGCAGATGTAATGTTGGGGGTGCACGGGGAGGGCATTACAAGTCAGAGAAGACAAGTAGTGATTCTATAGCATCTCACTACGCTGATGGACAGTGACTGTAATGTGGTTGGTGGAGGGGACCTGATTAAGGGGTAGTTTAATAATTGTAATATTGCACATTTAATTGTAAATTAATGAAAATAAAATAAATTATATTAAAAAAAAGTATCAATCTTTGTTTTGTATAGTTCTGTGGGTTTTGATAAATGCATAATGTCCTGGATCCATCATTATAGTATCATAAACAAGAATTTCATTGTTCTAAAAATCTGGTATGTTCTCTCATACTTCCCCTCCAAATCCCTGGCAACCGCTGACCATTTTTTTTTTGTATTGAAGTACCACTGATATACAATCTTATATTTGTCTCAAATGTACAGCCCAGTAGTTCAACAGTTATCCACATTATTAAATCCTCACCCCCACTAGAGCAGTCACTGTCTGTCAACACAGGAAGATGTTCCAGAGTCATTGGGTATATTCTCCATGCTGTACTACCATACCTGTGGCCAACTTATATTATGCTTAAGAATTTTTGTGCTCCTTTATCCCCCTTACCATCCCACCACCCATCCTAGTCTCTTCCCCATGGTAACCACCAGTCACTTCTCAGTGTCTGTGAGTCAAGTGGAGAAAGACAAATACTATATTATTTCAATTATTTGTGGAATGCAAAAACTAAGCAAAACAGAATGAAGAAACCACTGATCTCTTCACTTTGTCCATAGTTTGCCTTTTCCAAAATATCATGTGGTTTGAAAATTATTAATAAAACTGCTATAATATTTGGTGAAGGTTTTTGTATGGACAGAATTTTTTTTCCCTCATATGGATAAACATCTAGGAGCATGACTCCTGGGTTGTATGGCAAGACTATGTTTAGATTTTGTAAGCAACTGCCAAATTATCTTTCAAAATGGCTATGCATTTTGCATTCACACCAAGAATGAATGAGAATTACCCTGTTCTACATCCTTGTCAGCATATGGTATTGTCAGTATTTTGGATTTTAGCCATTTTAATAAGTGTAGAGGAGTATCTTGGTTTTGTTTTTGTTTTAATTTGTAATTCCCTAATGACATAAAATGTTAATCATATTTTCATATGCTTATCTGCAAGTTATGTATCTTATTTGGAGAGATGTCTTTTCAGATCTTTTGCCCTCTACTTAATTGGGTATGTTTGTTTTCTTATGCTGAGTTTCAAGATTTCTTTGCTTATTTTGAATAACAGTTCTTTTTTACATGTTCTCCCAGACCTTTGTCTTTTTGTTCTCTTATTTGACTTCATTTTTGAAAGATATTTTCACTGGACAGCAAACTAATAGGTTTTCACAGACGACACTTCCCCAATATCTAAAAATGGCATTATGTTAACTTCTGGTTGCCTCGTTTCTGGTTAGAAACTTGGAGTTATCCAGTGAGTTGTCTATTTTTTGTCTTTCTTGGTATGTTTTTCCCAGAAGTTAGTTGCTTGCTTTTTCTTGAGCTACTTGGGTCTTGTGTTATACTTTTCATCAGATCTGTGTTTTTTTATATTATTACTTCTTTATCTATGCTTTTCTTCCCTTCATCTTTTTTTAGATACTAATTACACATGTGTTCCACTGCTGGATATCATCTGATATATCAGTGAGTTCTGTGTTCTCCACGCCCACTTTGTTCTTTAGCTTGTACAATTTCTGTTTCTATGCCTTCAAACTTTCTCATCTTTCCATAGTGTAAAATTCATGGCTAATTCCATCTAATGAAATTTTTAATTCAAATATTTATTAGTCATCTCTGTACGTCACATTTTTATTTTGTATAAATGCACACATATAAATAATATTTTCAGTGTTTTGCAAAGTATTTTTGTCATTTTATGGGTAATTAACTAGCTTTCCTCCTCCTTATGGGTTGCATTTTTCTGCTTTTTGGCATCTCAGGTTATTTTTTACTGAACTGGGTGTCACAGTATTGAGCACCTGGGTTTCATTGCCTTCCTCGGAACAGCATTGGCTTTCTTGTAGCAGGTAATTCATTAATTTGAAAATCAGTTGTTTTTCCTGGGTTTTTCTTTTTCCTTTTCTTTTCTTTTCTTTTCTTTGGAGGATAGTTTTTAAATTTTGTTAGGTCATTCTAGAGCAAACTTTATCCTAGAGCTAATTTAGCAGCATGAGCTTTACTTCCATGGTATGTGCTGGTATCCTGGGTGGACAGAGAGCATTCTGCACTCTGGCTGCTTAAAGCCATCCTGTCTTCCTGCCATGTGACATCTGGGAATTGTTCAGTTTACAGCTTCCTGGCAACTGGTCTTTGCTGTGCTTCTTGGAACTTCATTGTGTGTGTGTGTGGTTAGGATTTAGCAAGAGTCTTAGAGGAATCCTTGTGTTGATCACTGGCTCCTTTTCTATATATCACTCTGTTATAAACTACAGCTGCTTATGCTTTGAATTTTGATCAAAATTCAATTTTCTCATCTCAGTGGCCCTGCCTCGCCCTCTCTAGGATTCCTCTCTATGCTGTTGTTCTGATATTGACCTCTGGAGAAGGTGGGACTCCTTGCTCCTTTCCCTCCCTCAGGGATTGCAGTCCTGTGCTGCCTGATGGCAAGTATTTCAAAGTACTTGTTTCATTATTTTGTTCAGTTTACTATTTTTTTTCCTGTGAAAGAAAAACCTAGTTCCAGTTATGGCATCAAGTCCTGTTACTAGAAGTGTCCATTCCTTATTTCTTCATCTTACCAGTATCACCCATGAAGTTTTTATTTTCTAATATGTAATCAAAGAACATCATATGATATTAGCTGCACATTGACCTCCATTGTATGGGAAATATCTGATACTAAACTGTGTCCTAATTCATTATGCTAATATAGACATAAAGAAGGCTGTAGTTTGGTTAATGTCTGCACTGCACTCTTTTTAATCATTTAGTTTCAACATATGTACGTGCAAATTCTAAAATCTTTAAGGTTACCCTTCAAAAAAGTCCAGTCTCAGAATATTTTAATCAGTTAATAGAACTACAGAATACATTCTTAACTCTTTAAGGTCTAATGTAAATTGGTACTTTAGTCTATTTGCAAACAATATAAATACTTTACCATATTTTAACTCACATTTTCCCACTCTTTTGTGCAGCTTCTGTTGGGTATCAGGCACATTTTTAACTACCTCCAACAGTGGGATATCCCTGCGTAGTGGTGAATAGATGGAGGAACAGTCGCTCTCATTCAATGCTGGTGAGAATGTAAATGGGCACAGGCATTTTGAAATGTCTTCTAGCAGTTTCTTATGAAGATAAACAGTCTTACCTTACTATCCAGCAATCCATGTCCTAGATACTTATTCAAATGACCTGAAAAGTGCACACAAATGTTTATAGCAGTCTTGGTCAACATGGATGAAACTGGGAAGCAACCAAGATGACCTTCAATAGGCAAAGGGGTAAACAAACTGTGGTACATACAGACCATGGAATATTATTCAGTGATGAAATAAACTATCAAGCCATGAAAGGTATGAAGGAAACTTAAATGTATATTGCTCTCTGTTAGAAGGCAATCTGAAAAAGGTATAGTCCAACTATGTAATATTATCAAAGGGGCAAAACTGTAGAGACAGTATGATGATTAGTAGTTGGGGATTGGGAGAGATGAATAGGTGAGGCAGAGGGCAATTTTATGGCAGTGAATCTGTTCTGTAATGGTGGATATATGACAGTGGGTATGCCCTTGTCTAAATCCATACAACATACAGCACGAAGACTGAACTTTAATGAAATAAATGGACTTAATAGTAATGTATTAATATTGGTTCATCAACTGTAATAAATACACCACAATGCAAGATGTTAATAATAGGGAAAACTGGGAGCATATATTGGCTATGTGGGGATTCTTTATATCTTCTGTTCAAATTTTCTTTAAGTTTGAAACTGCTCAAAAAATCTATTAATTAAAAATATACAGGCAGCTATCTTTAGTATATCATGACTATTAGCAGTAGAACAGAAACAATATACACAAAATAACAATGGAAATAAATGAAAAGAAGAAGATATAACCTGAGTCTATACTCTATTTCATTTAATACATTTAAAAACAAGAAATGTTTCTATGATAAAAGAAACTAATAACTACAGTTAAGGGGGCATGAATGATTGGGAATGGGTAGGAAAAATATTTTATTTTTTCTATAGTTCTATTCTCATTTATGGTGAATGGACAAACAAATGGGTTCATAGTTTGAATTCATTAGGTTCATTGTACATGTTTGATCATGTACCTTCCTGTATATTTGATGAAAGGATGAAAGTCAATAAAACACCTTAAAGTATCCAAAGGAAAAAAATAGACAAAACTACAAGCAGAAATAGACAAATAATTATTCTACAGGAAAATTTCAATTCACATCCCTGGTGAATAGAACAAATAGAAAACAAAGTCACTAGGGCTGTGGAAGATTAGCATGAGTGAGCAGCAGGACTGATCAGCTAGACTAACAAAATTGGCACAGCTACCTATCAGTGTAGATATGTACACATATAGGTATGTAGACCAAATATCTATAACTCAAGATTCCCTTTTGTCACCTGATTAAGAAATATTTTTGATGTTAGAAATAAATTTGAATTGATTGAGTGAATATCTAGTTGTAAGGGAAATAAACTTACATTTGAGATTTCAAATGCATACATATATCCATATATATAAAGCTTACATATTATATGTATATATATATATATATATATATATATATATATATATATATATATACACTTACATACATATATTTTCATACCCACGCATAATTTTACATAGCATTGATATCCATATGAACTATCTAATCCATAAGAATATACATATCACAAGAATTTACAACTCCTTTGCTATAAACTTTAAATTAATATTAATATAAATATATAATGTGTATATAGTATTGATCATATATACAATGTGATTAATAAAAAATCTAGTGTGATACTCATTCTTTGAAACTTTTTCACAAAACAGAATATAGGAAAGATCATTCTAAATGTGCCCCAAGACACTTAATTGTGAATATAGGAGTATTCCTTTTTAATGAGTAGGTGAATGATAGAGAGAGAATAGATAAGCACATACAAGTATACAATTAAATTTTTAAGGAATATTTATGTAAAGGAGTGTGTATGCAGATGCTTGGTTCATGGACAAAGGAGCTGAAGAGGCTCTTGAGAGATGATGTAGGTGTTGTTTGTGTCAGACTAGACCAGGACCCGAAAGTAGCAGATGCCCTAGGGCCTGATTTCTTGGCATTCCGTAGAGGCATGCATGAGCCAGGGTGGGGCTAAATGCTCCTATTCCTGCACTCTTGTTTCGTGTGAGCAGAGAGTAGACCAGACAGTCCAGTTCAAGGTCATCTGTTATTTGGTCTATCATTAGTTGCAAATTGCAGCCTGTGGGAGCCTCAGGGGTCAGGAGCAGCTACTGTGGAGAGCTAGCCTCTCATGGGGACTGAAGGCTGACTCCCCATCAGAGCCAGCTTCCCATCAGCCAACCCTGTGTGTGTTCCTGTTTATTCTCTGGATAATCCTGACTGCTTTCCTTGGACAAATTGTAGACTACAGGGAACATTTTTACTTTGCACACTCACCATCAACCCTCCTTCCTGATTGGCAAGAATATTCCCCCATTTGACTCATATCTAGAAACACGTACTCCCTCTGCAGGTTTCTTTTGCATCTATTTCATGGATGAGCGCTCCACATGATGCCCACTAAAGGCTCTCACCTCATCTGAAATGGTCCTGGAAGCAGGGAAGGAAAGAATTTTTCCCAGTTGGTGGATGGAAGTGGTTGAGAGAATATCTGTCTTCCTGATCCTGCTGCTGTAGCAGTGCCAGAGCTGGAATGGGTCAGGACGAGGCAGAGGAAACCTTACCTCACCGTGGAAGCACTAGCAGGACACTTATCTCTGGGCCCATTTGTTCACTGATTTGAGGCACTGTTTCTGGCTACATTAGCTTCCACATTGGGTTGACCAGTTTCCCTCAATGTAAGACATGAAACCATAAAACCCTTAGAGGAAAACATAGGCATAAGTCTCTTTAACGTAAGTGTGAGCAATTTTTTCCTGGACACATCTCCTTGGTCAAGGGAAACAAAATAAAAAATGAACACGTTGGACTACATTCAATTAAATAACCCTTTAAAAGACCATTTGTATTGCTTACAGCTGTAAATGACACTGCTCTGCCAGATGTCATTAAAATTCTTTACTAAATATATGCGTCTTTTCTTAAATTATACCCCTTTCCACTCTATGAACACTCATATGTTTCTTACTCACTGCCTTAAATATTCCTTTGAATATCTTTTTTCATGCCCATTTCTAGTTTCAGAAGGAGTCTGTGTTCCTGATTTACTAGAACTCAAAATAATGATTATAATACCTAGTATTTCATCAGCATGTAGCAAACTCTTATTGAAAAAAACAGTAACTACACATAGAGCTGGTAATATGTAACAAGATTTTCTGAGACCACAAAGTTACAGCCTGATTGAAATAGAATCTTGGTTACAGGTTCCAAGCTCCCAGTTTTTATTTATGCAACCAGCCTTCTATTTTGGTGGCAATGACATTATTATGGAAAACCCTACCTATTTATGAATTTTCAGTTAATTTCCAAAGCAATAGAGAAAGAGCTCTTAAAGAGCTCCAATGTTTTGGAAATAAAGTATCTATAATTATCCATACATAAAATTTGGTACTTAGTGTACATTCTGATCATTTTATTTTGTGCAACACAAATGAAGTCATAGACTACAATGAGCTTGGTATATTATGGGGTATAATGTGTGTATGCGTGTGTGTTTGTAAAAGCATACCAAGCTATGGAAAAGTCTCATATTATTATACCTTCCAGGGGAAAGAATGTCAAGTTTTGAACCTAATTAGCAAAAGACTACTGCTTTTTTACATTTTTATTAAGGCAAAGACAATCTAGTTAAAAATAATTCAGCTTATTGTAGAAATGCTATAAATTGCTGTGAAGTGAGTGGCTGCCATGGCCTGTCAGCAAATACGTTGCATAAATCTCACATGAAAATTAGTACTTATACTTTTGCATCACACTGAAAACAGCTTAGATTTGTAAAAATATTTTAAAGTCATGGAAAGAGAAAACATATTCAAGAAAAAGCTAATATCCCAATGATCTCCTTCTTATATAATTTGGCACCTGAATTAAGACCTGTAACCTGCAAGTGTCACCATTGCATGGGTGCTATATTTTAAGAATTTCATAGCATTGCCCATTGCCAAACTCTCATTTTAATAATTTTTAAGGAGGCGATTTGCAGAAATCAAAGAACACAAACTAAGAATGAGGCACATCACTGGCAGGATACATTCTGGCCAAGTGTAATAGCCCACATGCAACCCACGGTCTGGTCGGTGGGCAGACAGAACACATGTGCCAACCAGCTCAAGACTCTTCCCTCTCGTCCATTGCCCTGGAGTGAAAAGCAGCAAGAACTGAGCTCAGAACCAAGTCATACCTTCACCGTGTAGAAGAGGATTTGATCCCATACAGATGTTATATGATCGTGGCCATAGGAAATCACCGAAGTGACTCAGACAGAACAAGGATCTGGACAAATATCTTCTGAGTGATAATATACAAAAAAATAAAAATCGACTTGGGTGGTATAAGCGACAATACTGGTTGGCACAGTTTCCTCTGTACTTAGATTAAGTCTATGAAAATAACTTGATATAGTGCATGATTTAAACCTTCAGCAACCTTTCTGACCACTTTAAAATATGCAAGGAAGTATAGCCTCTACAAAACAAGATTAAAATGTAGAAAGAGCTTAAGATGAGAGGAAATCTGGAACATGAAAGGAAACCAGATGAATATGGACAGTTAACCAAGATGGAAAGGAAAATGGTTGAGCGAAATGGTGATATGGAGAAGAATATTCAGATAACAAACAGGTGAAGAGCTGAAGTGTTGATGTGGAAGTTCAAAAGTGGTTGAACACCAACTTTAAAATTCCAATAAGAATACAGAAAGGAAGTATGACTAAAGGAAAATAAAAGAGAAAGGTGTACAAATATGGGAAAAAAGAACAGAGATCAAAAGTAAGAATTGTATGTATTCAGGAGACAAACGCTGAAGAAACAGAATGGAAACAAAGAATATGATTAAAGAGAAGTACAGAGAACAGAATAAAACTTCAGAGCTTTTCTTAATTTTTCTGAAATTTTAATTTTGACTTTTTACTAAACACCATGAATATTAGGAAAGTATTACCTAATGAAATTACTTTCTATTTATTTCACTATAAATATTTGGGGTGGACAAATTCTGCTTTTATTAAATATATATGAACATATATGCATATACATGATTAATGCATATTATATATATTACATATATTATATATAACTTCAAAAGTATTGATTTTGAGTGTTAAATGAAATGTACATTTTTGCATACCTGGAATAAAATAAACCCAACTTCATTGTGATATATGTGATACATTATTCTTATAGAAATACATATAAGATATATAGAAAGAATTTATTGAATCTATTGAATAGAGAGAGAAAGTGAGAAAGAAGAGAGAAGGACACCAAAGGTGGTTTCAATGCTGGGTAATGAATAGAAATCGAAACATCAGATAAAAATAAACTGAGAATACATACATATTGTCAGAGGATTGGTGGTGTGTGTTAAATATTGAATGCATACTAATGTGTTCAATTATCTTAAAACAGAAGATTTAAGACAGTGGGCCAATGCTTCATGGAGGAATAACTTACTTTCCTCTCTTGCCACAAATCCTTCCCTATAAACATGTTAATATTTCATCTCAAAACTTCTAATGAAACAGTTTCCTCATGTTTATCCCCACCCCTGTAATCGAGAATTGTGAAATATTTCACCTGCCCTCTGAATACCAAATCTTCAGATAGAAATTATTTAAAAAATTAATCTAGAATTATTTTTTGACTTGTTTTCCTGTTATTTGACACAGAGAGGGCCATTTCCATTTCTTTTCCTTAGATAAAGTAAACATAGCACCTTTAATGTGTTTTGCTATAGAAATATCTTTTTGTTTTGGAAATATTCTTTAAGATGAATTCTTAATGACTTTTGGGAAAACGGTAATTGGGCACTCATGAATCATGTATACGATCAACTTTGGAGAGTATATTTTAATAGGTATATTATAAGACCAGTGTCCCAGGAGACGTTTGAGGAAATTATCCATCAGGAGGGTGGCCAGGTATTTAGGGAGAGGGAAAGTTTAGCAAAAATAAACCAACATATTCTGTGTTCATATTCCAATGATCCACGTATCATTCTTAACACTGTAGGAATTAGTTGAAAATAGTGTAAGGCAAAGCAGACAAAGACCTATTAAGGGAAAGCACCTGGTTCCAAAGTGTATGAAATAATTTAAAAGCTATTGAAGACTATATAAGTTACATCATTCCAGCTAAAATTTTCTAGGACGTATTTCTCCTCTAATCAACTTAACTAAATAACTAGATTACATCTAAAATTAGAAGCAACTCAATTTCACCTTTACATTTCTATATTATTTCCAATATATAAGCATGCAACCCAAGATTTATTTCAATAATGTTTACCAAAGTTCTTCTTACTAGTAAGCAAATTAAGCACAGTTGATTCCACAGTAAATAAATACAGTCGTAAAAGAAAAGCCTTCTTTGAAATAGTATCTTCTTGTTGAGCATATTATTTAAGTGAAAAACTAGGATTCTTAATTACTTTTGTCTACTCAATAATGGTACTGCAAAGACAGGTTTAGTTAGTAATGGATTATAAGAAACTTTACCACCATTGTAGAAACAAATGTAATCTTAAAAATTCACAGCATGGATCTTTTCATGTAAAGAGGTTGTCTTCCTGTAATATATATATAATTTAAACACTTGATTCCTAATTAGGAAATGTTCATTTTAAGCATTACAAAGTAATCATTTGATATTAGTGCATACATTTCCAGCACCAGTTTTAATGGCTGAATATGGTTTGACTTTATGGCTGTGCCATAATCAATCCATTCTTGTTGAGCATTTAAAGTGCCGTTTTAATAAAAATGTTAGAAAACGAACTCAGATTCAAGGTTTTGGCATGAGAGGTGAGACAGATAACTCCTCCCAAAACCACAGATAATGTGAAAATATAGTTAATACAACTAACCTTAAAACAGCAACAGGAAAGAAGGCTGCACCATACTGCATACAGACCTCATGAACAGAGCAGACCTCACGAAATAGGGTAACATACCAAAGCCTTGATCGGCGGGACCTGAGCCCTTCGCCCACCCAAGCTCACCATCAGGTGGAAGAGAAACGGAGTGGAGAGGGGCTAGAAGACTGGGACTGCTGAACACCTAGCCCTGGAGATCTGCTTTGGGAGCAGAAACCTACATTGTGTGGTGCTCTGGAGGATGGGGAGCTGGGACAGGTGGAGTGCTTGAGAGACAGATTCCAGCCATTTGTGGAGGATGGGATCCACACCAGGCCGCTCTGGGCCAAGGAAAGACAGGCTGTCTGACAGGCTTCCTAGAAGCGAGAAGGCTACAGAAGGGGTAGGGTTTACATGGAGCTTGCTGGGCAGGAAAAGGGATGGGTGACAAGGTTGTCTGGGTGCGCTCTGCCCAGCATATTAGAAACTTTGAGGAGCTTCAGAAGCTCTAACCACTGGCTGGCTGCTCAGCTCCATGGCCCCCCACTGTGATTCACAGCCTGCTGCGCATTGCTCCTGCCCTGACAGCACCGGCTTGCAAACCAGAAGTTACTGCCAGGCATCAGGCTAGTCAGAGGGTGGCCCCACCTACAACAGCAAGAGATGCAAAGCAAAGAGGCTTATACATGTGTGCTCAGCCCACTGGCTCTGATACTGGAGCCAGGCATGGCAGACAGGAATCAGGAAACAGATCTTTCCTTCCCCCAGGCACCACCTCTGCTCCCCTATGACCCTCAACCTCACTCTAGGGGCTGAAAAGCTCCAGACACTGGAGCTTCTGGGCACTAGAGGGCACTACACAGAAATATGAAACCTCAAAAGAACATGGTTCAGACCAAAATATCACAAACCCCAGAGAAAGGGCCAAATGAAACTGAACTCACTAATATTCCTAAAAGAGAGTTCAAAATAAAAATCATAAACATGCTTATGGAGGTACAGAGAAATATTCAAGAACTCAGGAAAAAATTTAAGATGGAAATTCAATCATTAAGAAATTCCATGTCTGTAATGAAACAATCAATGGAGGGATTTAAAAGCAGATTAGATGTAGTAGAAGAAACTGTAAATGGAATAGAAATTAGAGAAGAAGAATACAAAGAAGCTGAGGCATAGAGAGAAAAAAGGATCTCTAAGAATGAAAGAATATTGAGAGAACTGTGTGACCAATCCAAATGGAACAATATTTGCATAATGGTTATACCAGAAGAAGAAGAGAGAGAAAAAGGGATAGAAAGTGTCATTGAGGAGGTAATTGCTGAAAACTTCCCCAATCTGGGGAAGGAGATAATCTCTCAAGCCATGGAGGTGCACAGATCTCCCAACACAAGGGACACAAAGAAGACAACATCAAAACATATAATAATTAAAATGACAAAGATCAAGGATAAAGACAGACTTTTAAAAGCAGCTAGAGGGAGAAAAATATCACATACAAAGGAAAACCTATCAGGCTATCATCAGATTACTCAACAGAAACTTTACAGGCCAGAAGGGAGTGTCATGATATATTTAATGCAAAAAGCAGAAGGGCTTTGAACAAAGAATACTCTACCTGTCAAGGTTACCATTTAAATTTGAAGGCAGGATTAAAAATTTTTCAGAGAAGCAGAAGGTGAGAGAATTTACCTCCCATAAACCACCTCTACACTGCATTTTGGAGGGACTCCTATAGATGGAAATATTCCTAAGGCTAAATTGATGTCACCCAAGTAATAGACAAATAGTACAGAATATGATTCATAACATACAAAGAATGGAGGAGGAAGAAAAAGAAGGAAAAAAAAGAATATATATGTTGGGTTTGTAATAGCATATGCAGTGAGTTAACATAGACTGTTAGATAGTAAGGGAATTACCCTTGAACTTTTGGTAACCACTAATCTAAAGCCTGCAATCACAGTAAGTACATACCTATCAATAATCACCTTAAATGTAAATGTTCTGAATGCACTAATCAAAAAATGTAGAGTCAGTGAATGGATAAAAAAAAAAAAGACCCATCTATATGCTACCTACAAGAGACTCACTTCAAACCCAAAGACATACACAGACTGAAAGTAAAGGAATGGAAAAAGATATTTCATGCACCTAATAGGGAGAAAAAGAACGAGTTGCAGTGCTTTAATCAGAAAAAATAGACTTCAAAACAAAGAAAGTAACAAGAGACAAAGAAAAACATTACATTATGATAAAGGGGTCATTCCAAAACGAGGATATAACTATTATAACTATCTATGCACCCAACACAGGATTACCTACATTTGTGAAACAAATACTAATAGAATTAAAGGGGGAAATAGAATGCAATGGATTCATTTTAGGGGACTTCAACACACCACTCACTCCAAAGGACAGAACAACCAGACAGAAAATAAGTAAAGAGACAGAGGCACTGAAAAACATATTAGAATAGATGGACCTAATGGACATCTACAGAACACTCCATCCAAAAGCAACAGGATACACATTCTTCTCAAGTGCACATGGAACATTTTCAAGAATAGATCACATACTAGGCCACAAAAAGAATCTCAGTAAATTTCAAAACACTGAAATAGTATCACCAACCGGTTTGTCGGATCACAGAGGAATGAAACTAGAAATAAATTACTCAAAGAAAATGAAAAAGTCCAGAAACACATGGAGGCTTAATAACATGCTCCTAAATAATCAATGAATCAGTGACCAAATAAAAACAGAGATGAAGCAATATATGGAGACAAATGACAACAATAATTCAACACTGCAAAATGTGTGGGACACAGCAAAGGTGGTGCCAAGAGGGAAATATATTGCAATACAGGCCTACCCCAGGAAAGAAGAACAATCCCATATGAACAGTCTAAACTCACAATTAATGAAACTAGAAAAGGAAAAACAAATGAGGCCCAATTTCAGTAGAAGAAGGGACATAATAAAGCAGAAATAAATAAAATGGAGAAGAATAAAACAATAGAAAATTAAGGAAAGCAGGTGCTGGTTCTTCAAGAAAATAAACAAAATAGATAAACCCTTAGCCAGATTTATCAAGAAAAAAAGAGAGTCTACACACATAAACAGAATCAGAAATGAGAAAAGAAAAATCACTATGGACACCACAGAAATACAAAGATTTATGAGAGAGTGCTATGAAAAATTATATGGTAACAAACTGGTTAACCTAGAAGAAATGGACAACTTTCTAGAAAAACACAACCTTCCAAGGCTGACCCCGGAAGAAACAGAAAATCTGAATAGACCAATTACGAGCAAAGAAATTGAACTGGTAATCAAAAAACTCCCTAAGAACAAAAGCTCTGAACCAGACGGTTTCACTGATCAATTTTATCAAACATTTAGTGAAGACCTAATACCCATCCTCCTTAAAGTTTTCCAAAAAGTGTAAGAGGAGGGAACACTCCCAAACTCATTCTAGAAGGCCATCATCACTCTAACACCAAAACCAGGCAAAGACATCACAAAAAAAGAAAATTACAGACCCATGTCCCTGATGAACATAGATGCAAAAATACTCAACAAAATAATAGCAAACCGGCTTCAAAAATACATAAAAATGATCATCCGTCATGATCAGGTGGGATTCATCCCAGGGATGCAAGGATGGTACAACATTTGAAAATCCATCAACATCATCTACCACATTAACAAAAAGAGGGACAAAAACCACATGATCATCTCCATAGATGCTGAAAAAGCATTCAACAAAATTTAACATCCATTCATGAAATAAACTCTCAACAAAATGGGTATAGAGGGCAAGTACCTCAACATAATAAAGGCCATATATGACAAACCTACAGCCAACATTATACTTAACAGCGAGAAGCTGAAAGCTTTTCCTTTAAGATTGGGAACAAAACAAGGATGCCCACTCTCCCAACTTTTATTCAACATAGTTCTGGAGGTCCTAGCCACAGCCATCAGACAACACAAAGAAATAAAGGCATCCAGTTGGTAACGAAGAAGTCAAACTGGCCCTGTTTGCAGATGACATCATAGTGTACATAAAAAACCCTAAAGAATCCACTCTAAAACTACTAGATCTAATGTCTGAATTCAGTAAAGTTGTGGGACACAAAATTAATACATAGAAATCTGTTGCATTTATATGCTGTAATGATGAACAAGCAGAAAGAGAAATCAGGAAACAATTCCATTCACAATTACATCAAAAAGAATAAAATACCTAGGAATAAACCTTACCAAGGAAGTGAAACACTTATACTCTGAAAACTACAAGATACCCAAGAGAGAAATTAAAGAAGAAACCAATAAATGGAGACACATTCCGTGCTCATGGATAGGAAGAATTAATATTGTCAAAATGGCCATCCTGCCTAAAGCATCTACATATTCATTGCAATCCCTATCAAAATACTAACAGCATTCTTCTATGAACTAGAGCAAATGGTTCTAAAATTCATATGGATCCTCAAAGGACCCCGAATAGCCAAAGCAATCCTGAGAAAGAAGAATAAAGTGGGGGACTTATGCTCCCCGACTATAAGTTCTACTACAAAGCTACAGTAATAAAGACAATTTGTTACTGGCACAAGAACAGACCCATAGACCAATGGAACAGACTAGAGAGCCCAGATATAAACCCAAGCCTATATGGTCAATTAATATACGATAAAGGAGCTATAGATATACAATGGGGAAATGACAGCCTCGTCAACAGATGGTGTTGGCAAAACTGGAAAGCTCATGTAAGAGAATGAAACTGGATTATTGTCTAACTCCATACACACAAGTAAACTCAAAATGGATCAAAAACTTGAATGTAAGTGATGAAAACATAAAACTCTTAGAAAAAAACATAGGCAAAAATCTCTTGGAGATAAACATGAGCAACTTCTTCATGAACATATCTCCCCAGGCAAGGAAAACAAAAGCAAAACTGAACAAGCTGGATTATATCAAAATAAAAAGCTCCTGTACAGCAAAGGACACCATCAGCAGAACAAAAAGACATCCTACAGTATGGGAGAATATATTCATGAATGACATATCCAATAAGGGGTTGACATCCAAATTATATAAAGAGCTCACACACCTCAACAAACAAAAAGCAAATAGGCCAATTAAAAAATGGGCAGAAGAACTGAGTAGACAGTTCTCCATAGAAGAAATTCAGATGGCCAATAGGCACATGAAAAGATGTTCCATATCGCTAATCATCAGAGAAATGAAAATTACAACCCAATAAGATATCACCTCACACCAGTTAGGATGGCCACCATCCAAAAGACAAACAACAACAAATGTTGGCGAGGATGTGGAGAAAGGGGAACCCTCCTACACTGATGGTGGGAATGTAAGTTAGTTCAACCATTGTGGAAAGCAGTAGGGAGGTTCCTAAAAAAACTAAAAATTGAAATACCATTTGACCCAAGATGCCACTGCTAGGAATTTGCCCTAAGAATGCAGGACCCCAGTTTGAAAAAGACATATGCACCCTCATGTTTATCGCAGCACTATTTACAATAGCCAAGAAATGGAAGCAACATAAGCAGATGAATGGATAAAGAAGATGTGGTACATATGCACAATGGAATATTATTCAGCCATAAGAAGAAAACAAATCCTACCATTTGCAGCAACATGGATGGAGCTAGAGGGTATTATGCTCAGTGAAATAAGCCAGGCAGAGAAAGACAAGGATTTAATGATTTCACTCATCTGTGGAGTATAAGAACAAAGAAAAAACTGAAGGAACAAAGCAGCAGCAGACTTAGAAAACCCAAGTATTGACTAACAGTTACCAAAGGGAAAGGGACTGGGGAAGATGGGTGGGAAGGGAGGGATAAGGGGGAAAAAGGGGTCTTATGAATAGCACACATAATGTAGCTGGGTGGGGATACGAGGAAGGCAGTATAACACAGAGAAGAGAAGTAGTGATTCTATAGCATCTTACTATGCTTGATGGACAGTGACCATAATGGGGTATGTTGTCGGGACTTGATAATAGGGCGAGTCTTGTAATCATAATGTTGCTCATGTAATTGTGCATTAATAATACTTCCAAAAAATGTTAGAAAGCATAGACTGACAGACATACACATGTTGGCATTATTGTCCTATTACATTTTGAGAGCAAGTTTCCACAAAAAGAGATACTGATCATAACTTTGCATACTTAAAATCTTCATGCATATTTATATATTTCTCTGCGGAAATAGTGTTTGTATCTCATACATTTATAAGAATGGCTATTTTAACACAAACTTAGCATTAAAAGATGAAATTTTTTAGGAGAGTAACTCTCACATAACAACATTTAAAGGGGCCCTGTCATGTCCTCCTCAGGAAAACTCCACAAACATCTACACTAAAAGGAAGGGGCGAAGGCACTAATGCATTGAGAACCCAGGCTCTGTGCTTTCATGCAGCCCTCAATTTCATCTGAGCATCTTGAGGTGTCAGCAGCAGTTGGCAGAGGAGGGCAGAAGCCTGAAGAGTTTCAACCAAGGTCATTTCTGATTGAATGCCTGCCAGGGAGTACCCTGTCAAGCTTCAATCAGAATTGAGGACAAAGTTGATAACCAAGAAAAAGCTGTGATTAGTTTAGAATAGGATATACTGTTAGAAATAATTTTATGGTGACTAGAAGAGGAATACTGTTTTCTCAACTTGGGGGAAAATACATACCACGAATCTTCTTGCTCTGTTTGATGTTCTATGTGCCACCATTAAGTGCTCCTAGCTGTTGGTGTGCATGTTTTGATTGGAGAGCATGAATTATTTTCGGAGCCCTGACCAGGAAAGGAACAAGTAGATGGGCAGCTTGGCTTATGGAAAGATAACTGAACTGGGATGTAGATCTCCATTTGCACGGATTCACTGAGTACCTTGGGAGAAATCCCTTCCTTTTCTGGGTTTTACAAGTGAGAGTGTTGGGTAACATCAGGGATACAAATAAATCTCATTTGACAGGTCAACTCTTACAGTGTGGGCACTGTGTTGAGAAGGATTCTGAGGTCATATCCTCATTCTTCGGGAAATAATCATGCAACTCACTTGCAATTGTGGTTAGTCATGTATCTCTTTTATTTTCTCTCCTTGTATGAGTATATATCTATAATCTCATCTCAATGGAAAATTCTGTTATTCTAAAACTTTGCTCCTTGTTGCTTGAGACTGTGAAATTACTGATGACCTTTCCCAATAATTTTAAATAATATCACACTGATCTTATATAAAAATATAGGATTACAGACTGTTAGGTATCAAAACTCAGAGCATGTATAAAGCATAGAGCCTAGGCATTCAATTTACCAATATTTTCAGTTCCTTTTACTGTTTGTTCTGGTAAGTAAACTCTGCTGTAATTAATAAACTACAGTGTGTGAAATACACATACATATACACATGCACACATACAAGAATACTTTAAATGAATGGTTTATGCATGTAAGGTTTATGCATCCAAAATGATACTGGTTTATGCATCCAATAAGATATTAATACGATCTTGGCGATGGGTTGAATGCACAGCTTACATATAGTCATAACATTTTATTGTTTTGTCAATATTTGGAATATTTTATCCTTATAATATTAATGTTTACCTCACATTTTTATGATATTAGAATTGGAGTTTTTGTAATTAGTAAAAACCTTACTGTTTCCTTTATTTTCATTAATTCCCAAGTCATTGTTTATTTTCATTGTTTTTTGACACACTCAATTGTTTAATTTTTAAATTTCAACCTCCAGAATGTCATATTTTATTCTAATATTTCCACTCCTGTTAATTAAATTGTACTGGCTACTTAGAGAGATTGTTTGAAAAGAGAAAGGAGAGTTCTTTTTCTTTGCACTGCCTTGTTTATTTGAGTACCAGTAAAATGGGTACCTATGATTCTTATGTGCAAGTTAAATAGGTTGTAAAAACCTGCATTGATTTTCAGCATCTTCATAGGTGGAATTTTCCTGATTTCCTATCTCTGTCTATTTTCTGATAATATGATATATCAAAAAAAAAGTTAATTACTGCATTGACTGTAAAAGCAGTCATCCCTAATAACCCTGTTCAGAACATCATGGGAGATCTCCCTTCCCAGCAGTGGCCTCTCATAACTCCAGTTATTGTTTAACAGAAGGTAAATAATCGGAAACGATATCCATAAATAGTTCTGATGGAGCAAATTTGGTAGAAAAGTAACCTGATAGCCTGAAATAACCTGTCTTCACAGAAGATCATTATTTATCAGCTGTGTTTTCCCTATATAGATTCTGAATATCTGATTCAATAGGAGAAGGGAGGAAGAGTAGGGAGGAGACAGTGCCCTTTGCTAGAAACAATCAGGAAGCATAGTTTTCTATGCCCTGAAGCTAGATTCCATTCGATTCATTAACTGTGAGTTGCTGTGAATTTTATTTCAGATCGTTCATTTTTATGTAGGATTTGAGGTCTCTAAAGCTTGCTAGTGAACTTTGAAAGTAAAAAAAATTGAATACTTAAGTCACACCTCACAGTCCCCTTGTGGTTGACATGTGTGACACAGATCACTCTATGGACTTGGGAAAATGACAGAAAAGAAAAATGGTAAAGAATACAGAGAAGTACATTTGAATGTTGAAAAATGAAAAAATAAAGGAGTCATATAATGACTTTGAAATTCTGACCACGCTATTGAATTTGATTTCCTTCCTTTCCTTAAAAAAATTTTAGAGCATTTATCACTTAATAAAGCCCTAGGTAATTTACCTATTATGTTGGCTGTTTTTCTTGTGTGTCCCCAGGCTAGAAGGAAGCTCTACAATGGCAAGAACTTTTGGGTTCCTTATTCTCCTAGGCGTGTCTACCACTTAGAATACTGATTTGATTTACGTGTGTTTTGCATGTGGTTTTAGCTATGGATTTCATAAAGATTTGTGCTTGCTTGGAAGCATTTTTTTTTGGTAAAGTCCTTAAGGGCCTGTTCCACCCGCTGGTTCCTTAAAGTGTAAATAAAGGGATTGGGAGCAACAGAGGTGTTAAGTACCGCTACACCTTTGCTCAAAGCCACACCTTCCTGTGCAGATGTCTTTACATACATGAAAATGCAACTCCCATGAGAAATGGGAATCACAGTCACATGGGAAGAGCACATGGAAAAGGCCTTTTTCCTTTGCTTGGCTGGGGGGATCTTCAGAATTGTTCTCAGGATGAGTGTGTAAGAAAATCACCATGGCCAAAGTTACCATGAGTGTGAATGCTGCTAAAAGAAATGCCATAAGCTCTAGAAACTTTGTGTCTGTACAAGCCATCAGTAGCACAGGAGAAGAGTCACAAGGGAAGTGGTCAGTAATGTTGCAGTCACAGAAATCCAGTTGGAGTCCCATAATCACTGGGGGAAAGATAATGAGGAAACCAGCTAGCCAGGAGCTGATTACAAGCCGGTTGCAGACTCTGTCACTCATGACAGTTATGTAATGTAGAGGTTTGCAGATAGCCACATAGCGAACATAGCACATTACAGCCAGGAGGAAACACTCTGTGACACCTGGAGGATTACAAAAAATATTTGTGTCACACTAGCATTTTAAGAAATGGCAGTGTCTCCTGTAGCAATGCTGATCAGAAACCTAGGAATACAGACTGTTGGGAATGAAATTCCTAAGAAAGAGAAATTCCTGAGGAAAAAATACATGGGAGTCTTGAAACAGACATGTGGTAGTGTTAACAGGATGATGGTCAGGTTTCCACCTATGCTCAATAAGCTGGTGAGCAACATGAAGGAGAGTATCACAGCCTGTACCCTCTGGGTCATCTGCAAGCCCCAGAAGAATGAATTCTCTAATTGATGCCTTATTTGGCATGACTAAACTCTGAATTTTGGAGGTCTGTAGATAAAAATAAGAGGATTTCAACCCCTGATATAATTTAAAATACAATTGTAGTGCTCTTATTCTGCACTCAATAAAACCTCAGTAAAACATGCATTAACAAGTGACAAAATATTTACCCTTCAGAACTGCAAACTCATATCAGAATTTGTTTAGTAGGGAAATTTAATCTGTGTTTTATTACTTAAAAAAACGATTCTAATCTAAGCTTTGATAATTTCCTACTGTATACTTTTGATTACTTATTTAACATGCATAAAGTTGTTTTTTAAAGTCATAAAACTAGGTAACGATAAATACTTAGCTTCATTGTGCAAGTAATTCTCTTTGGGGAGATTAAACAAGTTATTGAAATATGCAGTACTTTTGAAAATCTAATGACCACATAATTCTATATGTTAATATTATCTTTTGAAAATGTATTTTTGAATGAGAATGTGATCTTTTTCTAAGTAAATCTTGGTTCCTATTCATAGTAAAAACTTAAATAGAAAATACTGTATTTATGGGCAATTCATTGAAAGCCATTCCCTTGTGCCTTTGTACAAAACTGATTCTAATCTCTCCTCTTGACTAAGGTTGGCACAAACACAATACGACCCTTAATAATAAATAAGGTTGTTAGTGTAAAAGTGTCACCTGGACTCCTTAAATATAGTCAATAATATCAACCTTGTAAGAAATCAGATTACTCCCTGTAAGATATTTATTATAATAACAAAGTAATTATTTCGGAAAGTTGTTGTAGTGACTGCTCTTATCAAGCTCTGCTTTCAAGAACAATCTGATAACTTTCATAGTTATTTATCAAACTAGTTTTGAGTATGTGATGGGGAAGGAAGTATATGGCTTGATCTGTGCTGATCGCTTGTATGCAGGTTGTTTTCAACAACTGTACTGGAAAAATTTTTAGAGGTCTGTAACAATTCGAAGATACGTTTTCTCTTCTGTAGCATACTTTCTTGATAGAATATAGCATGTAACACCTATGAAATACAAAATATGTGTTCATTAACTTATCAGCAAGGCTTCAGGTCAACAGTAGGCTATTAGTAGTTAGGTTTTGGGGAATTGAAAGTTGTACATGGATTTCCACAGCACGGGGGTAGATGTCCCTAATCCCTAAATTGCTCAAGGGTTAACCATGTATTGGAGAGAAGTTTATGATGACAGCAGTAAGCATACAGCTAAATATGATGTTTTTATTATTATTGGTTATTTTTAAAATAATTATCATTATGGCTCATATAGTAACAAGCATTTACCCTGTGCCCCAAAATGTCTTGGCAGGTCCTATTAAGAGACTTTTGCAGAGGAGGAAATTGAGGTAGAGAAGGGTTATGTAACTTGCCCAAGGTTGCATCAGCAGTATATGCAGATAGGTAGCATTCATTCTGCAGCACCAGTCCTAGTGTTTAACACAGATCATGATTCAGTTTTATTTGATGGATTAAAGAGGAAATTAATGATTGAATAATGTGCATTTAAGCCAGATTATAAAGAGTCTAAAAACCCAGAGATTTCTTAGCTGTTATGTATGGATGCCTCATAGTAGGAGGGTGTGTCAACAAAGGGAAACTTCAGGTCTTGAGGATTTTGTAATCTCAGTGAGGTGGGTATTGCCTGTGTGGCTCAGCATGGGGCACTACTGCCAGTCCAGTAATCCCCCTTCTGTGGTCTCACTTCCAGGTGTTAGTTACCCATCTCTCGTCCAGAAGCAGATTGATCTCCCTCAGATGTATGGTCAGAGGGTCAATAGCAGCCTAATGCTGCACCAAAATGCCTATATATTCACCTCACGTCATGTCATCACATAGGCATTTTATCGTCTCATAGCAGTACCAGAAGAAGGATGGTGAGTACAGCACAGCAGATATTCTGACAGAGAGAGACCACCATAAGATAACTTTTATTATAGCATATTGTTATAATTGTTCCATTTTAATATGGGCTTTTTTGTTAATTTCTACAATACTAATTTATAAATTATACTTCATCACAGGTATGTGTGTGTGTGTGCAAAACATAATATATCTAGGTTTCTGTGTTCATGGCTACAGGCATTCGCTAGGTGTCTTGGAACATATGCCTCAAGGGTGAGGTGGGACTACTGTACTAGAAAGGTAAGAACCAGATTGGCGATAATTGAGTGAATTATGAGTGTAGCCTGACTGAGTAACAGAATCAAGGGTGAGGTGTTAGGAGTGTGCAGATGCCAATGGCCTGAGTAATGCTCCCTGTGGCTGGTGTGACTACACTTGGTCATACAAGACTGGGTCTGGCTGAGAAAGGCTACCTGGCTCCCTCCTGCAGCAAATGTGACAGATGTATGAGCTCAGCTGTGACAGCCTTACGGAGCTATAAGGCGGATAAAACAATGCAGGACTTGACAGAATGCTCCCATGCTGCATTTCAAAGAGAATAATCATGAGAGTCCTTTGATTTATAAAGATAAATTAACAATGTGGATTAAGAGAAAACCTACATTTATGGTAGTCCTTGATGGATCTGAGTCATAGTTTAAACCTAGATACTTTTCTTGTCTTCTACAATAAGAGAATCAATGTTTTAGATAGAAAAGGATTCTTTCATTTTTACACATTGTATAAAACTAATTCACATTTGCACCCCCACTATTTAAAATTTAAAGATTTTGTTCATATCCCCTTTGTCAGGTTCTCCCTTCTCTCTCTATTTCTCAATCAAAAACCCAGTCTGTGAGGATGAGAAAATCCAATGTGCAACTTCCCAGGTACAGTTTGTTTGGGAATTTAAATGAGACACACTTCATGATTTTTCTGAAACTATTCAGTGATATTCGGGTTTTCCAAAAAGCTTTTCTCCAGAAGAACCAGGCCCATTTTATGAGGTTTTTAGTAGAGTTTGTAGAAAGCTTGTTTTTGAGAAAACATATTAAAAACCTCCCTGGAGACAAGAAAAATAGTGCCTGTAAAATGCAGTTAATTTTGGCAACACTTTTTAACTGGGTTTCCTTGGGAGCCAATAGGTATTGGAGGACTATAGAATGCTACCAATAATATTAGACTTTGCATGAGGCAAAGGGACAGAATCATGAAAAATAATCTCTTCCTTGATTATTTTTCAAATTGTCTTTCTGATTATTATTTTAAAAGACAGATTCTTATAGGTTCTCTTGTATATTTCAATGAAAAAACATGATTTATGAGATTGGAATTTAATTGGGACTCAGAAAAGATTCCAATCTAAGTGATTCTATAGTGCCAACAAGAATGATAGTTTTTTTTTTTTTTACTACAGCTGAGGTTCTCTTTGGGGAAGGCCATGCATTTTTAGGTGAGTGATTTAACAAAGTATTATAGATTTATTAAAATAAATACTTGCATATATAGATTTAGAGACAATGCATAAAATGTGTGACTCAATGGTGAGTGTTGTATAGTTTAAATTTAGTTAGGTCATTGGCACAGTGGATTCCAGTCTTTGGTTAATGGTGTCACAGGAATCCCAGACCAGGTGGTCTATGCTCTTCCATGACAATCCAGGCTAAAACACAGCTGTTAGTTTGCATTATAGGGAGCTTTTATTGGGCTAGAAGTACTGATTATGGCAAACAGTGCTTTCCTATTATCAAGAAGTGGTCAAGTCAAGATACAACCCAATATCATGAGTGTCTCTGGAGAAGTCATCTCATTCTTATACCAATATCAACCAGGAAATCCCTGCCCTTACAACAGTGGATATATGCTCAGTGATATGCAACTGAATTTGAACTTTTTTCTTCTTGCTTTCTCTTTGCTTTCCTTCTTTTTTTATTAAGTCACATTAAGGAAAGGGTATAGAACTGAATCTCTGTAAAAACAAACTTGTGTAGCTCCTTGGGAATGGTGTTCCCTACCCAGAGGCAAATCCAACAATGAAACCAGTGAAACCAAAGTAAGTCAAGGGAAAAGATAAATTGGAGGAAACTATTTTTTATTGCTCATAGCTAGCTTGAATTCACTGGCTAGGCCCAGCTCTGTCTTCCTCCTCCAGCTGCTGCTCACACTCTGTCCCCACGGTGCACTCTCTTTTCCTGCCCACCCCTGTGACAGGACAGTGCAGGTAGGGTGCATGCAGAGAGTAGTACTGTAACAGGACAGTGCAGGTGGGACACAGAGAGCGTCCTGTGCTGGGACAGTGCAGATAAGACGCAGGCAGAGAGGGTCCTGTGACAGAACAGTGCGGGTGGGATGTGTGCGAAGAGGGTCCTGTGCTGGGACTATGTCAGGAAAGGGGTGTATGTGGCAATGCTGGAAGCACAGCACCAGCCACAATGAGATGAACTCCCTACCAGGTGCTTCACCTCCCAGCCTTGGGTGCACTACCTTGACCTCTGGGGGCCATTCTGCAGTTAATCCAGGAACACAGGAGGCCAGCTTCCAGGCCTTGTCCCCAAAGTGCCAGCAGGGCCAGCCATCCTGGTCCATGTGTTTTGAGTGAGATGTCCAGGGCTATGTAGCCTCCAGGTTACTGTGGGTCTCAGTCACACAGTGCATTCCTGCCAGGAGGAGGCAGGCTTTGTGACAGACCACAGTTGACAGACATTGTCCTCTGCCCTGGACCAAGTCATCTGTTCCATCATCCCTTGGGGATTCCAAGGCAAATGGGGCTGCCAGAAGTCCCACTCACATGGCATCTAGTTTTTCCAATTTACAATGACAGAGATAACTGCACACATTTTATCCCAACTCACCTGATGCTCTTGAATGCCAAAAGGGCACAGGGGCTTCAGAATCTATGACAAGTGTGGGATAAATACTCTTTGGTTGCCCACAAGACCCAAAACCTCTTGCGATAATGCTGCAGTTATCTGTAAGAGAATACAAGAGTTGAGCATAACATCATGCACAGCATTAGATTCCCCTATTCCCAAGGAGATTCAGGCATGTTCCATTCTGACAGCCCCACCCATGATAACAGTGGGGGCTCCAGGACACCACTCAGGGTCACAATAAATCAGGGAGCATCCAGCTCCTGTGTCCCCCAAAGCCAGGACACACTACACATTCACTCTGTGTGAATCACTTACTTGAGTTGAGTTGTGATTGAGTAAGTAAGGCTGATCACTTACTCAACATGGGGCCTCTGTCACAAGAGCTGTACAGAGCACCAGATTTCTCATCCCCATGGTGAACATCCTCATCGGGGCCCTGAGGGTCCATACTGTAGATGAGAATTTTCATGCCCAACTCCCATAGAACTTGCTGGAGCTCTGCATGTCTTCCAGCTAGTGGGGAAATATGGTAAATCACCCTGATTAGGCCAAATTGCCCTGAAGGCTGCTGTCAGCCAATCCAAAAGCACATGCTACCCTGGGGTCTGATGGGTATTTGGTAACCACTGCCAGAGAGAAGGGTGAGTCATCAGGGAAGCCAGCTTACCCATTTATGACCCAGACAGAACAATGCATTCTACTCCTAAGTCCCAAAGATGCAAAAGCCATGTAGGCAGAGGCTCTAAGGGCTTCTGTTGAAACCAGGTGCTCATATCCACCAGCTCAGCCTGGGTATGGGGTGGAGCATGGTAAGCTTCACAACCTGAGAGGGGGCTGCTTCTCTTCCTGAGGAACTCACGGTTGTGCCTTTATTTTCTTAACTACAACCGGTGGACCTTCAATATGGGAGGGGCTGGTGTCTCAGACAGTGGCCTCAGGAACAACTCTGTCCTCAGTCCCATCCCCTAATTGTCCCTGGATCCTCTACCATTCCCAGGGCTGAAGGCAC